>JANAVB010016197.1:20639270-20736770 GCA_029216955.1 Iris pallida | reverse complement strand
TCAAGTATCAGGAAGTTACAGATACTACTTTTTAGCGACGGACAAGTCCATTGGTAATATGTCGGTAAACGCGTATCAGAGAATTTCTTATACGCAAAATTTGTTGCCAATCCGTCGCTAATAGTCGCTAATACTCGCTGGATTTGCGACGGATTAGCGACGGAATATCCGTCGCTTAGGTTCTGGAAATCTTTCGTGTTTCCAAAACCTAAGTTATGGATATCCCGTCGCAAATCCGTCGCCGGTTGTCGCTACGTTGTCGCCAATTAGTCGCGACATTGGCGACGAATTATCAGTCGAAAAATACTTACTGACTACTAGCGACGGAATTGTGGCGGATAATCCGTCGCTTAGCTTCTGGAAATCTTTCATATTTATAGAACATTGTCTACGGATAATTTGTCGCTTGGTAGTCGCCATCCATCGCTAACTGGAAATTCTCCAGTTAGCGACGGATATTCCGTCGCTTAGCCGTCACTTTCCATCGCTTGGTAGTCGCTAGTCCGTTGCTAACTGGAAAATTTTTGAATTTTTTTTACATAAAACAAAGCATTCCTTGTTCATATAACATCTGAAACATCAAAACATCACAATATGCATCACACATCATACAACCCAACAAACCAATATACATCACACACCAATATACAAATATCCATCATAAATACATCACACAAACCAACATACATGACACACCAATATACAAATATCCATCACAAACTAATATCCAAACATTCACCATTATCCAAAACATTCATCAAAAACTAATATCCACATGACAATATCCAAATTCATAAATATTCAATATTTCAAAACATTCAAATACAATACATCAATGAGAAGGAGGAGGTGGATTATCTGCTGGTGGTACTCCCTGCTGTGTCTGATGAAAATACTCCTCTACCATGTATGCCAGTTGGGTATCAAAGACATGGTTTGGAAGTTGGCATAGCTGCTCTAGAGACATCATGTCAAGGAGTGTCGTCATAGCTGGATACGGTACGAGAGGGGCAGCAGGGTCAAAAGAAAGACGCCCGACGTAAGAAGGACCGGGAATATCTGAAGCACCGATAGTAGCAGTAGACGGACCGGGAACAGAAGAACCGGGAGCAGACGGACATGGAGCAGAAGAACCGGGAGCAGTAGAAGGACGCGGATAGTACGTGGTCATATGCTCCCGCAAGGACGACACTGCCTCCGTCAGATTGGCAAGATGTGTCCTCACATCATCGCCTGTCGGGGTCGCGGTAGAAAGAGGCGGGGGAGGTGGAAATCTCATAATCGACACCTGCAATGGCGCCAGAGAGCCGCATCCGTAGATGCGCCCTTTCCTAAAGTCGCCGACGGTATCTATGAACATGCCATCCTAGCGAGCGTCCATAGAAGAGGACACCTGGGCGGGCATCGTTTCACCGACATCCTCGACAGCAGGAAGCTGAACCCGTCTAAAGGTCTCATGATACGTAGTCTATCCAATGAATGTGTTTATACTATAAGTTTACTGAGTTATAATCTAAATCCTATGTTTCCCTACGTTATAGTCTGAATCCTAAGTTTACCTAATTAAGTTAACAATACTTATAATTCTAACATAAATCTCATAAACATAAGTACTTATATTAGTCTCCTGGGCCTTCTCGTCGACGAAGCTCCCGTCCGACAGCCTCTTGTGCGTATACTGGAATACATCGTGCATGGTGACCGATTCTGCCTCTTTTCTCTCCTTTACCGCCTATTGGATCTGTATATAAAGTATTCGTAGAATTTAATTAACTTCGTATATTAATAGTACCGAATTAGATAGTGGAATGAATTTACGATATCTCACCAGATCTGTATTTGTCGCTGCGTGGGGCCTTGATCCCCCCGTTTATAGACCCGTGGCCCTTCGATACGTCTTCGCTTTCTCCGATTTCTGCTTGTATGCAGTAATATCCATCTTCTCCAAGATCTGCTCATAATACTCCTGTCGGATCCAATCCTTCTTCGAATGTGCCGAGCGAAGGTCATATACTGCGTCCCGTATCTTCTTTCCAGCGACACTTCTGTAGGTCCTGCGGATCGCCTCCTTTCGATAGGGGAGCCCTACCAAAACGTCCTCTGACATACAAATTCAATTATTACGTAATTAAAAAAATAGTGGATTAAAGAGTAATTAATAATTAACCACAAGATATATATATATATATATACCTTCATCTCGTCGAGCTAGATGTACTGCAAGTCCAGGGGCACCTCAGGAAAATTGAGGTAGGGGCCATGGTAATTATCCTGCATAATGTGCCATAGAATCCTGGCAGCATCCCATGGAAAAAACCTACAAATAAGCAACGATTGGATTATTAACTTGAATAAATGAAACAAATTTAATAAATTAACTTAAATTTACTTACGATTCACCCGCGGGCCACAGCTCTTGTCGGAACTCGCCCATCAGCCTCTCTGGTGGCGTCGGAGGATCCGTGGCTCCGTGCATGTACTCACCAGTAACCAGATGTAATTGAGTCCGGGGGTACTCTGAGGCCCACCGTGCAGTAACTGGTGGATCCACTGGCAGAACGGATCCGTCAGCGAATGGAGTCGTATGCCTCGACGAAGGTGAAGATAGCCTCGGGGTAGATCGACGGCGGGATGAGTCTGTGCCCGGGGTACTCTCCGGGTCGGAATCGCTAGATGGGGGTCACATCCCAGGAATGCTGAAGGCGACCACGACCACTACGACCAGGACCACCACCATGACCACGACCAGGACCACCAGCACCAGTACCACCACCAGTACCACCACGACGACGAGTGCTAGCCACCCTAACCTATAAATAGAATACATAAACATAATTAACAATATAGAAGTATAAATGAATATAAAACTAAACTAAAATATATATACCACCAGCAGGGCAACGAGTGTCACCGCAACGAAAAGGACTAGGAGTGCTATTTGCAAAAAAACACATACAATAAGTAGATGATCGAACGAAAAAAGCATAAACTGAAATAAGAATGCAGAAGTTTAAACCGAATTTACTAAGTTAGTTGTAAGTGCTTTTATGAGGTCAAACTAAACTCACTAAGTTAATTAGTAGGAAGTGTTTTTATGAGGTAAAAGTAAATTCACTAAGTTAATTGGAAGTGTTTTTAATATATACCGATATCTAATATAATCATCGTCATCGTCTTCGTCCTCGTCCTCGGCCTCGTCTTCATCATCATCCTCATCCTCGACTTCATCTGTATCCTCATCCTCATCAAGTTCTTCTTCTTCTTCTTCTTCTTCTTCTTCTTCTTCTTCTTCTTCTTCTTCTTCTTCTTCAACCTCAACACTTGGGACAAGACGCCTCTTGCTCACCTGGTTGACAGCTAAGTCTTGTGTATCAACCTCTTCCTCTCCTCTATTTTCCTCAATAATATCTTTAACATCCATGGTATCTGACTGTTGTCCCAAGTATTGGGGCTTTTCGATCTGGTCCTCATGGTATGCTGGGTCTCCAACGTTGAATGTATTTCTAGATTTAATCTTGCATACTGCCTACCAGTCAAATCGATCTCTACGATGCCTTGGGTATCTTGTATAGTAGACTTGAATAGCCTGACTTGCTATCGCAAACGTGTCGGACCCTCTATACCTTCTGCGATGATTTATATCGACGAATCTAAATTATTTATCGATTCTCCAACCGATATTTGGTGTCGTGTCGAACCACTAACATTTGAACATCACAATATGCATATCATATGGGGCAGTATATTGTAATCTACAATATCCCGAAGCACTCCATAATAGTCAAAGTTCGGCTCGTCGTCATCGATGGTGCCTCTTATGCAAACATCAGAATGCTTGGTATTGAAGCAATCATTGAGAATTCGGCATTTATAGCATTCTGAGTTGCCTTAAACTTGAAGCCATTAACGACATAGCCTGGCCAAGTCTTTGCATGCTTCTTCGGTCCCAATGCCAAATTACGAATGCTCTCATTTGTGAGTGTTATTTCAGGCAATAAAACTCGTAAACAAATATTGATAATTTAAATATTTTAGTTGCATATATTTTAATGGTAACCGCATGACATATTATCTCAGTTACTTACGTATTTGCAAAACTAGGACGAAAAGGTACAATCAACCTCTCTTTGAAGTCCCTCATCGGTAATATCGGATGTCCTCATTTTGACTTCATCTCTAAATACGCTATTAGAGAGAATAAAAATAAGTGTAGTCACTTACTTCACCAAATTAGAGACTATAACGAGTGTAAGTGTAGTCACTTACTTCTCCAAATCTCTCACTTTTTGTATGTCACAATTTAACAAGACATATCGGTGAGCGGCATCATACTCATCGTCAGTCAACCATCATTTCTTACTAGCCCCAATAGGCTTCCCCTTATATTGAATATACCTTCATCCTCAACGTCTTCGTCACTCCTTTGAGGTCTATTTCGATTTCTCTGGACATGAGTATCAAAATAAATGGAGCAGAAGTTTGACAAAATCTATTGCAGCATTATCATCAAAAGCATAAGTAGCAGCTTTCATAGCATGTCTTTCCGCATATAGTTCACCTTGCGATGACCACAGGCTGTAATCACATACGAAACCCTTACGGGTCAAATGATCTCTCACAGTTACCACTTCTTCGTAACGTCTATTACGATAATTACCACATGGACAATTGATTTTGTTACCGTCCATGTACTGAGCTTTGCTCATGGTATACTTAAGAAACACTTCTATGCCTGCCTGAAAATCGTCACTCACACCTATTTTGCTCTTGTGTTGTCGTTTGTGCATCCATGATCGATCAACGAAGTAACGATCCATCGCAGATTGGATGTAAAAATCTGTATCGTAAGAGAAACTAAACAGAATTAGTTTGATATGATACCGACACTCATAGAAATAGTCTGATACCGATACTCATACTCATACAAATAGTTTGGTATCGATACTCATAGAAATAGGCTGATACCGATTCTTAAACTCATAGGATTAATAACCCGATATCGATACCGATTCTAGGGTTTTAGGGTTAGGGTTAGGGTTTTAGGGTTAAGATTTTACGGTTAGGGTTAGGGTTAGGGTTAGGGTTTAGATACAAATACTCATAGAAATAGTCTGATACCGATATCGATACCGCTACTTTGAACTAGTTCGATACCGATACCGATACTCATAGAAATAGTCTGATACCGAAATCGATACTCATAGAAATAGTCCGATACCGATACTCATAGAAATAGTCCGATACCGATTCTTAAACTCATAGAATTAATAGCACGATACCGATACCGATTCTAGGGTTTTAGGGTTAGGGTTAGTTTTAGGGTTAGGGTTTAAGGGTTAAGGTTAGGGTTTTAGAGTTATGGTTAGGGTTTAGATACCAATACTCATAGAAATAGTTTGATACCGATACTCATAGAAATAGTCTGATACCGATCCGATACCGATACTCATAGAAATAGTCTGATAGCAATATCGATACCATGAACTAGTTCGATACCGATACCGATAACGATTCCGATAATCAACGAAATAATCCGATACCGATACCGAAGTAAAGACATCAAATTTTTAGATCGACAACAAATAACAATAAGTACTAATCAAACTAGCAAGCACAAATCACATCACAAAGACCTATCAAACCCTAAATAATCAGAATAATAAAAATCAGATCTTTGCATACTCATATAAGAAAAAATTTCATCCCCCCTCCTCCCCTACCCCCGACCACAAAGACCCCCCAACCTGCCTCCCCTCCCCCCCCGAACCCCAAGACCCCTCCACCCCGCGGACCCCATCCCCCCGACCACCAAGATCCCCCGGCCCCCCTTCGCTACCGTACCCTCCCCCCCCGCGACCTCCCCACCCGTCGACCCCCCTCCCCCCGACAACCAAGACCCCTAGCCCCCCTCTGCTCCCCTATCTACCCCTCCGTAACCACCCCACCCGCCGACCCCCCCAACCTCCCCTACGGCTACGATAAACCCCCTGGGCCCCCACCCGCTTCCTCCTCCCCGACCACCAAGAGCCCTGCCCCCCTCCTCTTTCCTACCCTCCCCCCCAAGCGGCCACGATAAACCCCCCCGACCACCAAGAGAGAGAGAGAAGGAGAGAGAGATACCTGAGTGTGAGAGAGAGAGCTGTGTGCGTGCGCGAGAGAGAGAGAGAAAGAGAGAGAGAGGTGAGAGAAACTTTGGGGGGAATGAAAATCCTCCCTGTCGTTTCGTTTTAAGCTAGGACACAGTATTTAGCGACGGATATATCCGTCACTATGTGGTCGCCAAATTTTGTGCCTATTTTTTCAATATTTTCTCGCCAATTATTGACAACTGGGCGACGACGTAGCGACGGCTTGTTTGTCCGTCGCTATATTTTTGACAATATAGCGATGGATTTGCGACCGAGTTTTACCCTTCAAATTAAAAAAATTATTGGCTGCAATTCCACAGAAAACCGTCGCCATTTAGTCGGGTGTCTGTCGTAATTAGCGACGGAATATATCCGTCGCTAGAAATTTGTCGCCAATTTACTGTATTTTGGTAGTGAGAAAACACATGATAGGCTGTCATGAAATAACTTTCTATTCCATACATTATGCCCCTTTATTACAATGAAAATTCTAAGCAGCAAATCTTGAAAACTTTGCAACACTTTGTGCATCTTTATTTAAAAGTAACTTGAAAATAGCAGCGACCAAAAACCTTATCTCTCGCGTGCACCCGCACCTTCTCCAGTACCTATGGAGGAGGGGTCAGCTTATTATAAAAATGTGCAGGTGAGTTCCTTTTGACCCACTCAGCTAAAGCAACATTGGTAAACTTAATTACAAGCATTTTAAAGCATCTTTATTAGGACTAGCAAATCATAGTAATTTATAATGAGGCAGCATAATAATTATGAAAAGAATCATTTACTTTACCATCGGCCGATTCCAGCTTTCCTGTATAAGATACATAATAATAATAATAATAATAATAATAATAATAATAATACTTACCACCCTGCACAAGATATTGATTAACAAGCATCCTTATAACATAATCATTGGTGTTATTCCACCATTTCGAACATTGCCATATAAGACTTCGTAGGGTACGCGACGCACCATTCAACATGTTGCAAGCTTGAATGAATGTTACGATACCTCATGCTACCAAAATACGTTACATTTTCTTCTAGGCCGACTCGATCCCAGTGTCCCAGGTAACGTTCGGAAAAACAATTCCTTGTGCACAAGTTGTCCATGATCATGCGAATGTGTGTCTGACTCGATAAGCATAGTGTGTATGGTAAAATTTACTTGAAAGTAAATAGGCACCATATCTATTCTCATTCATTTTATCATCACATAGTGATTATTCCATTCCCAGCATTATCTCATCAATTCATATTGCATCAATTTGTTACCATGTAACATTTATCATATCATTTCAGTTCTCATAGGGTCATGTGGTATTTCATTCATTCATTGGAATTAACAGCATAATCAATTTATTCAATGTTCATTATACTAGCTTTTTAGTGATATTAACTTCTGGCATTATAAGCATAATGTTATCGATCAACGGATGTAGCAAGGCAATAAGAGAATTCATTTGATTTTTATGAAGGAGTAGCGAAGAAGGGTCAAACCACCACATAGAATCCACCACTCACCAATTAGAGAATTACCGAGAGGAAGAGGAACACTTGTGCGATTAGCCTGTAGTTACGTATCCGCCTGCGATGGCACCAAAAGTTTGGTTAATACTCCATCTCGTTTATGTTCCTTTCTCTAAGAATTCTCAAGAATGAATGCAAGAAAAATTGATAAAAACGGGCAGGAATCAAATCATCGAAAACAATTCAGAAAAACATCCACCAAAACCAAGCAGCAAAAACAATAAAACATCCAGAGAAAACTCTTGTACTCTTCAAGAGAAACTGATCCATCAGTTGGAAATGTTCTTATGTATTCATCCGTGATCGATTCGATATCGACGGTAAGTTTTCCTTATACTCGGTTCCAACCGAGTCCACAAGCCTTACGTGGTGAAGCGCTAGGAGTGGGACACTATAGTCCTCTCCCTTCCATCCTTCTCAACCACATGTAAATGTCCACTTGTAATTTTTGTCAAAAATTAAAAAAAAATTGAAAGTTTTCCTCTTTTTCTTCTATTTTCAGAATTGGGGGAAAATGTGAGATGGAGGAGCTTCTGTAGTGGCGGATTTTCGATCGTAATTCTTCGAAGCCCGCGATCAGTCTCCATACTGGTAGTCTGTCTTCTCTCTCTGTTTCGATTCCGCTTTCATATGAATCTAGTTGTTTTGAGGATTGTAGCCAGAGAATTTGAAATTCTAGGGTTTTGAGGGTTTTTCAGACCTAAAGATGTTTATTTTAGGGGTTCGACCGTTCGGCATTGATAAAAACCCTAACTTTGGTTGCAAACAATGTGTTATCAACGATTAATAGCTTGGATGACATGATATTTTAGTAACTAAGTCTAATATTTGAAAAAAAGGTTGCTTTTGTTGTATTCAAAATCTTACGAATGATCATTGTATTTTTTGTAACATTTCCTGAAAGATTATAGATTTCATGCTTTGGTGAATATCTTTTCGATGACCTATGTAGTGTGGAAGGGATATCTATATGATCCTATCGATTGCGTAACGGCCACGATATGTAAGTATTAGTTAGTAATCCTAGCTCATCGAGTCCTTTCTTCCATAATAAGGTGCGGCAGTGGTCCTACATTTTGTTTATGTGGACCAAGGAGAAAGGGGCTCAATTGGTCTTTTCTTGGATTATTGTCCAATAAGAAGGGAAGAGCTGTACGAAATTCTTAGTCTTTAGTAACAAAAATCCTAGAGGAACTCATGAGTTCTTATGGTCTGTTTGGTAGTAGGGAAAAATGAGAGGAAGGAAAATGGAAGAGAGAAAAGTGAAGGTAATGATTCATTTTTTTTCTTATTTGGTATATGATGGAAAAGTAGAGGGAAGGAAAAGTGGAGGGATTACTTTTTCTCCTAACCTAAGAGATTCAATCCCTCCAAAAGTGGAAAGAAAAGTGGAGGCTTATCTTAATTTACACTTATACCCTATAGGAATTACATTATTTAAAAAATATTCAATTAAGTTAATGTTAAATAAATATTTTTAGTTAAGGATATAATTGGTAAAATCCATATTTTTTTTTCCTTTCTTCATCTTTTCTTCCATACCAAATAAAAGAAAGTGCATCACTTTCATTTTCCATCCCTGCTACCAAACACAAAGGAAAGAAATATTCTTTCTTTTCCATATGGATAGAAAGCATATCTTTACTCTTTATCCTTCCTTCCACTCTTTTATCATTCATACCAAACGGAGCATTAATTTTTAAAACTCGGCCATAAAACGTTGTGCATCTCATCCCTTGATTTTGTCTAAGGGCTAAATAGAAAAATAAGTACACTTTCAATGGTAGTAAAATCTATGTGTCACATCCATATTTAAGTTCTTATCAAGGTTCACAATATGGGTATAGAAATCGGTATCAAACCATTCCTATGAGTATCGGGATTGGCGGTATCGACAGTATCATCGGTTTCAGATCGGAGTATCAAATTTTTTGGTATCAAAAAAATCAAATAACTACTGACATTTTAGAAAGTATATTTTACACATTTAGACATATCAAAATGGGGGAGATTGTTGGCCCATTGGTTAATGATCACACCTGATTTTGATATTCAACGTCAACTTTGCTAGATACACAAAATATACATACTGCTACAAGATTACAGGTTTCAAATGAGAAGAATGTCTGCATCTACATCTTCGTCCTACTGTTACAAAGTACAGACATCGCATCGTCATCAAGAACCAATCGCACTGGGATCAAGATCAAGTTTTTCATATTTTCTTTTGTAATTTTAACTTTTATTGAGTCTAGAAAAATATGTGAGGTTGATCAGGATTGGTACTAGCTTAAGTTTTTCTCAAGTCCACAAACAAAAATAAGCCTATCTATCCAAATCTAAAAAGTCCACACATCCAAAAAGCCCAAAACCCAACAGATTTGGTCCAAAAGTTCTGACCTAACCTAAGCAGAACTCGGACAGAACTCGGCCCGAGTTCAGCCAGGTCAGTTTGAATTTAGTTTTGAAATCCTCCCAAATCTGTATCCAACGTTCGAATACACGATTTCTGCATCCAAACTCAGCCCAAACTCTGCCAGAATTTGGTCTGTAAAAATACTATAAATAGAGATGGACTTTCAAACTTTTATATCACTCATTCACTCATTCCTTCTCTTCTCTATTCATTCTAAATTTGTTTTCTACGAGCTAAAGCTTTCAAATCAAGCCTATACCACTCTCAACCAAAGCTAATAAAGTTATGTTCAATCTAGAGTTTTGGCACTAAAGAGTTGTATTAGAGGCTGCATTCAAAAACATTCCAGTTTTCGGAATCATCTTCTGGAGTCGGTCGTGCGCTCGTCACCAAGCACGATATTGTAAGAGACTACAAGCTCTCAATTAGCTTGTGTCGTAGTGGATTAACATCGAGAAAGAGTACTCGAGACTAGACTAGTCCTCTCAGAGGGAAACCAGTATACGTCACTGTGTCATTGAGATTGATTATTCTTGCCTCTTACTTTATCGTATTTTATTTACTGTCATTTACCTGCCATAATATATAGTTGTTATTTTTTAATTGGTGATAATTTCTACTGCACACGCACACACTCTATTCATCCCCTCTAGATGTGCTTAATGTTCCTACAATGTATATCATCGATGGTAATGAGTGTCACGACCCGTACTCGCTTTTCGGACGCGAGCTCGTGAGCAAGCCAACTACGCATCAAGCGGACTCCAGCCCAACTCGAATACGTAAACACTGTTACGGCTATGGTAAACTGCCAAATTATTGCAAATAAATCTATATCTCAAATCCACAATAAGTGTACAAATCATGAATGAATACTATGGGTCATGGTCTGCAGTCCACTAGCATATATGTCCGATAAGACTCAATAAATATAATAGGAGTCTACAAACTGAATTAATAAACATGGTATCTCATGATAATGAAAGGGAAGCACTAGAGGATAACAATATAATATCACTGACAAATACCTGAATCTTACAAGAAATATTGTAATCATCTGCAACCCACAAGTGTCATAATCATCCGCCATCCAGAACTGCTAACTAACTCCACGCAATCACTAACCTGAAGAGATCATCAGGTCCTCAGAGGACATAGCAAGATACATAAAAACATGCCTATCTAGCAGTTTAATCATGCATGATAATATAAACGGAATATAAATATGTAACGCCCCAATCCCAAAATACGTAGGACTAGGAACGTAGACATGCCAGCTGTATACATACGAAGTATACTCCAATATATGGAAACCTCGTATGAATACATAAGCTGTAAAATGCAGTAGAACCATAACTAATCTCATCCACACAAAATAAAAGAATAGAAGATCTCATATAATCAACTATGAAATTGTTATTTGGTACATATAGTTGGGCGGAGACAAATCCACTACCAACTATGAAAAGAAATACAAGATATACAAAAGAATAATTTTTTTTGCTAGTGAAGTGAAGACGATCTAAGCGCAATCATCCTCGAAGAAATAGAGATGGTCACAGCTAGAGCTAGAGCTAGAGCACCTGCGAGAGACAAGAACACACACCTGGAGAGATAACCAGGTCCTCAGAGGGCCGTAACAAGACACATAATATCATGCCATATAAACTGAATAAATATTGCTCAAATAAATAAGTCAATTGAATTATAACATGGTCCAATACGTACCTATTGAACGAGCGTACCATCCCCCCAACCAAACAAGGACAGGAGATGGTAAACTAATTCACGGTGACATATCTTTCCATGTCATGAATCCAATATGGTATCCGGACCCCAACAAGGTTCAATACCTTCTCATCGAAGTAGTAAGTCACACCTACAACCAAACAAGGACAAGATGTGACGAACTAATCCGCGACAAGTTATTGTCCCAAGCCACGATCAAATACAAGTACCCAAACCAAAGGTACTCATACCTAACGGATAAGGGTAGCCTACCGTTCTAAGTGAATGCAGTTTTAAGAACAGTTCATGGTCGCATGACTACCCGATCAAGTCAAGAAAATACCAATACAGTACCTCAGTAGCGAGTCACAACACCATATACTATTCCTCAGTATCGAGCGAGTCTATAGCATATAGTCTACCTATCGTTCCTCAGTAACGAGCGAGTCTACGATAGATAGGGTGGTAGTCAACTTCCAATCATGTTCTTCCCGCCCAATGCAAACTCATAACTGCTAAGTCTTCTAACATGCAATTCTATTAGCAGTTATTTCCTAATGCACGGCTTATACGTACTGGTGGCCAGCCAATCACGCATGTCCGAGTCTTATATGCGACACACAACAACGTGGAATAAATGTGTCAAGGCCATAAATGCAACACACAAAGGTGGTCCCTTAAATCTAGGTTTAATGTGTAAGAAAATAATACATAGCAAGAAACTGAACAGTAAATTCTAACAGGTTATGCCATGTATCACAGTTTATTTTGTATAAAGAAAATAATGAACATGCATGAAATATGAGCTAAAATAATTAAACAGCAAATGGCAAGGTCTCTTGTCTGATGTCCTAGTGAGGTAAGATGATGTCCTGGTGACGAATCAACAACAGCGCACAAAGAGGAAGGTGCAGGAACAACTTCAGATGCTGAAAATAGTCTATTATCTAATTATAATTAATACTGCACCTATTACATTTATTTAATAAAATTTGAAGTTAGGATATGGTATAGGTTTTCGTATTAGCTTTTCGAAAAACTAAACGGATCGCATTTTCGTTTCCGGAATCTCCCGAAATCGCAAAAATACTAAAACACGTTTATTTTTGGAACACTAGATACTCAAACAGTTTTGTAGAAATCTATAGAACGAATTTTGTCTATTAACATATGTTTTTGGAAACCTTACCTCGATACGCTTCTTTTAAAAAAAAACTGGAGACGAAACGGAGTTCGGAGGTAGGAGATATCGTCGTTCCAAGTTGCTCTTGCTGCTAAAAAGCGGGGCTGAATTCTAATGACGAATTTTAGAGTTTCTATTGGACTAAAAATAATCTCGAATTATTGCTGATAGAAGGGGGATGTATTGGGTTTATATAGGTATTTATTTCAGATTTAGCTCCTAAATTAGATAGGATTTGATTTAAATAAAAAACGATCTAATTAATACTAGATATGATTCCAATAGGATAAGAATTTCTAATGGATAAATCTTCCCATAAATTTAAATCAAATAAATTATTTAAAAAAAACAAATCAATTTGATTGCAATCCTTTAAATGATCACCATAATAACTTTAAGTATTATTCTATATTATCAAATAATTCAAATCATATGAATCCAAATCCAAATCAAACTCAACATAATAACTTTAAAATAATATCTAATATTTATCAAAATAATTTAAATCAAATAAGAAATAAATTATTTAATCAAATAATATTTTAAATCTAGATTAGACAAATCGTAATGCTCCAATTAGTCATCGTAAGTATTTTAAACAATATTTAAATTATCAACATAATTTAAAGTATAGTTGATAACCATCAAGATAATTTAAATAAATTCAAATATAATCAAATAACTGATTAACATATCAAAATAATACTCGATGTCATTAAATATTATAAAACTTACTTTTATAAATCCAAATCGTTATTTAAAAATAAATAGACAAAAAAACCTTTTATCGCTCAAAATTTTTTTTTTAAAACCAATTTTTAGAAGACCAAAAATAATAAAAACATATTTTATATTTCAAATAAAAAATTCGAGAACATTTTTTTAGAAACATTATTTCAAACCATTAATTTAAAACTAGTTTTTGATAACAAAAGTAATCACAAAATATCTTTTACAAAATTTCTACGAAAATTACTTTTAAACACGAAATTAAAATATATAGATATAATTTAAAAAATAATAATTTCGGAAAGATGAGTTACAAATCTACCCACCTTTGAAAATTTTCGTACTCGAAATTTAAGGACTACTATGATAGACGGACTTGGTTGATCGGTAAAAGGATAGTAAGAATTTGTGATAAGAAAAAATAGATGGAAGGGAAAAGAGAATTTCTTAAATGAGAACATTAATCAATTTGGATAAAAAATGGAAGAAGTGAATGGATATGGCTTGATGTGCACGGACACGATGCACAAACACATTTGTAGGTAGAGAAAATTAATGGAATAGAGAATAATGAGTCTCTCCTTATATAGGAGGTGGAAGCTACTATTTAGATAAGGATTATGATAGTTGCAAATCCCTTTAGATAATTCCTCTATTTATTTTAAATCAAATTCAATAAATTTTAATCCAAATCTAAATCAATTTAAATCTAATTAAATTCCATCCTTTAGTTTAAAATCAATCAAATTTCAAATATATATATTAATTTAACTATTTAAATAAATTCATAAAATCAAATTAAGATTTAAATCGCCACAATAATTTCAAAATATATTTTTCAAAAATACTAATAATAATAATTTCAAAAATTACATTATTATTTAAAAATAAACTAATAAATAATTATGAAATATATATGTATGTCCAAATAATATTTACATAAATATACTTTTCTAATATACCATTTTATAGGAAAATTATTTATTATTATATCTATATAAATGAAAGGCTTTTCATAATTAAAATCATAAACTTGAAATTTTAGGTACGATAGCTAAAAATAATTATTATCTATATTATTTCGAAACTATAAAAATAGAAAAAAATATTTTTCAAAAATATGTACGCTCGCACATAGTCGTACTAGCCGAGCAATTACGAAAAACAAAATTTTGCGCGCGACGTACAATGCAACTACGCGATGTACAATATACAAAAAAATTTAAATCAGTACCAAAATCGATAAAAAAAATAGTAAAAATTTAGGGGTTTTACAAAATAAGAAAAGACTCTTAACATGGCATGAGACTACGACCAAACTGCTACCAAGTGACTAACGACAAGTGGCTACTGACAGGTGACTATGAACTAGAATACAAGAACAACTACACGTAATTGAACTGCTGGATAAACAAGTGAATACAAGATCAATGGAAATACCAAACCCTCACCCCGAGTGGACTCGTAGGTTTGAACTAATCACTAACCGTCGTCCCGAGTGTGGACTCTCTGGTTAGTTCACGGCAAGGCACCCTCGTCCCGAGTGTGGAGTCTCTGGTGCAAGTCAGGTCAACACCCTCGTCCCGAGTGTGGACTCTCTGGTGCAAATAATCAACATCCTCGTCCCGAGTGTGGACTCACGGATGTAAACAGATCAAGGCAAACACCGTCGTCCCGAGTGGACTCTCTGGTGCCAAGAAAACAATAACAAGGATTTAGCAGTTCAATTACACGTACTCGTTCTGTGATACGACTCAAGCAAGGTACTGGTGAGACAAGGTGCAACTCAGTCAAAACACAGTCAAGTCCAGTATAACTACACTATCAAGTTAAGCAAGACCATAAACTGGTGAACACGGTATGTAGAAACTAGATAATCAAGTCAACTAGAAAGCTAATAAATCACATAAAATCTATAACAAATAGAGTGTCTAATGATAATACAATTATAACATGTAAACTATAAACATGGAATTAAACTGTAGAGGGAGGCATGGTATTTTGCCTGGAGTTTGCACGCGGATCCAACAGAATATAGTCAATTGCTATGCCAAAAAGTCCAAATCATCACAACTGTCTCCGAAAGCTGAAACAGACATTGTCAACATTCTCAGAATAGTCAAATTGGCTAGGATTGCCTGTCCTTAAGTCCAATTCTAGACACAGAGGTAAAACGGTAATTTTAGGCAAAAACGGTGTCCGTCGTTGGACCCGCTTTGCATCGAAAAGTGTGCCAGAGTCAATGGTCTCAAAAGTCATCAAATTATATGTCTACGGATTCGGTTTGATGATACGAACCCAACGGTATGTCCAATTTTGTTTTCCGGTGGGCCATGCACAAAATCGCCCGTTGAATCGGATCGTGGGGCCCACGAAACGGCGATCCGATCAACTGTCTCAGAATTGGACCAAACTTGGCATATAGGACCAAAAAAATGATACGGTCCTGTTGGCGTAAGTTTTGTCTCGATCTGATGAGCGTACACAAAGTAATTGGGAAATTTACACAGAGGCCGATACGGTAAATTTTGACGGATACGCATCAAATTTGTCGCGCACACACGACAAATTTGAATTTCGTCAAAGCCCACACGTCCACGAAGCCGATAATCACCTTTTGATGCCTTCGGTTCGCGACCACGTCGCCCGGATTGGCGGGACGCACGTCGTATCGAATAATTTTATTGTTTTTAAAACAGGTTTTTCATGAACTTTGGGATCCAATTTCTCGGCGCGTAGTCGATGAAATCGACTTCTGCGAAATGGGTTGTGGAGCCTATATGTTGTCTATAACTGTGTTCAAGTAAAATTTCTACTCTGGCACTAGATCAATCGGAATCGATCTTCAAACGTGGATGATTGGACTGTTATTGGTCCTGTTTCGGGACAGATTTTTGATCGACTTCGTGTCGATTTCTTGGATGTGTCGCACGATTATATCAAAAGCTAACTACTGGAGTTTGAAGACGGTTATGTTGTAATCGTACCTGAGCAATCGATACGAAGTTTCGTCGACCGAGGAGGAAGATCTTGGATCGCGAAGTTGGGTCGGCCAGGGGCTGTTGCTGTCGTTCCACTGTCCGCGCGCGCGTGCACGCGCTGCCTCCGCGGCTGTGCTCGTCTTACCGCCGGCGACGTCCAGCGGTGCGCGTGCAGGGGGGCGCGCATGGGTGTGGGTATAGTTAGGGTTTCGCTCTTTTTTTAGGCTTCTCTCTCGAGTTTATAAGGCACAAGGTCGGCTGTGTTTGCGGTTTAGGGGGCTTAGGAGCCGGTTAGCTGCTTTGTTTTGGTTTGGTGTTGCTCGGCCGGGTCGGGCCTTGCTACTGCTATGCTCTTTGTTCTCCTTTTATTCCTTTTTCCATTTCTTTTTATTTTTCTATTTAGCAATTAATACATATGTATGTATGTATATATATATATATATATATATATAATATATATATATATATATATATATATATATATATATATGTATATATATATATATATTTATATATATTTATATTTATATATTTTATATTCATATTTTATATATTTTATATATTTATATATTTATATATTTTATATTAATATATTTTATATTTTTTTATATATATTTATATATATATATATAATATATATATATTTAAAAAAAAAAAAAAAAAAATTATATATATATATATATATATATATATATATATATATATATATATATATATATATTTATATATATATATATATTTATATATATAAAAATAAATATATATATATATATATATATATATATATATATATATATATATATATATATATATATATATATACATATATATATATATATATATATATATATATATGTAATACTATCTATATATATATAGATATAGATTATATAGATATATATATATATATATATAGATATATTTATATATATATAAAAATATAGATATATATAAATATATATATATACAATATATATATATATATATATATATATATAATATATAAATATAATATATATATATATATATACACAACACAACGCACATATATATAATATATTTATATATACATTCAAATACACACATTTATAATAATATTATATATACAACAAATACACACATTTATATAATACATTTATATATACATACAAATACACAATATAATATATTTATATATACATACACATATATATAAATGGTATAAAAATCCTAGCAATCTAGAAATACATCACAAAAGAATATTTATCCTATTATAAAATAATTAACAATTTAATATCAATAAATATATATATATGTAACAGATGTATCGCAAAATACTTAATATCCCACTAAGATAAAATACAAAACACTAATAATGCACACCTGCATGGGCGTCTTTGGTCGCACTACCCGACTACATAGGCTTGGGTTCGGTTCGAGTCCAGTCCGGGCTAAATTGGTACAACCGGACATCCTAAATATCATAGTCTTAATAAGTAAATAAATAAATCATTTGTAAGGGTCATGTCACAACTTGGCCTGGTTTTCATAGTTAAGACACACTTATGGCTGGGTCTTCCTTGGCATGGCTAATACACTAGTCAAGACACGTCATTGCACTATCCGTGCCATGATTCCTAGTCGTCTGGTACTTCAAAACTCAACCATGGCTAAAGTTATCTACCCTAATAATTAACTAAATAATTATTTATAAAATTTTAAAAATTACCATTTAAATCAAATAAAAAAAATATTTCAAAAATTTTCGGGAAGGGAGGCTACAATGAGGTATATCAAATATCGATATGCGATAACTTGGGGGTACTCTGATTCGAGGAATGATGATCGTGTAAAGTATTATTGAGCAGATGGATGCGACATTTAGGATTTTGATATTGATGAATGTTTGGATTACTTGGTAAGATAAACTTGAAGTTTGTGTGAATGGATACTACTCGGACTATGTAAAATAAAAATGTTGATAGATTCGTTGAATCGATGATATAAAGATTGTTATGACTCAGGGAATTTATGAGTAGGCGATTATTGTGATTGTGTAATGGGATAGAAATAAAAGTGTCTTGATTATTTCAATAATAACCACAACGTTGACATTCTTGTCTTGTGCGAGCGCAACTCCAGTCTCGTACATGCGTCACGTCGAATTAGGGCAATCATTCTGCAAGAGCGTTGGCATGGTGATTCATGTCCAGCGGGGATGATCGAACTTGTGGGAGATCAGGGCGTGGCAATTGGATGGTTTTGACTTGTGGTTTGATGCAAAGGTAAATTCAAAGATTGTTTGTACTTGTGATTGACGATAAAGTAAGTTTGAGGATTGAGAAGGTCCAATGTGCGTATCGAGAATGAATTAGGCTAGACTCAAAGCAAAAGTTACGTCCCGATGAGAACGATTATCCTGCAGGAGCGTTGGCAAGGTGATTTCATGTCCAACATGGATAATCGGACTTGCGGGAGATTAGGGCGTGACATATTATTATGCTAGATGACTTTATGATCGAATACATGAATTATGTTAAGTGACTTATGGAATATGGTATGAGAATTATGTTTTAGTGACAAATCATGTCGTAATGTACTTGACTTGGATATGATGGATAGGTGGATTATATCGAACATGTTGAAGAGGTAGACTATGTGAATTGCTGGTTTAGACGTGAGATACTGATATGCAGATGATTTGGTTGAGCACAACTTATAGTATGATGGCTTTGTTGAATGACTCGGACCCCTGGACTGAATGATGAAAATACGAATATGAGGGATCTATGCTTGAAGTTAGAAATCGGAGTGATGCAAGCTTGGGTAGAAAACCCCATACTATCAACTTTGGTTTGACCTTATGATTGGGGTTAGTATTGATATTATTGTTTGGGAATGGTGATTCCACTACTAACATTGGCTTTAGCATGGAGAGATGGCCTAGCGGTTAGACAAGACGTCCTTATTTCGAAAGGTAGCATCAGTATGATTGATTTTAGGATTGATAGGATGAATCAAAATGTGGAATTAGATTTACTATCACGAGGCTTGGCTGAAATGCATATATTTTGGATATGCCTTTATAGAAGCATGGAATTTTAGGTACATCTAAAGGTCAGAACTACTATGCGCCCAAAAACGACATGCGCCCCAACACATCATGCGCCAAATAGTTCAAAGACAGAATGCTGGCACATCATTTAGAAGACAGTAAGTAGAAGAGGAACATGAAGATTGATTTTTTATTCCATATAAAAAGTCTATTATATGTCCAAACTCTTTGTGACAACAAAAAGTCTACTACAAAGAAAAAGCCTAAACTACAGCTAGGCGCATCACTCTGACGTCTCAGCGTAGGCGCATCACTCCTCCTCATCAGAGCGAATCACTTCCTCATTAATATATGAGTGCTTCGGCTAATAAACCACTTATTGAGTAAAATGTGGGTTGGCAATCAACCCGAACCCGGTGGCTCTTCTATCATAACGAAAGTCGGGGCACGACGACCCCGATCTTTGGATGCAACAGGCACCCAACGCCATCTTGTAGAAGAACAATGCCGACAAAGGGTTCGAACACAAGCTGTTATGTCCATAGATCTCCCGGTACATCTCAGTCTTCTGAAGGAGTTCATCGTCAAAGCTTCTTCGAACAAGGAGATCCACAACACACAGTGCAACGTCTTGCCAAGGAGGAGGTTTGGTCGAGTTCATCTTTGTTGAGAAGTCGTATAAAATACGAGAAAACTCTCTCTCACTGCTGCTATTTATAGGCTAGGGCAAATCAAACACATACGCCAAGTGGCAACTTCCCCAAAATCAGTGTAATGAACTTGAATTAATGGTGATGAATCTGTGCCTAAAATTCAGCTAAGTCAAAGAAATCATCAAATTGAGTCTCGAAAGACTCGACAAAGCTGACCAAAATAGATACGCCATGTAGCACATGCGCCCAGCAGCACCATACGCTTCGTACAGAATGCACCCTATGAAGCATAAACGAATGTGCCCAGTAAAACACAGACAGATGCACCCACCTAAGCTCGTCACCCATCGAGCAATTAATGCTATGTAACAGAGTCGGCAGCATGTGTCTTGAGACTGAGCATTTGACAGATTTTAAAAAAAATGAAGAGCCGCCGATGTCAGCCTCATCATTACCTATTGTTGTCGGTTACAGCTGTTCCCCGCATGTGGCCGACTAATCACCCGCATGCGCCTTCGCAGCTATGCACCCAAAACTACGCATGCTCCTTTGCAGCCATGCGCCCAAAGCTCTGTATGCGCCTCGAAAGCCATGTGCCCAGACTGGTTTTTGACCCCTAAAAGTTATGGACCAAGTCTTCTCATACGCCAGATCCTAGGCGCATCCTGACAGATCATCCCCCACCAAATTCGAGATCTTTGAGCCATGAACACGTGCCACGTGTCATTGACTCAGTTTTACCTATGAACGGGTGCTAACCACCTAAGATCTCAGCAACAACCGAATCTTCAAAACTGCCACGTGTCAGCTCCTCCACAGCTCAACAGTACAGTTCAAACAGATTCAGTTCTAGCTCCCTGGTGCATCGTCCATGCGCCCAACGAAGTCAGCTACGTAGCATCCCTACGTGTAGGTTCTCCAGGCGCATATCGCATATGTGCGCATAAGCAGATCATTCTGCTGTCTATAAATATAAGGATCATTCCTTAATTTCAGGTTCCACTCTCCAAGCTCGAAGTCCCACTTATTGAACATTTTTTAACCACTTCAGCATCAGAGCACTTGTAAGAGTTTCAATCCTCTTTAAGTCACTGCTCGTTCCAGAGCAACCCAGACCTTCAGAGAGTTCGAGATCATCGTCAGATCATCAACGGAGTCAAAGAATTACTACTCGTTCTATCACCACGGTTCTCAGATAAAAACAAAAGTATACTCATAGGATTACATCAAAATCCTACATTGTACTCTGTTCTGTTTGTAATTAAATACAAAGTTTACTTCAAACACCTTGTTTTAATGGCAAACAGCATTAAATATGTGCACGATCTAACTAAGTGATACGCTGAATTCAAGTAAGACTAAGGAAACGGAATAATATCGAGGATTTTGAGATCGTAAGTTTCAAAAGAAAATAATTTATGGTAGTACGATTGTTGGATTTGAAATGAACTCGAATATTGATCGAAACATTGATGCAAGTCAGGTTTCGGAGATTAGTTAAGGATGGGTAACACTGGGTTCGACTAGAAGATAGCGAATGATCGGTTGGGTTATGTTGTATTTGAAATATACTAAGGATGCCGCTCGAGTGGTTTGCCTTAGAACTAAGTTATCCGTGTGTGCAACGAGTATATGTTACCCAAGTTGAGATATAGTTGTTCGATGTCAAAAATAACTAAAGCACGAGCGTGTCTCGGATTGAAAAAATGCATAGGAGGAGTGTGTTGCGAGATTCATTGAATGTTGAATCGAGTGATAAGTCGATGAGTGTGTACTCAGTAAGTTTTGAGGACAAAACTTTTTCTGAGTGGTGTATAATATAATGCCCCATCCCACTCAGTTCAATTGGAGGAATTGAAATGCCAACACCGTTTGGATATAGCCATACAACGGATTATTCGAAGTCCCACTCGGCCGAGGCAACTCCTCGTTCATGTGGGTGGCTTCGGTAAACTTGCCTCTGCTTGCCTTCATATTAATAAAATAGAGTTTTAAAATGCACTGAGTAGGCTTGATAATAAAATAAGATGAATTCGCACAGCTAAGAGAATAATCCCATGTAGCACCCAATTTCTAAAATGAGGGTAATTTTGAACTTTTGTATTTTTTAATTATATAATAATGTTATTTAAATCATGATATGATTTATGGTGATTTTTAATCAATTTAAAACTATTTAAAATCATGACTTGTGATTTTGATGTTTTGCTAGTACAACCCTAGAGACTGCATGACCTAGGGACTAACCATGACCATGGGGACCTAAGCATGTTATTAGGATGACTACTTGTGACTTTTTAGCCTAGGGATATTTTGGTCATTTTGGACTTTTTAATGAAAATGAATTTTGATTGATTATTATGGTGTAATCTTTTTATTATACTAACCTAGTTTTGACCCAACATAGATGTTAATGATGTTCATGGAAGCTTAGTTAGAAGATTAGAGACTTAATGACTAAGTTAGATTAATATCTAGATATTATGTTAGGAGATATTTTGGTTAGATATTATGTTAGAAACCTACTTTTGATGAGAGCCCTTGATTGAGCTAGAAATTGGTGGAGAAACCTTAGCCACTTATCTAAAACCCTAACCCTAATCATTTATCACATCCATCAAGCCCATTCCCTCCCTATTAAATCACCCATTCATAATTTATTGCCTCTATTTCATCTCTACAAAGAACCCTACTTGTGTTCTTCCCCAAACCTTCACCAATTATCTATTTCTCCTCTAAATTGGACCAAACCAATTGCATTGGACTCCTCAATAGTAGAGGACATCATTGGTCACTAGCTAGCAAGGATTCAAGGGCTTGGGATCATTGCAAGTTGAAGGAAGGCTCTTATTCTTAGGCCTCTACATTGAGGTTTCACCCTCATTAGGTAAAACCTATCAAACTCATTAAAATTCCCAATTTCTTTCCATAGTTGCATTCATTTAGGTATACCCTAGCTATCCCTCAAGTTTGGTAGGAAATCGTGTCCATTTCGTGTCCGTATCGGATACGTATCAGTGCTTATGAACAAGTGTTTGATGAAATATCTAAGCCACTTTTTTAATCACCTTTTTTAAAACTGATTTCATGTATGTATAGCCCTATATGTGTGTTATTGATTTTCCATGCACTGAGCACAAGTTTGTATCGTTTTTGTGTCAAAAATTGACACGGACACGCTGTACAACATACTGTGCACATGCACTGCTGCTCGACACTGAGTTCTACCTACACAGGACACGTAGACACGAGATTTTTCAGGTAGATGTTGGGGAAATGTCTGACATTAACCTCCTAAAGTTTAGGACCAAATGGTTCAGTATTCGAGGTGGAATCTCGACTGCACTGAATCACACTATACTACACACACGAGAAAAACGTGTCTGATACGCACGTATAACTCTTGACATGACTCACACAGACATGATGCAGACACTCATACGTGTAGCCCTACTCTGGATGAACACAGGGACACATGCACGAGGACACTGGTGTCGTATGTCGAGTGCACGAGCCTGTAACACGCCCTCACGAGGCTGTGTCTGGACAGTTTTGTACACTCTATTTTTATATTGTTCTAGACACGTTCATGTCCAGTTTGTGGACACGAACCAAACCCCCTGCACGTTTACATGTGGGGGACACTCTGTACAATATGATTTGGGTTTGGATGTGATATTGGGTTTCAATTTGATGTTTTCGAAATGAATTTCAGATGCATACTCGAACTGTAAAAACCTAGGTTACCTATCGGTTTGATTTTTTGTTTTTTTATGTTATTTGAATTCTTGGGAAATTCAGTAGGTTGGTTGTTTGGATTTGAGTTTTGGCTTGATCGATATGGTATTCGAATTAAGGATTTTGGAGTTCGAATATATGCCACTCTCTGATACCATGATAACTAAGTTGAAATAGGTTTTAATTTGTAAATAAAAATTAATTGATATGTTTTAACCTATAATGGCGACTGTGATACATGTTCCAATATCTGGAAATCATCGTGGTGATCAGCTTTGGGTTTTGGTTAAGTTCGAACTGATTTTGATATATAATGCAATGTTTCTGATACATGTTTAATATATAACTGAGTTGGAATGGATATTTTAACCTGAGTTTTGTTGCATAACCTGTGAACTGAATGTTCACTACTAGATAAAATCTGAATATGGAATTAGGTTTCATTCTTTAAACTGAGAATTGGGTTCATTGGATATATGTATGCAATACTGAGTTTCCATTCATTGTTAACTTGACACACCCTGCTGTCCAGTCTCATGAACTCACACACCACATCCTATATTTTTCCCTCTATGTTAGATACATGTAGACATGCTATGTGCAAATATATATGTTAATGTTAGCTTCACTAAACCCTTTTCCATGTCTAAAACCCTTGTGCCCTCAGTTTTCCTGAGACTAACCCCCTTTTTATGTATGTACACTGTATATTTTATAATACCTATATATCACTACACTCACTCTCTTATACCTCTTTTTCTGAGCTGTGACACAGTATCACTATAACACCTGAGAACTTGAACCCTTAACTAAGACACCTTCCACTCCCACACTATTTACACACTTGTATACATTTGCTATACCCACATTGACACTTTAATCAACCACACAAATTCACCCCCTCTCTATCTCTCTAATATATGTATAATGTATTGTATATATATATATATATATATATATATATATATATAGATATATATATATATATATATATATATATATATATATATATATATATATATATATATGTATATATATTATATTTATATTTATATATAATGTATATATTTTTTTTATATATAATGTATATTTATATATAATGTATATATTATATTTATATTTATATATAATGTATAATGTATTGTAGATATATATATTTATATATAATGTATATATATATATATATATATATATATATATATATATATATATATATATTTTATATTTTTTATATTTTATATATATATATATATTTTATATATTTTTTATATATATAATATATATGCAATGATAGATAATGTAGACTTGGTTTACTAGACTTGGTTTACTAGATTGGCCAGTTGGCCTAGATTGGTAGATTGACCTAGTTTGACTAGTGTAGTTGACTAGAGTTGACCAAGAGTTGACTTTAGTATTGAATGACCTAAAAATCATGTAGAATGTATTGCAAGTTTCAGTTTTACTATTTTGGACATGTTGTGACTTGTGTTGCTCTAAATAGGAGTCAGATACCTCATCTCGGACATTATATTCTCATATACATTAAGATCGCAAGCGAGTACATTCTCTGATCATTTCATACTTATTAGGATTTATATTCTTGCTCTAGATTACTTTACATGATGCTGTCACGTTATTATCACGGATTGGTACCCTATGGATCTTGTCATGCGATGTTATCCCCCTCAGGGTGCATCAAATACAGTTGTCATGTGCTTTTCACGAACATCTTGTATTTCATGAACACCTCTATTCATGTATATTCTTGTGCAATCTTGTACTCTCATGATCACGTGAGCAAACATGATAAAAACTTCTTGTGCAAGGTAACGTAACTTTACTGGATCCTTGTGTATTGATTGGGTAGGGTGAGTAGGAAATGGTTATGTGATCAAAATCCCATCTTGTGAAATCTTGTGAAAATCTTGTATATATCTATTATACACTCACATATGATGGAGTTACCCTTGCATTGTCCTAACCCGTTTATATAACTATCTCATGCTCTAAATCACAGGTTACTTACAGTTCTTACTTATCATGTATATAGATATTTCCAGTTATCAAATCTCTCTCGTTTTCATATATATTTCCTTATTGCATGCTTTATATTTTCTAACATGATATGAACTGCGTGAGATGTATTGTGCTCGTTCCTGTCCTGACTGGACCTGTTGAAAATATTACAGATAATGATGATGACTGCCCTACCTTCTATGGAGCATATGAGGGTGACATTCAGGAGCCTGAGGAGCATCTAGCTCAGTAGAGGGTGCCTAGTTTAGTCTAGTGCTTATAGCTTTCAGTTTGTATCAGATTATTTCGATTGTTAGTTGAGACTTAGTTATATTCAGGACTTGTATTTATTTGTGTTGGATATCTATATGTGTGTTGTGATGACTTTACTTATATATTCAGTTCTTCCTTTTTATCTTATTCTATATCGTGCTCTATCTTCCCTAGACTTGTGATTGAGATATAGAGTTGAGATGTTATATTATACCTCCATGCGGTGATGATGACAGGTTTATATATCTTATCGTTAGATGTTAGATGTTATAGATGACCTATACAGCGTTCTACCGCGATACTGCGGCGTAGGCTGGACGTACCCACGTCTCGTGCCCCTAACAGGGTGCGGGTCGTGACATCCCACCTTGGATCAGTTTGAGTTAGAATATAGAAAGGTCGTACGGTCGATTTAGAAATGTTTTACGACATGTTTTCAAATTGACACTCAGTCCTTCGTTCGTGGCTTGGGAGAAGGAAAAAGCTGGTCTATGTTGCCACAAGGCTATGAATTTAGCATAGTCATAGCCATCGCACGATATAAGTGCTTGGTAAAGCATGTACGTCCCACTGTCTAATGCTTGGTATAGCATAATTGTCCCATAGTCTTAATGCACATTTTCACGGTACAAGGCTTGGCATAGCCTTTGCTCATCCACTGGTTAAGTTATTGCATGATGAGTTAGAAAAGTTATGCCATGGGCAATCTAAATCATAGCAAGCATGGTCCCACGATTTCTACGACTTGGTACACATGCTATACGGTCAAGGCTCGTTATATAAAGTATGACTTGGGCTATATTGTCATTCAATAAGGCACGAGCCACGGTTGGTTCAAAGATAAGTATGCCACAATCTATGGCACTGATATGGAACACAGTTGATTTAACTTAGTTTGGCAGAGGGCTATCAAATAGTCAAGTACTGAGTTGAATCAATGATATGCTAGCATGGAAATGCTCGCAACCGGAGGTCGTTGAGGCAGTATCTGATTTTGGAGTCTCTAACGTAGTACTGAAAAGAGTAACACTGGAAAAATAATGACTGTGTAAGACGGTAGTTCGAGTCGAGTCTTACATAGTCATTGGACAACTTGTGCACAAGAAAAGTTTCCTCGGACGGCAAACCTGGGGCCACAGGACCGTTCCAACCTAGGAGGAAACATGGTATAAGCCAAGCTGGTTGTACCACTCAAGTTATTCGAGAACTTTCAGTGGAACTCGTTTGTTACGCTGAAAGACTCGCTGAATAATAATGCTATAAGTCCATGATAGCTTGTGGTGCTAGTGACCCTTTCATATAGATTTGGCATAATAGCGGCGATCTGTGTGTATGCCTTTGGATTGAGTCAAGCATTGTTTGTACGGTACCAATGAGTAAAGTTAAATGTGTGCACGATTTGCAACACGATATTTGGGCCTAAAATTTGGCTACAATGGAGACACATACTTTGGCACGAGATATGACGTCAGAAGCTTGAGTCATGACATTAAGTTCACAAGTCTTGATTAAGTTAGTTGATGATTGAAACAGAAAAGGCCACGAGGCGGCAATATGGTCAAGTCATATTGAGTTGTGAGACACGGCCTCGATATTGAAGCACAAATAGAGTTTATGTGTCACGACCCGCACCGCTTTTTTTTTATCTTTTCGGATGCATGTGCATGTCCAAGCCAGCCTACGCCGCAGTGTCGACGGTAGAATGTTGTCTAGCCACAATGCTCAAATCACATAACATAATAACTTTTTTGCTCATTCACAAAACTAAATTAATTTACAACATTCTAAGGTTTATATTTAACCAATTACAAAGATTCACCAATTCTAGTACAACAAAATATGAACTAACTAATCTCTAGGTTGACCTCGCACATACCCATGTCTTCCAATGATCCAACGCATAATTAGTAGGCGACTAATCTAAAAATAAGGTTTCCAGTCAGGAATAGAACAAGTGCATCTCACAGTTCTAAATAATTTGACAAATTTATAAAATAGTAAATAATTCCGAAGTACATGATGAGTGGATAAGCAAAGAATCGACAAAAAACATGTGAGTAAAAACATGAGAGTATGAAATACACTTTCGATATGTAATGGCTACCTATAATAAATGACTGAAATAGGAACTGTAACATAACAAGACTACCTCTAACTA
The DNA here is from genome assembly GCA_029216955.1 of Iris pallida. Taxonomy (NCBI): domain Eukaryota; kingdom Viridiplantae; phylum Streptophyta; class Magnoliopsida; order Asparagales; family Iridaceae; genus Iris; species Iris pallida. The sequence continues at coordinate 20,708,200 of JANAVB010016197.1, read as the reverse complement.
GTGAGTTGAAATACACTTTCGATATGTAATGGCTAAGGGTAAATCCGGCACACCGTACGTGAAGTGTGCGACTGCTATCAGATAGGAATAGACAAATGGAATATTTCAGGGTATATTTACATGTCTACTATAAATTTCTTTACCCGACTAGTACCTGGATTAAACAGGTCACAAACACATAAATACATTGGTTACGAACAACATGAAAAGAATTCATAACTACCATATTGTGTACCCATCGTGTCGAGAATCGACAGAAATCAATGTAAAACACTACTAAATCACGAATCATAGAGATGATTAAATATGAAAACTATCAGAAATGTACTCTCCTGGGGTCCTTAGCTGGTGAAACAGATGATACCATTGTGTCCAGAATAGTCTGATTGGCTAGGGTAGCACAAATCCCACAATATCCAACCACTAAGTGAGCCACAAAAGTTGACTTACACAACAGTCTCCGGATGCTGAAACAGACATCACCACATGTTTGGATTAAAAAAATGTCTAAGAATGCCTACCCAAAAGTCCAATTTTGGACACAGCGGCAAAATTATAATTTCGGGTTAAAATAATATCTTTCGTTGGACCCACTTTGCACCGAAAAGCGTACTAGTACCTACGGTCTCTAAAGTCATCAACTATATGTCTACAGGTTCGGTTTGATGAGATGAACCAATCGTATATCCAAAGTTGGATTTCGGTGGGCCATGCACAAATTCGTCCGTTGGATAAGGTCGCGGGCCCGCCAAAATAGCGTTCCGGACGATATTCTCAGAATTGGACCAAACTTGGCATACATGACCAGAAAACGATACGTTCCTGTTGGCACAAATTTTGTCTCAATATGGCAACCGTGCACGAAGTAATTGACTAATTTACAAATGGGACGATACGGGGTATCTCGACGGATACGCCCCGATTTCGTCGCGCACACACAGCGAAATCGAGTTCCGTCGAATCCCACACGTCCGTAACACCTGTACGTGTCTTTTGATGCTTACGGGTTCTGACCATGTCGCCCGGTTTGTCGGAGCGCATGCCGTATCAATAAAATGCTAATTCTGAAAACTATTTTTGCCAAGTTTTTCCTGATTTTCAAATTAATATTAAACAAAAATAACCAACTAGAAATTAAACTAAAAATCGGGTTTCAATCTTGGTTATGTTGTCTACAAGGCTGTTCAAGCAGTTTTCTAAGTTTTTGTATCTCCAGGTCGCAAATCGACCGCCAACTTGGTATTTCGGGATAGTTTCTAATTCCTAAAAATCGAGTTTTTTTCTCGATTTTGGAACTTATTTTTTGTCGCACGTGATGCTAAATTAAACGAACAATTTAAAGTAATTCAAAGGTGTATAGGTTGTCAACATATAAGAGAAGACGAATCGAAAATCGGACGATTATGCATCACAAAATTGCGCTGCGAATTATTCTCTGCTACTGTTGCACTTCTGCTGTGCTACGGCTGTTGTTACTGCCGCGCGCGTTCCGGCACGTTCCGACCGCCTGGTGGTGGTCCGACAAGGCAGGGTGGCGCACGTATGTCGACGGTGAGGTCAGGGTCGTGATGGTGGCGCTCGTTTTAGGGTTTGAGTGTTTTCTCTATCTTTTTTTTTCTTTTTTTCCTTTAGGGCTTTATACATGGGATCGGAAGATGGGGATGTTCTACGAGCGGGTGGAGTTACTCTCGGGTTACTGTTCAATGAACAGTACCCGAGAGTATACATATACATATATTCCTTCTTCTTTTTTTCTTTTCTTTTTTGTTGTTTAAACCAATCTAAAGGTACATAAAATAGTAAATAGTATCAACAATCCATATGATTATTTATATATAACTTACACATACCTATCTATATATATCCCATGTATATATTTTTTTTAATCAATATAGCCTAACAATATTTAATAACAATTGAGTTCATATATAATATTTAATACTCAAGATACATCCTACATAAATACTATAATTTAATATAAACTAATCCAAAAATTTATTATTCAAATGTAAATAGAAAATAGTCCAATAAAATATAGGGAGGGCTTTTCCTTAAAAGAATTGTTATTCAGTATTAATAACATATACAGCAACTATTTATGAAACTAAATTTTAGACATTGAAAAAAGTACCATTAGCTAGATACAATATACATCTACATGGCCGTCTTTGGACCCACTACATGACTACATGGGTTTGGGTTCGGGTCAGTTCGGCTAAATTGGTACAACTGGGTCTCGTAAAAGTCTTAATCTTCATAAATAACTAATTAAAATATTTCTAGGGGTCAAGTCACAACTTTGACTGGTTTTTTTAGTTGGAACACACATATGGCTCGGCCTTCCCTACCATGGCTAGAATACTAGTCAAAGCATTCGACTACACTATCCATAACATGATTCTTGGTCATCTTGCACTTCAAAACTTAACCATGACTAAGGCCTTCTATAGTAAGAATTAATTAATAAAATACTTATAAAATTCTAAAATTACCATTTAATTCAAATAAATAATAAAAATATTTCAAAATTTTGGGAAGAGGGGTTACAAATGTAGTGACCCGCTCCGCCCTAGCGGAACGCCGATTCAAACGGCAAGTGCAACGACTCAACGACCGTCGACCCAGAGTTGGCATCGACCTGATGAAGAATCGATACAAGGCTTACATTGGCCCGTCAAGATGAATCTAGACTTAGACTATCAAAGCGCTCGGAGTATCACTCGGCCGATGCGAACATCGCTAAGGTGGGTGGCTCCGATGAACCCGTCACTGCTTAGCCTAGACACATAACAATACGGACACTATCACGAGAATCGCTAGGCGATAACCCCATGCATGTTAATAAAGGACTTAACGCACCTAGCTAAGGGAATAATCCCATCTTGTATGCTTGTATAGATATGGAAAATACGAGAACTCTCGCACCGCGCTCCACGCTCGTGCTAAGGCACAAGCTTGCTTTCAACATGAAACAATGAATGGTTTACAACATAAAACGGGAAGACTATCAACATAGTCGCTCCAAGTAGAGTTTAGCAACATTGAAGGCATGGGACCGATGGGTCGCCAAGACGACTCCCACACGAGGAGTTGCAAAATGTATGAATAAGAACGAATAAGTGAATGAATGAATCAACGAATGAAGGAATACGTGAATGAATCGATGAACAAACGGACAAGTGAAAGAAAGAAAGAAAGAATGAACGAAAGATAAGAAAGAAAGAATGGTTAGCGACAGGTGTGATGGGCACGTACAACGGGGCTCGCTACCCGCGCTGCACGGACGCCAACCTGGTCGATAACGCATTATGGCTAAGGGTTAGCCTATGGCTCAAGACAGCCGTTAAGTTAAAATGACAATAAAATACGAAATGGTCGTGGACGCTCGTGCACGAGCGAAAAGGGATTCCAAGGGCAACGAACGACGATTTCGTGGCCGGCCTAGGCGGAATCATGGCCTACGGGCGGACAGGTGTGCGGCTTGGGCACATAACCAAACGTAGGGCCGGTTATTCAATAGTCTCAGGGTGTACCAGCCATCACGCTTGATAGATGAGAATGCCACAGGGGAAATGTCCTAATGGCTGACTTGCCAGCGACCGTGCATATAGATTAAGTGGCTTACCGGTGGCAATCCACGTGCAAGTCCTTGCATTGAAATCAAAGTAGTCTAAGTGAACTAAACAAAGCACCTTCTGAATTGGCTTGAAATATATCACACCAAATGATAAAAAGTACCTTATGAAGTGAGTTATAAAACACGCCTACGATGCGCTAGAAACTGAGGCAGGAACACGCCCTTGACATTGAATGTTCCCAAGAATCACGTTATGATATTACACATGAATTGTTGACTAACTTGGTTTACATTGAACAGGGAAGGCCGGACGGTAAGTATGGGTAAGTTATGCATGTATTTCCATGCGACACTTGTATTTGACAACACGAGATAGGCTATGAAATATGCCATAAAACTGATCCTAAGGCAAGATTAGAAACAATGAATGATAGAGATGCACAGAAGTAAATGGAACGTGTTTGGTATGATAGCGTTGTGGGCGAGCTAGCCTCCCCACCAGTGCATAATGTACTGATAACCCCACAGTCTGCTTGCAGGAAGCAAGAAACGTCGGCGGGTGCGGAGCTTCCATCGAACGTGCTAAGGCGCGTATCTCTGGAGCCTTGGAGCGTTGCAAGGAGCTGGAGCACCATATACAGGACATAATGTATCGGAACATCGCCATAATCATTCCATCTTGTAAGCCACTTGGCACGCCTTTTATGTTTCAGAGAGAGAGAGAGAGAGTTTGAGCAACTTGTAATATCGCTTAGCGCCGCTTGTAAACTTGTTGAATATCATAAGAATTTGATTTCGCTTCAATTGTGTTCATTTATATTCCGCTGCAAATGGGGACACTCTGTGCGACTCTCTGTGGCCTAGAACTCAATCGGCCGTTTCTGGACTTGCCTTGCACGGGCGCAACCTAGGCCCGTGCGCATCACGCCTTAGCGAGGACGATCGCTCCTACGGGAGCGGGGCGTGACATAGTGGTATCAGAGCACGGCTTCACGTCCTTGGACTTCATTTCGATTTTCTCAGTTTTGAAAGCTCGGTTGGAAACAAAAGAAGTGTACGCTCTCTCTCGTTGTGCTTTGGGATGTTCCATACAATAAGTCTAATATTTTTAAAAGATCGTACGATTACTCGGTTGGACGGATCGATAGACGAAGGCCTTTGTGCCGAACCACGACATACTTGAGTTGGAAGGAACCGATGCTAAGAGTTGCAACCGCAAGACGTGCTTGAATAACCTTACGCTGACAATAGCGAACGAGTACACGAGACCGAAGTATAGTTCGAACGGGGATGGTTATGCACGCAGCCTTTTGGCTAAGTTGTGGCGAGTATCGCGCACCTAGACTTTATAGTGGAAACGAGTTGCGAGCGAGATTGACTATCGCTCGACGAGAATAAAGGAGACTTAGAACGTATGTTGATAGAGACGCTACTTGACCGGCGCTAAAGCGAACACGTGGAAATGGTTCTTAGATTTTGAAGAATGAGCGAACGCGCAATTGGACATGTCGATCGGGAGTCGAATAACCTTTTGAGGATTTGTAGAATGACTTGACCCGAGTGGTGTATGTGATAGGTTCGGAGAAGGATAAGTGAGTGTCGACGACTAGTCGAGTGGCTCGAACCCTGAGTGGTGTATGGACGTTATAAAAATTGTTCGAGCGAGACTAGAGGAGTTACGAATAGAATGAGTGTGTCGGCAAGCGATGATATCGCAAAAACCTTGGAATGAGTGACGCTTAGTTGGTTTCGACTTCGAGAGTCTCAAACGAGATATTATTCGGACGGATTAAGAATGCGTAGTACGAATCATGAAACGAATGGAGGTCTTGGTCGAGGAAACATAGGAGATCGTGCATGCGATTTTGAATTTAGTCGAAGGGATTGAACTTGAGTTGAGGTAAAATACCCATGGACGAGATCGAAGATAGCACGATCGGAAGATAGCGTGCATGGAAAACGATGGTTTGAAGATACGGAAATGACTAAGGAATTGGAATTGATGTTGCTCGATAAAAAGTTAGCACGAGACAATGTGAATTGAGGAATTAAGTTGCACGACTCAGAATTCGTTGCAAAAGGAAGATCGTCAGGTTATGTGCATCATCATGGTATTGAGGCGTATCAAAGATGTACGATAACTCGGGGTACTCTGATTCGACGAATGATGACCGTATTAGAAGTCATTGTTTTGAAGGATGCTATGTTGGGGATCGGATAGAATGAATGTCGGATGGAGAGGAAAGTGACTTGATTGTTTCGGTGATAACCACAACGACAACGATCTTGTCTTGTGCGAGCGCAACTCTAGCCTCGTACATACGTCACGTCGGATTTGGGACGATCGTTCCGCGTGAGCGTTGGCATGGTGATCATGTCCAGCGGGAATGATCGAACTCGAAATACCTTGACATGACAATTTTGATTGCTTCGACTTGTGGTTTGAAGCGAAGGCGAATCGGAGGATTGATCGGACTTATGAGGGACAACGAAGAAAACTTGAGGATTGAGTAGACCCAATCCGCGTATCAAAAATGAGTAAGTCTAGATTCAACGCAAGAGTTATGTCCCGATGAGGACGATTATTCCACGGGAACGTTGATATGGTGATTCATGTCCGCCGTGGATAATCAGACTTGCGTGAGATCGGGGCACAACATATTGCAAGGCTAGACGACCTTGTGATCGACTACGTGAATTGGATAGGATGGATAGGTGAATTAATTAAACATACTTGAAGAGATAGACTATGTAATTGCTAGTGCGGACGCACGAGACTGACATGTCAAGGATTTGATTGAGGATAACCTATCGTAGGATGATTTTCCTAACGAGCTCAGACATGGAGCGGAGAATGTGTTGATGCGAATAGAGGAACACTGCTTGATGTTTAGAGATTTGAGTGAAACAAACTTGGGTAGAAACTCCCGTACAAGCAAATAAAATGGTTTGACCATAGGATTTGGGGCGAGCGTCGTGCAACGACCTTGCACGATGAGCAATAGACTTGACTTGTAACTATGACCTTGTGAGCTGACCTAGCGGATAGGCGGACAACCCTATGCCGAGTGATTGAACCTGTGCGATGTCACTTACAATAGTCTGGACGGACGATAGACTTTGGGCAACAAGACTTAGAGTAGGACGGGGAATTTGGAGTGTGCGTGAACGACAATGAGAATAGCCCCAAAGATGGGAATGATAGGAATGGATGAGGCGCAAGTAAAGTTGAAATAACAAATTGAATCATTGGTCGGAAGAGGTACTCGATGATAGTGCAATACTTGATCTTGAAATCGGACAAAAATTACTTAGACTTGGTCGACCCCGCTAAAAGAAATCATACTGATTTCGTGGACAATAACGCTTGAGAAGCGAATCGAATCGTCTTGAGGACCGAGATAAACGATATGTGATATACACATGAGTTCGGTTTTGAAATCGAAGTTAGCAAAACGATCGGCAAATCGAAACTATCACGAGTAGCTTGTCCGACTTCGCTAGTCGCTAAGCTTGGTTGAAATGTACGTATTCGGGGGACGCCTTGAATCCGTGCACGATCCAAACTCAGCGATATGATGAACTCGAATGCAGCTGCAAGTGGGTGTTGTGATGCGCATAAATGAAAGTAAGTTTGCCTCAGCCTACGACACTCGTATTTGACGAATTTCAACGCACCTCGTACGACCGTTTCAGTCCCATGATATGTCAAAAAGCAACCGAGTCGAAGAACACTTAAATTGAATAAGTGCCATCAACTCTAAAATGAATGAAAAAGTTATTCAATAAAATCGACCAAACGTACGCGATGCGAAACTTGGAAGGGTATCGAATATAGTTCGGTGCCATAGAACGATAGAGCCGTTCGATAGGGATTGTCTAAGAAACACGACGACGCGAGTTAAGAAATGGTAGGATGACCTATACTCAGGAAGTCTCGAGGACGAGACTTGTTTTGAGTGGTGTATTATGTGACCCGCTCCGCCCTAGCGGAACGCCGATTCAAACGGCAAGTGCAACGACTCAACGAGCCGTCGACCCGAAGAGTTGGCATCGACCTGATGAAGAATCGATACAAGGCTTACATTGGCCCGTCAAGATGAATCTAGACTTAGACTATCAAAGGCGCGCTCGGAGTATCACTCGGCCGATGCGAACATCGCTAAGGTGGGTGGCTCCGATGAACCCGTCACTGCTTAGCCTAGACACATAACAATACGGACACTATCACGAGAATCGCTAGGCGATAACCCCATGCATGTTAATAAAGGACTTAACGCACCTAGCTAAGGGAATAATCCCATCTTGTATGCTTGTATAGAATATGGAAAATACGAGAACTCTCGCACCGCGCTCCACGCTCGTGCTAAGGCACAAGCTTGCTTTCAACAATGAACAATGAATGGTTTACAACAATAAAACGGGAAGACTATCAACATAGTCGCTCCAAGTAGAGTTTAGCAACATTGAAAGGCTATGGGACCGATGGGTCGCCAAGACGACTCCCACACGAGGAGTTGCAAAATGTATGAATGAATAAATGAACGAATAAGTGAATGAATGAATCAACGAATGAAGGAATGAATACGTGAATGAATCGATGAACAAACGGACAAGTGAAAGAAAGAAAAGAAAGAATGAACGAAAGATAAGAAAAGAAAGAATGGTTAGCGACAGGTGTGATGGGCACGTACAACGGGGCTCGCTACCCGCGCTGCACGGACGCCAACCTGGTCGATAACGCATTATGGCTAAGGGTTAGCCTATGGCTCAAGACAGCCGTTAAGTTAAAATGACAATAAAATACGAAATGGTCGTGGACGGCTCGTGCACGAGCGAAAAGGGATTCCAAGGGCAACGAACGACGATTTCGTGGCCGGCCTAGGCGGAATCATGGCCTACGGGCGGACAGGTGTGCGGGCTTGGGCACATAACCAAACGTAGGGCCGGTTATTCAATAGTCTATCAGGGTGTACCAGCCATCACGCTTGATAGATGAGAATGCCACAGGGGAAATGTCCATAATGGCTGACTTGCCAGCGACCGGTGCATATAGATTAAGTGGGCTTACCGGTGGCAATCCACGTGCAAGTCCTTGCATTGAAATCAAAGTAGTCTAAGTGAACTAAACAAAGCACCTTCTGAATTGGCTTGAAATATATCACACCAAATGATAAAAAGTACCTTATGAAGTGAGTTATAAACACGCCTACGATGCGCTAGAAACTGAGGCAGGAACACGCCCTTGACATTGAATGTTCCCAAGATCACGTTATGATATTACACATGAATTGTTGACTAACTTGGTTTACATTGAACAGGGAAGGCCGGACGGTAAGTATGGGTAAGTTATGCATGTATTTCCATGCGACACTTGTATTTGACAACACGAGATAGGCTATGAAATATGCCATAAAACTGATCCTAAGGCAAGATTAGAAAGACAATGAATGATAGAGATGCACAGAAGTAAATGGAACGTGTTTGGTAATGATAGCGTTGTGGGCGAGCTAGCCTCCCCACCAGTGCATAACAATGTACTGATAACCCCACAGTCTGCTTGCAGGAAGCAAGAAACGTCGGCGGTGCGGAGCTTCCATCGAACGTGCTAAGGCGCGGAGCTATCTCTGGAGCCTTGGAGCGTTGCAAGGAGCTGGAGCACCATATACAGGACATAATGTATCGGAACATCGCCATAAATCATTCCATCTTGTAAGCCACTTGGCACGCCTTTTATGTTTCAGAGAGAGAGAGAGAGTTTGAGCAACTTGTAATATCGGCTTAGCGCCGCTTGTAAACTTGTTGAATATCAATAAAGAATTTGATTTCGCTTCAATTGTGTTCATTTATATTCCGCTGCAAATGGGGACACTCTGTGCGACTCTGTGGCCTAGAACTCAAATCGGCCGTTTCTGGACTTGGCCTTGCACGGGCGCAACCTAGGCCCGTGCGGCATCACGCCTTAGCGAGGACGATCGCTCCTACGGGAGCGGGGCGTGACAACAAATCTACCCACCATAGAAATAAATTTGTCCTTGAATTTGAGGACTACTAGAATAAGCGGACTTGGTTGATCAGTGAAAAGATAGAAAAAATTTAGGATAAGAAAATATTGATCAAAATAGGTGAAAGAGGAAGAAAGAGTCTTGAAACTCTAAAGGCCCAACAATGCTCTCAAATATTTAATTTAAAATAAGTTTTGATAAAAGAAAATCTCATAAAATAAAGTATCAACGAAAATTACCTTCAACCACGATAAATAAAATAAAGTAAATGAATAATTAAAACTCTAAAAATTCAGGAAGAGGAATTTAGGGTTAGGGTTAGAATTAGAAATTGGATTTGAAAATTAGGGTTAGGGATTTGGAATTGAATTGGGACATAGGGATTAGGATTTTTGGAGTTATGAATTTTTGGGGAAAGAACAAGAAAGCCTCCTTAAATAGGCATTGGATTCCTAATTAGATAAGTAAAGATGCTAGTGGATAATTCTCCTATAATTTAAATAAATTATAAAATAAAATTTTCTCTATTCAAAATTTCATTTATGATAACAATAATAATTTTAAGCAATATTACAATATTATCAAATATTTTAAATCGTGTGAATTTAAATATTGTTCACGAATCCTTGTTGGTCAAAGATAATAACAAATATTTCCAAGCAAGTAGTTCGAGTTTAATAAAATGAGTCACTAGGATAATTGAAAATAATATTTGTTATTTTATCATAATAATTTGAATAATATTTTAAAATCACATAAATTCAAATATTTTTTATAACTAACATTACCAAATCAAAGATAATATATTATTTCTAATCGAGCATATCAAATTTTAGTCAAACAATTAATCACGATGATAATTGAAAACAATATTTCATATCCTCGAAACAATTTGAAATCTATAAATCAAAAATATTATTTAAGAATAAATAGATAAATTATAACTTTTTATTAAATAATTTTACGATCAAAATACTTATGATCTTTTTTTATTAATTAAAACCAAATCTTTTCAAAATATCAATAATAGGAAATAAACATTATCTTCTAACTAGAAAAATATATTTTAAAACTGCAAATAAAATAAATAAATAAAAGTTTTAAAAACTCGGGAAGTGGGCTTACAAATCTACCCACCTTAGAAATATTTTATCCTAGTGCTTTCAAGGGCTACGACTAGGCATGACTAAGAAATATAATCAAGAAGCGAAATTTCAATCGATAAAAATAAAACGACAAATGGCATAATCAAGAGAATGATATGATTCACAATCAAATTAGTCATACGTAATCGCGGATAGGATCAAAATGATCAAAAATACTAAACTAATAGACAAAAGAGAATGTGATTTGGCATGATTAACTCGATTAACATTTAAGCAAAATTATTTAGGCACAACTACCGAATCAAAATCTAGAAAATAAGCGAATTGACGCGATCGAAACATAATCAAAATAGTCTAGTTGTGATCAAAAGTTGTTAAGGGTGATCCAATCGTAATCGTTTTAGCACGATCAATTACGTAGGCATGATCATAGAATCATAATCTAGGTGTGATTATGAATCTAGTAAAAGAAATTCAAAAATAGGTCTAAAAGATTACTAGGAAGGCAAATAGCGATATGAATGTAAAGGATAAGAGAATGAAAGAAAAAGTCTAAATCAGAATTTTAAGTGAAAATTACAAACAATGAAATCAATAGTCATATGCCAAAAAGGACATAGTCTTATAATATTCGATAATCATATGTATATGTGAAGTCACTATACCGAGAATTTATGTCTCGCTAGTGTACACCTGGCTGCAGTAATTCCTTGGTTTCGTGACTGGACTATGATATAATATCGAATCTTTCATTAACTCTATCCAATATTGACATAAAGAAAACTAAGATCAAAATATGACAACTATGACACAGTTTTAGTAATATTCGGTAAGCTACGCTTACTTGAAATTATTACAACTTAGGGTTCATGCCTCGCCAGTGCGCTGCTGGCTGCAGTGAACCCACAGTCTCGAAACTCAAATAAATGGCGATATCTGTCTTGCCATTGTAAGCCAATGAATATTCTTTCAACTATATCCATAAAATTTTAAAGGAGCTTCTAAAACTTTAAACCAATTGATGATGATTGAGAAAGTTAGAGATTCAACAAATTGATCATGATAGGAAATATAAGTATTGTTCCTGAAAAAAGTATCAATTTTGAAAATAAAACGATCGCTAAGTTTAAAGAAGACGATTGGGATTTAATATAATCTCGTTCTAGTAGTCAAGACGATAGTTAAATCAAATACATATCGAATCCAACACATTCTAGATTAATTGAAATCAATCCATAATAATACTGGGTATTACTAATAATATTTAAGATATGTTTAACAAGATCTAAATTTAATAATTTTCTAAATACTTTGAAACAATACTCAATGTTAAATCATATCTAAAATATATTTTTGTAAATTTAAATCGTAAAATAATGATAATATTAGACCAAATTATCCTAGAAGTACATTGTATAAAATAAACTAGTATTTTTTTTTTGCCATTCCAAAAAAATATATATCTTTATCTTCTCAACCATAAAATATGTATTTGTTTTCCAACACGAAAATATCTATATAGTAATTAAATAAATAAAAATTTCTAAATATAAATTATTTAAAACTAAAATTAAATTAAATTAAAAAAATTCAACAAAAAGCGGAAGTGTAAGTATATGTCCTTCAAGTATCGGTTCTTGAAAATAAAACGAGTGAATAGGAAAGATAATGATCGAAGCAAAAATAAGTATAACTCTTTCTAATACCTATTGCACGGATACTCAACGATTGAGGAAAACTTATATACCTTAAAAGACTTGAGATCAATGTATGAATAATTAAATCAGAAATTATTTAAAAATAATTCCTTATGCCCAAAGAGAAATAACTAGGCAATATGAATTCTCCGATATTATGATGATTAGAGGAAAAAATTGCACAACGATAAAGATTTGGAAAGATGATTGAAGACAATTAGAAATGTAAACTTTAATTTATCTCTTTTAATATTCGAAGATTGAGGGGAAAACACATATATCTTGAATTTCAACTAAGTAACTCGGAGTAGATATATGGATAATGGATCATGTTAGGCTCAAACTCAATGGATGGAAATAAAATATAGATGTCACGACCCGCTCCCGAATAATCGGACACGAGTCGGACACGCCCAGCCTTCGTCGATAGACACGACGAAGTAAGCAGTACCAAGCTAGGAAATCTAACCAGATAAACATAAATGTACACAATCACAGCATCTAAGAACGTTCCCAGAAGATCACCATAATCCACAAATCCATATATCATGAAGGTACAAGAGTCAACAAGAATGAAACATGCTATGAACTCTAAAAACAATATCTATGAGTAAAGATAAAACAATCTAAACCTGAAACCTCAAGCTAAGTCATGTCTCCATCCTGCTCAGCTAAGATCCCGGGTTCTGGTCCATAATATAGAACAATGTCCTGCAAGTACACCTGTAACATATCCTAGTCAGAAGTGGAGCTAAGTATATCCAAGAAATGAACATGAATATCATGGTATGAAAATGAATACAGGAAAATATAAAGTACAAAAATGAGAACATGACATGAAACCTGAACATGAATACTGAAAAGTAAATACAGGGAACATGAAATAAGTCCTGAACATGAAATACACAATGAGCCTAAAGTGTACAATATTTTGAAATACATCCAGAGTGTGTGATCGGCTTGTGCAGATTCAGGGAACATGAAATGGTACGGCTTCGGTCCCGCGTACACGATGCGGGGCCAAAGCTATTTACATGAATAGTAACTCGGGTTTGATCACACATCTGTAGTATTTCCCCTCCCAGACACAAGTAAACTCAAGGAACCAGATACCAGACAATCTCGTAAAAATCGTGTCAACCAGAAGATACAAGAATGAATATACAAGACATGAAAAAATGGACAAGTCCGAGGAGTATACTTGCCTTGCTCAGGGTGATCAAGTGTGGAAAATAGATCTGTCTGTCCACCTGATTTAGGTACAAGTTAGATTAGGTTCTAAATAACGGCAATTAGCTGAACTAGCTAGCTATGAATATTACATAGAACTAATCGATAATCTAACTAGCTAATAACTCATATATACATAGAACTCATTCTAGTTTAGTTGAAAGTACTTAATTTATTTATTTAAAATTTACTTGCTAACTAAGATACTATCTAGATATTAGCAAGATAACATACAATAATTTTGATAGTAAACTAAGGTAATCACTAGTGAACTGTTTGGAAAGATAATATTAATTTAATACACAATCTGTAGTTTTGGTAAAGAAATGACATAAGCTAATTAGAGGCTCCAAACCACTTATTGGCAAATTAATGCTAAATAGAAATTCTAAATAATCACAGAGAAATAGTATTGGCTAGAAATCCAATTACTAGCTCAGAGGAACCATCCTGCAGGTTGTAATCATAGTCCTTCTTGATTTCCATTTAACCAACATGTAAGGCCATAAAAGTTCAGAAAAGGAAGGGTTCAATTAACAGTCTAAGTAAAATAATACCAATCACAACAAAGAGCTAGCCTACTCCAAGTACTGTGAATCTACACTAGGCAAAAACTCAATCCTTAATTGATCATGAAACAAAAGCTTTACAAGGTTACATTGAAACCTTGCTATTGAAACCAAAAATCAGTACAGTCCAACAATCCTGAACAACCAAGACTTCAAAACTCGACTATAAGGTAGCAGGATTTAAAGGAAACTCTCTGTTATCAGCAGGACTTATTAGAGCAACAGGCTGTTAGTCCCATGCCATAAAACTTGGACTGCTACTAACCAAGCAACCAAGGTAAATTCAAATCTTGACAGAACCTTAATCAATGTAGCTCAAGCAAGAAAATGAACTCAGCTACCTAAACAGCAGTATGAAAGTATGCATTAGGTGAAGCTTACTCAGTCTTTAGGAACCTAACATCACAGAATAAAAATCAACAAGTGTAATTTATGACTCACCAGAGATGATGATCCGATCAACATAACCGAGATCTGAACCTCCCGATCAATCTACAAGGAAAACCAACAGATTGTCTCCGATCTGTGCATGCAGACATCGACCACAGTTTTCGAATGGAAGATCAAGAATAGAATAATCCTCAAGAGTTCGAAAGGATCTTACCTAAAATCACTACGAAAGGACTACTGCAATAGAGCACGTCCTTACGTCCGCTGAAGGAGAAGATCGAAGGTGTCGATGAGCTTGCTGGAAGAGGATTCGCCGTCCGATGTCGCCGAGGTGTGGAATACCGACCCGCCACCTACGTACGTGATCGATCATCGCCGAGAGTCGGTCATGAACCCGATCATTGGCCGAAGAGTGCGTCGGACGCCGTCGAGAGGAGATGACCTCGCCTGCTGGGACTTGTCTCGCTGCTCATCGCCACTGTCACCGTTTAGCTCTGGAATCCACCAGGAATGGAGAAACATTGCCGCTTGATCGCCGGAGGATAAAGTCGCGGTGGTCGTCGGACTCTCAATCACCGGAGAGTATGCTCCCGTCGCCTTTGCCATTGGATTTAGGGTTAGGGTTTCGGTCCGCTAGGGATTTGGGAACGAGTGCTCTCGAGACGGAGAGGGAAGAAAGGGAAAATGAGAGCTCTCAATTTCTCTGGAGTGTTGGAAAAATGAACTCTCTCTCTCTCTCCTCTCTCTCTCTCTCTGAGAGATTAAATAAGATCAAGGGAAATTTGCACTCAGCTCCCCCCCAATACACTTTGCAGTTTTCACCCAAAGGTTGTTAGGAATTGGTTTAAATACTACTTGATTCAAAAAGGTTTGTTAGAAAGGGAGAAAAGTTGTTACAACTTACAGTAATCCAAAAGTAGTTGGAGGAAAATTCTAGAAAAATCATAACAACTGTTTCATTTTAAATCTTAACGAAAACTTTTAAGGAAAAATTAGTTTTGAATATCAAGTGAATAAAAATCATAAATTTGAAAAAGTGGGGTTACAAATCTACGCCCCTTACAAAAATTGTCCTCGAAATTTTGAAAAGCACGGTACGTTACAGAAATGACACGAAGTTCCAAAACCAGTTAGGCACGAGTATGAGTACGCTCAATGACCCGGTGAAAATTCATCAAGATTTAAAATAATTTATCATAACAAATAAATAGTAAAATAGTAAGATTGAAAATGATCAAAATTGGACAGACACAAAGTGAAACAAGGTTTAATTAAGACCAAGTATGAAAATTTCATACGGAAAGTTGAAATATCACGATCCAACAATGATCGGAATCAATATGCACGAGATGGCATGAATTTCAATTACAACTTAGAGAAATAAAATAATGAAAGCACGATTTTCTAAGCATGATTTGAATCGAAGTTAGCACAACTGGACTAGAACAAGATAGAAAAATCACGGTTGGGTAGACATGATTAAGGTCGAAGTTTAGATAAAACACGATCGAAATATATGTGTAAAATCAACGATCTAACAATAAAATGCAAAAAGAAAATTTGCAAGGGTTGAGGGAAAAATATCAGGAGATATCAGTATCAAGTCAAAGTGAGTACATGGATTTGTCTTTCAAGGAAAATCAATAATCGTATGAAAGAGGGATATAGTCTCCATGGTACCCGAGAATATATAGGTATTTGAAATCACTTTGCTTAGAATCCATACCCCGCCAGTATATATCTGACTGCAGTGGACTTTCGGCTCCGTGACTCGAATAATAATATATCACCGAATATTCTATCAACTTTATCCATTAGAATTATCAAAAATTTTCAGAGAATTCAAAATGAGTTCCAACAGTTCAAGTCACGATAAATGGTGGTGTTACCTGTCCTTTAGAAAACAAGGGTTTCTGTTGACACAAAATCACAGTCAACCAAATATTGATAAAATTGACAATATGATACTTGTCATAATTCAATATGACACATCAAGACTGAACTCAGTACAAGACGGACGTCCGCTCTATCCTGCAGCATACTCAGTTTTCGAGTTTGTATTTTACTTTTATTGAGTCTAGATAAATGTAAACTGAGTCACACTGAGTAGTTTGGGCCTATACCTATCTCCAAACCACAAACCAAAAGCTCCACCAAAACCAAACTAGCCCATATAGCCCATTAGAACAATTATGTCTTCTGGAGACAGAGTTCGGGCCGAACTCTGCCTCCACACAGAGTTCGGGCCGAATACTATCCCCTAAATTATAGGACCCTAATTTTTAGGGTTTACTGTATGCTAGTGTAGAAACATAAAAAAATATAGAGTTCATGCGGATTACAAATTGCCGCATAGGTACATTGGGCCAAACAGGTCCGTATAAAGGAAAGCTGCATGATTGTTCGAAGACATATGTGGCCCATCGACGAACAACTGTAGAAGGAAATATATGACCAAGGAGGAGCAGTTCGACTGATAAAGTTGACAAGTCTTGGCAAAACGTGACAGTTCTGACACTTTGACAAGAAAGATAAGACATGGGATGTCGCCCAAAGGCAGGGTTCGTACGCTTCCATACGGACAGAAGAGTGTCATCTAGGCCGCATGACACTTATGCTGCCCAGATTATGCGGTCCCAAAATTTCCAAACTTCATACAGCCAAGAGTAATTGTGATCCAAGCCGCATGAGTCCCATGAGACCCCACATGATGAAAGACTGAGAACACCATATGCAACGGGATACGTGGCAAATGGACCAAGTCCCTAACTACCCAGATTTGTTGTAACAAAATCCCAACAAATCGACAGATGGCAGCCCAAGAGCGGGTCTCCGCGTGCTAATCAGCCACGTGGCCGCAAACTGTCCATGCGGCTCAAAATCCATCCTATTATAAATAGCAGGGTGTCATTCCCCTGTAAAGGCTGGCAACCTTCAAGAGAAAAGCAATATCTTCATTAGCTAGAGACTACATCAGATAGTCCACGGAGTAAGGCAGAGTTGATAGCACTTTCCTGAGCCTCCACCGTCACCCCCAGAATTAAAACTAAACAATTGTACTTAGACTGTTTCCTAGGATTTCTTTCTAGGCTTTCTTTTGTACAAACGAGTTTGCAATCAATTTCAGTGTTCTACAATACTTGTCTTTGATTTTTTTATGGCAAACATGATGGCGACTCTGCTGGGGACATCATTCTCTTCCGATGAGAAGTTGGTGACGTAATCTGATACGTCCAAGCTCGGCTCTACACAGCAGATGCTTACTGTCAGTGGCCAGTGCAGGCTCAACCAGCCCAGTCAACTTTCTAAGTTGCTGACTGTCAGTGGGCCCTGTTAATTGTTACACGGGCTCCTGACGAAAAGTAGTACAGAACCACCCGCGTCCAGTCCTCCAGGGCTAACGGACAGGGTGGGTCTTTAAAGTCTCCCTCTAAAGATCCAGAGCAAGTGCTTTTACTAGCCATGGATTAGGAAGCAAACATGATGCCTAAGCACTCGTGCGCTCGGGATCCCCGAGTTCACAAGTTTGGTGCAAAGGCAGAGCAGCTTTCTACCGACATAAGTGATGTGATTACTCACAAGCGCGAGACGGCAGCGTCAGCATACAATGAGTCCCTCTCGGGGCGTCGTTGCACTCAAGTCATCATCAACTGCTGCTGTAACAAATCAGCAGCGCCTGAAGATCGGCAGTCCATTTTCCAGTGACTGCAGCAGCTAGCACCTGTCCGACAGGTGCAAATTCTAGGGGACGAAGAGTTTTCTTTCGCCTCATGCAATTCAACTCAAAACGTTCCTCCTGGCAAGGGAAAAAGAAGACTGGCTCTTCCAGTCCGGCCATCTCGGCCAGTACTGCAAGGAGACCCTCATCTGGGGGTTCCCATCAACCACAGGGGGTATCTATTTAGGCACTCGATCCAAGAAGTAGCTTCCGGCACCTAGGGGTGCATCTTCAGCCTCTTTGAGAGTAGATGAAGCTGGGGGTAGCAACCCCCTTAATGTATGCGATAACCCGGTGTACCAAGAGCACATGCAGGGGTAGAGATCCCCCAAAACTCTACAACAGAATCAGGTTTCCCTGAGGGCCACCACCCTCACCAAAACGATGCAGCTTCCTATACAGAGGGTAGCACCCCTGCCGAGTCTGACGAAGATGATATTCTGACATTTCCTGACGATTTCTCCATACAAAGGTACGACACCGAGAGTACCTCTGCCAAAATCCCTTCCACCTCTACCCACGTAAGGACAGTCTTTATGGCTGACAACGATCATGAAGCACCTTCCAACCGACAACGGCTAGAAGTGCTCGAAGCCATGCTCATGTCCTTAGTCAAGTCGGTGGACGAGATCAAAGCTGCCTTGCCAGCTCAACCAGTGAGGACGCTCGGGCAAACAAGATTGGGACCCGCAGTCAACGCGGACTCCAACACGACCGCCCCTCCTTTGGGTGATGATCCCGTAGCACCATCCATTCCTTCAGCTGCAGATGAAGCTAAGGAGGCTAGGAGGGAAGTCCAAGAGCTCCGAGCGATGTTCAATGCCTGAGACTCCTCTCGGGATCTCAGAATACGGCAGCCATATCCCGTCGCATGGAGGGACGTACCTTTTCTACCACGGTACAAGCTATTCCATATCGATTCTTATGATGGGAAGACCTCTGCTACTCGGTACATGACTTACTTTGAAGTTACCACCGACCACTTGCCGCATAGTGACGCCATCCTCACGCGATTATTCATCAGAGCATTGGAAGGGATCGCGTTCGACTGGTACCGCAATCTCCCCGACAACTGTATCCATTCTTTCGACGGCTTCAAGCACATGTTCCTGGAGAGATTCTACAAAGTAGGGCATGACGTGACAATGTCATCTCTCATGGACGTCGTTCAGGGAGAGAGGAAGCTGACAAGGAACTATATCGAGCGGTTCCGCCAAACCGCGATAAGATTGCCTCAGGGCAATCCCGAGAGCTCCTTGATTGAGATCTGTCAGAAGAAGCTGCTCCCTGCAATTAGCCTCTGGATGGGAGACGATTAGTTCAGAGACTGGACGACCTTTATCATAAGTGCTACCAACGCAGAGACAAAATTGAAGAAGGCTCGCCAGCTGGGGTTACACATCCCAGACGGAGAAGATAAGGGCAGACGTCCTGGTCCTACCTCCAGTAACAACAACAGTGGTGCCACCACCAATCAGGACAATAAGGGAAAACAGGCCATGGTCACTAATGTGACTCAGAAGCCTGAACAGAAACAGGCGGAAGGTCAGTAGCCCAAGATCAACTACTCATTCGAAGATAGTCATGTCAAACCTATCTTTGATATGCTCTTGCAAGGGGGTAGGATTCAGCTCCCTCCACCAAGGCGCGAGCCCCGAGCAGCAGAAATGGAGGATCCAAAGTACTGTCACTTCCACCGCTATGTCCATCATGCCACTCATGATTACTTCCAATTGAAGCGGTACATCCAGAGTCTTATCGACTCCAAAGCTCTGTCGATAGACTTTGAAGAGGTTACTGTGGCGGCAAATATAGTATCCATTCAGTTCGGCAATTTCCCTCCAACAAGCACTCCAGACGGGATAATACCTGTCCCTCAAGCAACGATGGAAGTTACTAATCTTCCACCCGTTCGGAACCAGACATCTAGACTGGTACCTCTCACCACCTCGCGAGGAGAGATCATGTTGGTGCATCCAGATTTGGTGCCCGAAGTTACCCAGGGGATGTCATCTCCTACCAACAAGAAGAAGGGCAGGAAGTCTAAAGCCTGCCACACAATTTCAGCTGAAGCTGAAGAAGCTGCAGATGTTGTTACCCGGTCTGGAGCACAAGTCCAGCCCGCACGGGACAGTCCAGCTGAAGACCCTCAGCTAGCAACGTTGCCTTCCCCCGATGTTCTAAGGCCGTCTCAGCCTCCGCTGGCGGACAAATCCAAGACAAAGGAAACCCGCTTTGACAGGCTACTCCGTAATGATGCACCTCAGGGACTGGAGAGACCTTACAACTTCGATATATTAGCACAATTGGCTAATACGTCAGCAAAATTGTCGCTATACGAGCTCCTAAGGCTCTCTAAGGATCTTCGCATCACATTAAGCGAAGCACTCCAAAATGCTGATGCCTACTTAGCTCAGGTCAAGCCTCCAGGGGAAGACCCGCCAGCAGATCCACAGGACGGCGGTAGCATAGATGCAATGCCCAACATCGTATTTAATTCATAGGACATGTTGATTAAGACCAACTTACATGATCGCCCCTTGTACTACACAGGATACATAGGCGACATCAAGGTGGATATGATGCATATCGACCCGGGATCGTCAACAAGCATCATCCCGAAAAGCCTACTCCAACTTCTTGGCATCCCTATGCACCGGCTAGCAGCAACCAACACTGCCATTAGCGGGTTTAACTCAGGGAGAAGCTATCCCCTAGGGAAGATCCGGTTGAAGTGCTAGATTGGTGACCTAAGGACGGAAGTTATCTGCTACGTCGTAGAGGTAGACACACCTTACAATATCCTCTTGGGGAGCCAGTGGATACATGACTATATGATCGTACCATCCACCCTCCACTAGTACTTCAAGTATGTCGATAGACACGGCATCGTGAGGACCGAATTTGCCAACATCAACCCCTTTAAGGGGATTGAGTCATATTCTTCGTAGGCTTGTTTATACGAGGAATCCAAGAAGTACATCACCAACAAACTGGAGACCATCACAGGGCCAGAGAAACCCTCGATAATTCACCTCTAACTCCATAGACCGGGCAGGGCCGTACCCCTTGTCGTGACCTTACATAAAGAAGTGCTCGATTCTCCTGACACACCTGTGCAGTCGGAACCAATGGTCATCCGTCTTCCGAGATCCAGTTAGAAGACAAAACCTGTTATAGGACCAATGGTGATCCGGCTGCAAAAATTCAATCAAAGGTAACAGGAAGATGCGAAGCCCTCAGTAACACCGATGGTAATTCGACTACCAAAATCTGTTCCAAGGCGACTAGAAGATGCAAAATCCCTTGCCGAGCCGATGGTCATCCGTCTTCTCAAGACGAGCCAACAGCCAAGTGTTGATCCAATACTCCCAGGCAGATCAATACCTCAAGCAGAACCCTTAGTGGTCAAGTTACCCAAGATAGCGGCCCAAACTCTGAGCTCGCAGGGGGTAGCCAAGGAAGAAGGAGAACTTGCCAAATATGTGGTTACACAGGCGGATAGCCCCTCCTGATGATATAATCCCGGTGGACAAAATTCCTTATTTTATCAATAAGAGGCTGCCGTTAGACTACTCTGAGCATGATAAGCCTAATCTAATGTAAGCCGCACGGGACTGTCTGGACGTTAGCTTGCACACACAGGTGACAACCGTCCATACCCCAAGTCGACTTGCTTCCATAAAAGGTGCTTACTTCCCGGTCTCAGACAGAAGAGGATGGGATCACACAATCATCTTTGGCCGAAAAGAATGTCACGACCCGCACCCACTGTGAGGGTACGAGAGCGTAACAACGCCCAGCCTACGCCGCAGTGTCGGCGGTAGAACGCTGTTCTAGGTCATGAACTATAACTAACATAATATGAATGCTCTCCATAAAGAGGCCAACACAGAGGTACAACTCAATCACAATCTAGAGATAGAATATGGCACGATAAAATAGATAAGAGAATCCTCAACCGAGGTACAGCAGAAATAAATAAAAAGTCTCAACATCTATAAAATATACAACTCTGAAAATAAAGACAACGGTTTAAACATGAAAAGAGAGGACAGTCTAAGCTATCTACACTATACAAGGTATCATCCTGAGCAGCTGCCTGAACCTCCCCAGGGGTCCAGGTCGCAAGTATCAACTAGGCAAACTCCAAGTAAGGGTGCAGGGTTCCTCATCATCCTCTGTAAAATTTTCAACAGGTCCAGTCAGGACGGGAGCGAGCATAAAACATCTCACGCAGTTCATATCATGTTAGGAAATATAAAGCATGTAATAGAGTAAGGTACATGAAACGCTGAAAGTAAGAAGTATATAAAAAATAGTAGAGATTTGATAACAGAAAATATCTAAATATGATAAATAAGAACTGTAAGCCTACTGTGATTTAGAGTACAATATGGTTATGTAAACGGTCTAGGAAAATGCAATGGTAACTCTATTGTACGTGGGTGTACAATAGACATATACAATAGTTATACAATGTTGTACAATAGGATTTGATTACATAACCAATTCTACTCTCCCTCCCCAAATCAATACACAAGGATCTACTCCGGTTACGTTATCTTGCACAATAGTGTACAATGTTATACAATAGATGTACAATATTATATAATAGATGTACAATATTATACAATGGATGTATAATGTTATACAATGGATGTACAATATTATACAATAGATGTACAATGTTATACAATAGTTGTACAATGGTCTATCCCTGGGACTCATGTGATACTGAGAGTACAATATGCACAAGGAGTATACAAGGATATGGGTATTCAATAAATACAATATGTAAGTGAAACGCACATCACAATATGTATTTAGTGAATACAAGGAGATAACATCTCAGAAGAAGATCCGTATAGTACTAATCCGTGATAATGATCGTGTCAGCATCAAGTACAGTAATCTAGAGCAAGAATATAAATCCAGACAAGTATGAAACGGTCAGAGAATGTACTCGCCTCGTATCTGAATGTCTGAAGTAAATGTACTGTCAGAGATGAGGTACCTGACTCCTAGTTAGAGCAACACAAGTCAAGATGTACACAGGGAATGATAAATATAATCTACAATGCATCTGCATGCTGTCTAGGTCAAACTAGACTAAAGTCAACACTTGGTCAACTCCAGTCAACTAGACTAGTCAAACTAGGTCAACTAGGTCAAATCCTAGCCCAACAAGTTTAATAAGTCTCACTTGGCCTACCCAAGCCTAGTCTAGCAATCACACACCAATCACAAGGCTATACAAGCCAAACACAAGCCATCACATTCAATATTATACATAAGAGAAAGAAAGCTAACATGTAAAGCTATGTGTGTGTGTGAACATGGAGGTGTACATGAAAAGAGAATTCAACACTAGGCCCTATATCACATATATGTATATATAACTATAGGAAAACTCTATTTACCACATTAACACATTTAGCCATGTATAGTATATATATATATAGAGAGAGAGAGAAGAGCATGTGTATGTGTTCATGGGTGTGTGTGTGTGTCATGAAAGTGCACAAGAACATGTGCATGTTATCATGGAATGAGTGTTAGGCAATGTGTGAGTGAGAGTGTCAATGAGTGAGGGTGTGAGGGTTTTATAGTGTAGTATGCATTGTGTGTGGAGTGATAGTGAGGCATGAGTAGCAAAGTGTCAATAGGAAGTTGACATTCACATATATGAGTTCTCATGTATCTCTTATTTAGTGAAACAAAACTAAATTCCAGTTTATTCCTAACAAGGCTACATATATTACATCTATTATTATATTACATTCATGCTTGCATTCATTCATCATTCATTTATTCTCTTGCACCACTATATGCACCATACATTACATACTATGGAACCTACATATTCATTACAAGCCATACTTATACATGCTTACATTAGATAAGATGCTTACACCTCATACATTATTTATTTAAACATTTACTCATGCTTGCATTCTCTATTTAATTACATAATGTATATACATTAACATGGGTTAAAATCAAATAGAACATTATATTACACACAAGGGTGCACAAAATGCATATGCCGAATAGTAACTCCTACTAATAATCAATACTATACCATCTCAGCATGAATTAAAATCTAGGATTAAAGTATGTTATAGATCTATGTGTTAGTTTTCCGAAACTTCAAACGGATCGCGTTTTCGTTTCCGGAAACTCCCGGAATCGCGAAAACACTGAGAACGCGTTTGTCTTTCGTACAGCTGACACTCAAATAATTCTCCAGAAAGTTAAAGAAAGAATTAGGCCTATTAATACATGTTTTTGGAAAGCTAACTTCAATACGCTTCTTTTAAAAAAAATGGGAGATTAAACCGAGCTTTGAGCTAGAAGTTATGATATTTCTAAGTTAGGGCTGAAATTAAAAATGTGGATAAAAATTATGACGGATTTGGGTAGTTTGAGACAAAAGAACACAAGTATATAACATAATATATCAAGAACTCACTCTCTACACTAATATATATATATGAGACACTATAGAACACATCTCCAATACAAAAATAAGAGATTAAACATGTAATAGTTCATTCATACATAACAACAACACATAGTGTGTCCAAATTTGGGATTTTCCCATATGGACACAACCACAACACAAAGGACACTCCTATGACCTCTAAATAGACACGAAATGGACACAAATGGAGATACAACCATGGGGGTCATTCCTATGGGTTCAAAATAGACCTATATGCATGAGGAAATGAAAATAAGAAGGGATTTATACCTCCCGGTAGATCGAATCGAAGAAAAGTCTTCCCGGAGCGACACCGACACGTAGAGATTCCAAAAGGACACGAACGAGCTCCGAATCCTCCCAAACTTGGGTAGCTTCCTCCTTGGCTAGAATGGAGAAGGAAAGAAGAAGATTTGGTGGCGAAATGGAAGGATTTGGTAGAGAAATTGCTAGGGATTGCTCTCTAGAAATTTGGGGAAGAACAAGAGAGAGAGTGTGGATGAGAATAATGAAATGAACTTGAGCCTATCCTCTCCCAAAGTGGCTGGCTATATGGGACTATTTGTCCTATTATGGTAAGGTCCAAAATGCCCCCACTAACCTATTCTATGAGTATTAGGAAAGGGCTTATTGGTTGGGGCTAAATTAGTCATTCTAAAGTCTCTAATCACGCTAACCTTATCCATAATAATTAGTCTAACCTCTAACTAAAATATTTCTATCATGTGGACTAAATTTAATATCATGTGGGCCATGCCTAATTAGTGTGTGGGTTCCACTAGAGTCAAACTATCCCCGGGTCCCCGTTTCAAGTCGGATTGAGTTGAAATTCGAACCCGACTCAAATAACCCCAAAACAATATCATAAATAATAAAATGATATCAAAATAATTCAAAGAGGTCAAATGCAAAAATATCCTTAGGCCAAAAATGACATTAAAATATCATAATCACATGGTTAGGCTCTAGGTCAAACAGTCTCTAGGGTTTCACTAGCAAAACGTCAAAACCACAAGTCATGAATTTAAATAGTTTAAAATAATTTAAAAATCACTAAAAATCATAATATGAAATAAATATCATTAAATAATAATTATAATTATAAAATTTTAAAATTACCCTTATCTGGAAAACTGGGTATTACAAGTCTACCCACCTTATAAAAATTTTGTCCTCGAAATTAAGATGATCGCACCCTTTTCTAGGCCGAACATAGACAAGGGTCAATCACTAGTCAATTTCCTCAACATCCTAGTACTTGGTCATCAGCTGGTCAACTTCTTAGGACTTATACCTATGCTAGCTACCTAGTGTTGGCAACTAGGGATTAGCAAAGAAAACTCTATAATAGACTAGCTCTTAACTTCCAAATCCTATCAAGTCACCCATAACTAATTACCCACAAGCTAAGCACACCAATCCCAAATACCACATATATATATATGCTCAAGAACAACAACCCATCACATATATCCTAAGTATATCATCTATATATATAGACCTCTTAGTCCTAGGTGAAACTACAACTATGCTCAAGGGCAGGCTCTGGTTACTGGGTGCCTTACTGGAAGGGTAAAGGAAAACAATAAATAATTATCAAGGTTGTATGGCATACTAACATCCTATACGTAACTGGTTGGTATCATAATAACAGGGAATTATCTGCAATGGGTTACTATTCTAGCACCAATGCTAACTATCACCTCTAGGGTACAGACACTCTACAAGTCACCATATCTATATACTATGAAGGAACTACCTATGAACAAGCTCTACAATCTAAATATTCCTACTCCTAAGTCATTTATAACAATCAAAAGGGTATGATGTTTAAACCTTCTCAAGATACAATCTGTTAATCATATGCGTCTGTCCAAAATCATGTTGTCCAGAGTCTTCATCATGCTAGTGAGCAAGGCTACGATAATCACAGAGTCCTTGACTAAGGTACGCACCTCTAGGTTCATGGTATTTAAAATTTTCGCACTGCCACATGCGACGGTGAAAACCTTAAATTCCCATACCCGAGAATACATCCAAAATCTGACTACATGTCCTCACTATGCCAACTAACACGACTATCGAGGATTCTAGATCCCATGATTTAGACGACCTAGCCCATATGATTTTCTCAGAAGAAAAACAAACACAACAAAAGAGTAACATGACAAAATTAATCAATCAACAAGGAACAGATGGAATCGGATTTCAAGGTAATTATAAAAGACAATTACGGAAATGGAATTGAGAAGAACGGAACTTACAGCAAGATCTCCAATGGTCTGTGCATCCTCGACTGTCCTGACGATAGCTCGCCCTGCTGGTTTCCTCCGGTCTGCTGCTGATGCTGCATGAACCGCTGCTGCTGAGAGAAATCAGAAATGACAGGAAAAAGTCCCCGTACAGTCAGAGGTGCACCTCCTATGTAGCAGAAACGCCAACCTGAGTCGGTACAACAGAAACTACGGTCTCGAGGCCCTGATGAACAGGACGAGAGGTGGCCAACCTCTCGATAGTATCTCCCGAACCGAAGCGATGAGATCGTGCCTTCATAATCATCATGAAGACAGATCAAAACAAGAAACAATTTCTGAGAATGAAGCGAAAATTCAAGGAGGACAGTTTATATTCAAGGGAAACAACGAGTAGCATATTTAGATAAAAGGAATCTGATAAGAGTTTTTCCTAATGTGATTGAGTACCTCTAAAAATAATCCTAATCCTGCTGCAGGCTGTAGTGATACTCTAGTTCGAATACCACTACATAAACTCGACCTGCATCGGCCACCACTAAAAACGTGTCACGACCCGCACCCACTGTGAGGGTACGAGAGCGTAACAACGCCCAGCCTACGCCGCAGTATCGGCGGTAGAACGTTGTTCTAGGTTATGAACTATAACTAACATAATATGAATGCTCTCCATAAGGAGGCCAACACAGAGGTATAACTTAATCACAATCTAGAGATAGAATATGGCACGATAAAATAGATAAGAGAATCCTCAACCGAGGTACAGCAGAAATAAATAAAAAGTCTCAATATCTATAAAATATACAACTCTGAAAATAAAGACAACAGTTTAAACATGAAAAGAGAGGACAGTCTAAGCTATCTACACTATACAAGGTATTATCCTGAGCAGCTGCCTGAACCTCTCCAGGGGTCCAGGTCGCGAGTGTCAACTAGGCAAACTCCAAGTAAGGGTGCCGGGTTCCTCATCATCCTCTGTAAAATTTTCAACAGGTCCAGTCAGGACGGGAGCGAGCACAAAACATCTCACGCAGTTCATATCATGTTAGGAAATATAAAGCATGCAATAGAGTAAGGTACATGAAATGCTGAAAGTAAGAAGTATATGAAAAACAGTAGAGATTTGATAACAGGAAATATCTAAATATGATAAATAAGAACTGTAAGCCTACTGTGATTTAGAGTACAATATGGTTATGTAAACGGTCTAGGAAAATGCAATGGTAACTCCATTGTACGTGGGTGTACAATAGACATATACAATAGTTATACAATGTTGTACAATAGGATTTGATTACATAACCAATTCTACTCCCCCTCCCCAAATCAATACACAAGGATCTACTCCGGTTATGTTATCTTGCACAATAGTGTACAATGTTATATAATAGATGTATAATATTATATAATAGATGTACAATGTTATACAATAGATGTACAATGTTATACAATGGATGTACAATATTATACAATAGATGTACAATATTATACAATAGTTGTACAATGGTCTATCCCTGGGACTCATGTGATACTGAGAGTACAATATGCACAAGGAGTATACAAGGATATGGGTATTCAATAAATACAATATATAAGTGAAACACAATCACAATATGTATTTAGTGAATACAAGGAGATAACATCTCAGAAGAAGATCCGTATAGTACCAATCCGTGATAATGATCGTGTCAGCATCAAGTACAGTAATCTAGAGCAAGAATATAAATCTAGACAAGTATGAAACGGTCAGAGAATGTACTCGCCTCGTATCTGAATGTCTGAAGTAAATGTACTGTCAGAGATGAGGTACCTGACTCCTAGTTAGAGCAACACAAGTCAAGATGTACACAGGGAATGATAAATATAATCTACAATGCATCTGCATGCTGTCTATGTCAAACTAGACTAAAGTCAACACTTGGTCAACTCCAGTCAACTAGACTAGTCAAACTAGGTCAACTCCAGTCAACTAGACTAGTCAAACTAGGTCAACTAGGTCAAATCCTAGCCCAACAAGTCTAATAAGTCTCACTTGGCCTAACCAAGCCTAGTCTAGCAATCACACACCAATCACAAGACTATACAAGCCAAACACAAGCCATCACATTCAATATTATACATAAGAGAAAGGAAGCTAACATGTAAAGCTATGTGTGTGTGTGAACATGGAGGTGTACATGAAAAGAGAATTCAAC
This sequence comes from Iris pallida, assembly GCA_029216955.1. Classification (NCBI taxonomy): domain Eukaryota; kingdom Viridiplantae; phylum Streptophyta; class Magnoliopsida; order Asparagales; family Iridaceae; genus Iris; species Iris pallida. Next base: position 20,678,974 of record JANAVB010016197.1, on the reverse strand, counting down.
ACTAGGCCCTATATCACATATATGTATATATAACTATAGGAAAACTCTATTTACCACATTAACACATTTAGCCATGTATAGTATATATATATAGAGAGAGAGAGAAGAGCATGTGTATGTGTTTATGGGTGTGTGTGTGTGTCATAAAAGTGCACAAGAACATGTGTGTGTTATTATAGAATGAGTGTTAGGCAATGTGTGAGTGAGAGTGTCAATGAGTGAGGGTGTGAGGGTTATATAGTGTAGTGTGTATTGTGTGTGGAGTGATAGTGAGGCATGACAGTTGTGTAGCAAAGTGTCAATAGGAAGTTGACATTCACATATATGAGTTCTCATGTATCTCTTATTTAGTGAAACAAAACTAAATTCCAGTTTTATTCCTAACAAGGCTACATATATTACATCTATTATTACATTACATTCATGCTTGCATTCATTCATCATTCATTTATTCTCTTGCACCACTATATGCACCATATATTACATACTATGGAACCTACATATTCATTACAAGCCATACTTATACATGTTTACATTAGATAAGATGCTTACACCTCATACATTATTTATTTAAATATTTACTCATGCTTGCATTCTCTATTTAATTACATAATGTATATATATTAACATGGGTTAAAATCAAATAGAACATTATATTACACACAAGGGTGCACAAAATGCATATGCCGAATAGTAACTCCTACTAATAATCAATATTGTACCATCTCAGCATGAATTAAAATCTAGGATTAAAGTATGTTATAGATCTATGTGTTAGCTTTTCGAAACTTCAAACGGATCGCGTTTTCGTTTCCGGAAACTCCCGGAATCGCGAAAACACCGAGAACGCGTTTGTCTTTCGTACAGCTGACACTCAAATAATTCTCCAGAAAGTTAAAGAAAGAATTAGGCCTATTAATAAATATTTTTGGAAAGCTAACTTCAATACGCTTCTTTTAAAAAAAACGAGAGATTAAACCGAGCTTTGAGCTAGAAGTTATGACATTTCTAAGTTAGGGCTGAAATTAAAAACGTGGATAAAAATCATGACGGATTTGGATAGTTTGAGACAAAAGAACACAAGTATATAACATAATATATCAAGAACTCACTCTCTACACTAATATATATATATGAGACACTATAGAACACATCTCCAATACAAAAATATGAGATTAAACATGTAATAGTTCATTCATACATAACAACAACACATAGTGTGTCCAAATTTGGAATTTTTCCACATGGACACAACTACAACACAAAGGACACTCCTATGACCTCTAAATAGACACGAAATGGACACAAATAGAGATACAACCATGGGAGTCATTCCTATGGGTTCAAAATAGACCTATATGCATGAGGAAATGAAAATGAGAAGAGATTTATACCTCCCGGTAGATCGAATCGAAGAAAAGCCTTCCCGGAGCGACACCGACACGTAGAGATTCCAAAATGACACGAACGAGCTCCGAATCCTCCCAAACTTGGGTAGCTTCCTCCTTGGCTAGAATGGAGAAGGAAAGAAGAAGATTTGGTGGCAAAATGGAAGAATTTGGTGGAGAAATTGCTAGGGATTGCTCTCTAGAAATTTGGGAAAGAACAAGAGAGAGAGTGTGGATGAGAATAATGAAATGAACTTGAGCCTATCCTATCCCAAAGTGGCTGGCCATATGGGGCTATGCGTCCTATTATGGTAAGGTCCAAAATGCCCCCACTAACCTATTCTATGAGTATTAGGAAAGGGCTAATTGGTTGGGGCTAAATTAGTCATTCTAAAGTCTCTAATCACGCTAACCTTATCCATAATAATTAGTCTAACCTCTAACTAAAATATTTCTATCATGTGGACTAAATTTAATATCATGTGGGCCATGCCTAACTAGTGTGTGGGTCCCACTAGAGTCAAACTACCCCCGGGTCCTCGTTTCAAGTCGGATTGAGTTGAAATTCGAACCCGACTCAAATAACCCCAAAACAATATCATAAATAATAGAATGATATCAAAATAATTCAAAGAGGTCAAATGCAAAAATATCTTTAGGCCAAAAATGACATTAAAATATCATAATCGCATGGTTAGGCTCTAGGTCAAACAGTCTCTAGGGTTTCACTAGCAAAACGTCAAAACCACAAGTCATGAATTTAAATAGTTTAAAATAATTTAAAAATCACTAAAAATCATAATATGAAATAAATATCATTAAATAATAATTATAATTATAAAATTTCAAAATTACCCTCATCTAGAAAATTGGGTGTTACAAAGAAGGTCCTCAATCTTTTACGCCACAAGAGACCGACCTCAGACCCGAAGCCGGAAGACTATCGCTCCACTTATATAGTCCTCAAGCCAAGTACTTCATGCAAAAGTAGGGGTACGACATGGAGGCTACTCTGGGTCTAAATTATGGCAGTGGTCGACGATTGACTCTACAGTCGCCGGCACCGGTGGGGAAGCCTCAGGATCATTATCATAAATTCAGACGTGGCCTCGGGTATGTTACTCCACCTACAAAGCCCGAAAGTTCAGACGAAGAATGTGAGTGGCACTCCCATTCGTCCGAGTCACCCATTTACGACTCAGATAGCAGTATTGGGGATATATTCAGACAAACATTATCTGCCAATATGACATTCGCTGATGTCGAAGAAGAAGACGAAGACCTACTTGAACCTCTTGAGTTGGAGCCGTAGGTCCAGCAACTAGATGCACAATGGGAGAAACGCTTTGAACTTTGTGATCCTCCTACTGAAGATGAGGTTATGCAAGTTAACCTCGACAACGAATCCTCTCCAAAGCCAATCTTCGTCAGTAAAAGTCTGACAGACAACGAGCGACAGTCGTTGTTACAACTCATCAGAGAATACATCGATGTCTTTGCTTGGAGCTATGAAGACATGCCAGGGCTGAACCCCGAGATTGTACTCCAAAAGCTCAACATCTATCCGGACGCAAAACCAGTCAAGCAACAGCAGCGACAATTTCGTCCAGATATCATGAATTCCATCGAGGCGGAGGTAAACAAGCTTATAGCTAGCGGTTTAATTCGTAAAGAGCAGCACCCAGACTGGGTAGCCAACGTAGTGCCAGTCATCAAAAAGAACAAGAAAATTTGAATCTGCATCAATTTTCGCAATCTGAATGCAGCATGGATGAATTTCCTCTTCCGATCACCGATATAATGATCGATAATACGTGCGGCTTTGAACGCATGTCCTTTATGGATGGCTTTTCGGGATACAATCAAATCAAGATGGCTCCTAATAACAAAAAGCATACATTATTCCGAACGTCGATCGGCGTATATTGTTATACAGTCATGCCCTTTGGCTTGAAGAACGCCGGTGCAACATATCAACGGGCCATAAGTATCATCTTCAGAGATCATTTGCGAAAGACGGTGGAGTGTTACGTAGACGACATCACCGTCAAGAGCCGCTCCAAAAATGATAATTTATATGACTTGAGAACAGTGTTCAACCTTATACAGGCATACAACCTGAAGATGAATCCTACCAAGTCTTTTCTGTGGGTATCCAGCGGAATTGTCATTACTTCCCGGGGCATTCACATAGATCCCGATAAAACAAAAGTAATCCTGGAGATAAACCCACCAAAGAACCTCCGCGAACTCTGCGGCCTTCAGGGAAGACTAGCCTATATCAGGAGGTTTATATCTAACCTCTCAGGGCGATGCCAACCCTTCACTCAACTCATGAGGAAAGGTGTCTCATTTGTATAGAACGAGGAATATCAACGTGCCTTTGATGATATTAAAGAGTACCTGATGAATCCGCCAGTTCTAGTAGCCTCGATCACCGGAAAGCCCTTCATGCTCTATGTACGGGCGATGGAACATTCCTTCAGCGCTCTACTAGCCCAGAATAATAATACGGGACATGAACAAGCCAATTACTATCTCAGTCGGATGATGGTAGGAACTGAACATAGGTACACTGCCGTGGAGAAGGAGTGCCATGCCCTAGTGTTCGCCATTCAGAAAATACGACACTATGTGATAGGGCAGACCATCCATGTGATGTCACGAGTCAATCCCCTCAGGGTTCTCATGACCAAGCCCGACGCACTCAGTTCTCGTCTAGCCACCTGGGCGATACTACTATCCCCTTATGACATGGTTTTTGTTCCACGGAAAGCTATCAAGCGTCAAGCCCAGGCTGACTTCCTAGCAGCCCATCCAGGCTCAAAAACAGCCAGGATTTATGAAGAAATTCCTCCTGAAGTCGTCGCCTCAAACATGACTTCGTACGACGCCATTTGGCGGATGTTCTTCGACGGTACTTCAAGAACGGGGCCACAAGGTGATATCGTCGCTGGAGTCGGGTGGTATTAATTTTTCCCTCCGGACTAGTAGTCAATCGGGCATATTCTCTTATGGAATCTTGTTCGAATAACGTAGCCGAATATAACGCTCTAGTCATTGGGCTCCAACTCGCAAAAGAAGTAGGAATCAGGTACCTGGAAGCTTATGGTGACTCACAGTTGGTTGTTAACCGGATTCGAGGTTCATACGAGGTTCGTAATGAGGACCTGATTCCCTATAATCAAACAAAAATGGCCATCATTACAACCTTGGAGGGGTTCTTTAAAGAGCACGTTCCTAGGCTTCAAAATATCGAAGCCGATGCTCTGGCCGGTCTTGCCGCTTCCTTGGCACTCCCAAATAATGCTCATCATCTGGTCGACGTAATAGGCCATGAACTGGTTTGCCCTAGGAACAATCTTCAACTGGGTATGAGTTGCTCCATCCAGATAACCAACGACATACAAGACTGGAGACGCCTGCTCATCGACTTTGCAGTCTATGGAATTCTGCCAGAAAATGTGAAGGAAGCTACCTCAATCAGAAGACGCTCCCTCAGATTCTTCTACGATACGGAAACAAAAATATTATATCGGCGATCCTATGATGGACTACTACTAAGATGCCTATCAAGTGGAGAAGCCAAAGAAGCCCTACGTGAAGCTCATGACGGTACTTGTGGGGCTCACCAACCTGGCCTAAAATTACAAGATCATATTCGCCGTATGGGTTATTACTGGCCCACAATGGTCGCAGATGCAGTTGATTATGCAAAGAAGTGCAAGGCTTGCCAGATCCATGCAGATTTCATACATCTGCCATCTGAATTCTTGTACCCGACAGTGGCCTCTTGGCTATTCGAAGCATGGGGAATGGACGTCATTGGGCCAATCACCCCACCACCGTCTAGAGGGCATCGGTTCATACTTGCAATCACCGATTACTTCTCCAAATGGGCAGAAGCTGTTCCGTTGGCAGAGGTCAAGACATCGAACGTGATTAGCTTCATAAAATATCACGTCATCTACCGTTTTGGACTTCCCTGGAGGATTATCCACAACAATGGTCCGCAGTTTGCAAGCCACGCTTTCTATCGATTTTGTGATAAGAATCGGATCCATAACATGGCCTCGACAGCATATAACCCCTCTGCCAATGGTCTGGCTGAAGCATTCAACAAAACCATAATCAAGCTCCTCAAAAAGTTTATGTCTGTAAACAAACGCGACTGGAATGAAAAGCTTGGTGAGCGCCTATGGGCGTATCGGACGACAGTTCGGACGGCTAAAGGAACTACACCGTTCTTCCTGGTCTACGGGAGCAAGGCAGTCCTCCCATTGGAAACTCAGATCCCCTCACTTCGAGTGGCCCTCACCTACCGATTAACGGCAGACGATAACTAGCGCCGATGGCTACAGGAGTTAGAAGCATTAGATGAGAAGCGTTTACAAGCTCAACAAAGCATAGAGCTCTACCAAGCGCGCATCTCTCGGGCTTTCAACAAGAAAGTCAAGCAGAGGATATTCCAAGTGGGCGATCTTGTCTTGGCCATTCGCAGACCAATGGTCATGACTCACAAGACCCCCGGCAAATTCCAGCCTCAGTGGGAGGGTCCGTTCGTCATCGAGACCGTGTTCCCCAACGGCTCTTACCGTCTCGCAAAACAAAATGGAGACTTGCTCATGATGCCCATCAACGGCAAGTTCCTCAAGAAATACTATGTCTAAATGACACCTTCCAACTATCTCTCGGATTGTGAGTTATATACCCGCAGGTATCGCTGAACTTACACTCTGACTTCAAATCTCCGAGATTATTGAGTTACGTACCCTCAAGTACCACTGAACTTACTCTCTGATTACTCCGAATGAATTCTCTTGGTCGTATCTATGTACCCCCTGGTCATAGCTTTTCTACCACCAAGAATTTGCCTCAAAATCTATTGCCCGCCCCACCGGTGCGCAGAAGGGTAATAGGTCCACACAACTTATCCTAATCTATTACTCGCACTGTCAGTGCACAAAAAGGGTAATAGGTCCACAAAACTCTCCAACAAAAAAAAGCAACCATGTCCATATTACCTCTGAGTTGTTTTCTCGTCCATCACAAACAAATCACCCAATGCATAGAACTTCCATGTTGATTGCACCTCTGAGTTGTTCTGTGTATCCCTATCATGCCTACCCCTAACATTTCCTCATTATCTCTGAGTAGGAAGGCTTTGTTTTGACCCGTATTTACCACATCCTCATTACCTCTGAGTAAATACGTTGGTTTTCTCTCCACTTACTATCAGTACTCATATCGCCAGTACACAAAAATGATGATAAGTCCACAAAGAATTATCCTAATCTATTACTCACACCATCGGTGTACCAAAGAGTAGTAGGTCCATAAAATATCATGCAAATCTATTTGCTCGTATTTTCAGATGCATAAAAGGGCAATAGGTCCACAAAAATTCCCCAGTGGGATGTCCTTTACAAATGCTGTATTAGGTCCTCTAGTAAAAAGTACCATAAAATACCACAAATAGAATGGAGTGAGCATACTCTGGTCATTCAAGATCAGTTACATTCATAGGACTACATCGACAGCAAAGAAAGGAAAATCTGGCAATACATAGTTGGGGTTGACAGCGCTTCGTCTTCAAGCAGTTTCGTGGCCCTCGAAGGAAGTCATGTTTTACTGCTGAGAAGCAAACAAGGCTATTGAATCTCCAAGGAGCTGCCGGGAGGAGGGTAAATATAGCATGCTATCCTCCCCTTCATATTGCGGATGCCTTAGCCCCGCTCCCCCAAGGGACCGTACCTTCAAAACATGGTCCCTGATGGTGGTTTCGCCTACTTGGAGAGCCGTGAAGGCACGACGTTCATAACGACGCCTGACCACCGTCCAACTCTCCGAGGTATAAAGCTCTTCCTACCATCTGAGGAAAATTCTTCCGAAGCATGAAGAGTCCTGAGTTGTTTGATGTGTATGCCAAAAAAGCGTAGGGAAAACTCTTTCGAAGCATAAGAAGTTTGTTTTGAGCTCTCTGATGTAGGCGCCAGAATATTGTACTTTCACTCCATCACCGACACCGGTCCTGAAGAAGCTTGCTAGCCCAACCCCTACAAAAAACATGAGAATAAGGGGGATTCATCACCAAGAAAACAAAGAACTCTGTTATGCGGCCTAGCCAGTTAGACAACCCAGCCAAAACAGAACTCATACAGTCCATAGTTATGAGGCCAGCTTCATGAAGCACTCATTCAGCATTTATACGGCTCAGTCATTATCATGTGGCTCAGTCATAAAAAAACTCATGTGGCCCAATCAGTCACAGGGCGATCATACGACCCAATCTTACAGTATTCATGCGACCCAATCATAAAGTGCTCATGCGGCACCTATGCAGCTCGGTCATGAAAAGTTCATACAGATTCATCTTGAGGCACTCAGCCAGTTCAAGTTCGAATAGGCAGCGGATATGCGACTCAGTCTGTGCAGCCCTATCGTACAGAACACATGTGGTCTAGACGAGATAGGGCATACATCGACCAAGTTTTATAGCAGAGGTAGTATATGACGGCCCCGCACACGAAATTTCAGTCAACATCTGCTCACCATCCTTACCCTTGGGAGAAGGTTGCACATCGGAATGAATGGAAGAAGTGTCTACCACTCTCGACGGGCAAGCAAGTCTCTCCCCTTTGGCCGCCGCACCAATCGACTTTGAAGCTTTTGGAGCCATAGCAGAAAGGAGAAGAAGGTGAAAGAGGAAAGACTCTCTCTGAATGACTCCTATTTATAGAGTTGCTGAAGAGAGACTCTTCGATTCTCGAGATCATTAAAGATAGGGACGACTTTTGGGGACTTTACCCCGAGTAACCGTCGAGCATCTCTTCGGTTTTTGAGATCATTAAAGATAGAGTTGACGTTTGGAAACTTCATCCCCAGTAACCGTCGGCTTCATCTCGAAAATAGATCCATAATCGAGTCAGGAGAATTAAATGCAACAGTGACAGCTGGCAGACTCTCTACGGCTCAAAGCGTCCTTGTGACTCAAGATTTGTTCTGCGACTCAGGATACCCCTGCGGCTCAGTATTTTTCTGTGACTCAAGTTCGAAAACCACTTCCTGTAACTTGAAGACTCCCTACGGCTTGACATATTTTTCATGCTTCTTATTCAAAGTATTCCAAATTTGCAATTTGGAAACTTTGAAGGGGGTCTTGTAGAAACATGAAAAATATGGAGTTCATGCGGATTACAAATTGCCGTATAGGTACATTGGGCCAAACAGGTGCGCATGAAGGAAAGCCGTATGACTGTTCAAAGACATATGCGGCCCATCGACGAACAGCTGTAAAAGGAAAATATATGACCAAGGAGGAGCAGTTCGACTGATAAAGCTGACAAGTCTTGGCAAAACATGACAATTCTGACACTTTAATAAGAAAGATAAGACATGGGACGTCGCCCAAAGGTAGGGTTCGTACGCCTCCATGCGGGCAGAAGAGTGTCATCTAGGCCGCATGATACTTATGCGGCCCAGATTATACGGCCCCAAAATTTTTAAACTTTATACAGCCAAGAGTAATTGTGATCCAAGCCGCATGAGTCCCATGCGACCCCACATGATCAAAGACTGAGAACACCATATGCAACGGGACATGTGGCAAATGGACCAAGTCCCTAACTACCCAGATTTACTGCAACAAAATCCCAATAAATCGACAGATGGCAGCCCAAGAGCGGGTCTCCGCGAGCTAATCAGCAATGTGGCCGCAAGCTGTCCATGCGGCTCAAAATCCATGCTATTATAAATAGCAGGGTGTCATTCCCCTGCAAAGGTTGGCAACCTTCAAAAGAAAAGCAATATTTTCACGAGCTAGAGACTGCATCAGATAGTCCACGGAGTAAGACAGAGTTGATAGCACTTTCCCGAGCCTCCACCGTCACCCCTCAGAATCAAAACTAAACAATTGTACTTAGATTGTTTCCTAGGATTTCTTTTTAGGCTTTCTTTCGTACAAGCGAGTTTGCAATCAATTTCAGTGTTCTACAATACATGTCTTTGATTTTTTTTATGGCAAATAGCTAGTTGTCCAACGGTCAAAAATTTAAATTCTTGACCCAGAATTTTGGCCGAATTTTGCCTACTGCTACTAGTATAAATAGGCCTTGAATTCTCTCATTTTCAATCATCCAATCTTCTTTTCTCTTCTCTCTAAAGCCTTAAACAAGCCTTACCCTTCTCATCTACTAGCCACAAGCTCCCTAAGCCTCAAAGTGCTCAGTGCCCTTCAGTTAGGAGTTTGTACAAGAGTTCAAAAAGTCGCTTGAAAAATTCCAAGCATCGCCACTGCGATCTCTGTAAGAAGATGACGTGCTCTTCTGAAGAAAAGGCACGGGGTGTAACTACTATTTCACAAATAGTGGATTTAATCCTGAGCTAGAGTTCTCAGGCCTGGACTAGTCCTCCATGAGGGAAACCAGGTTAAAATTGGCTGTATTTGCGTATGCTTTCTCGCGCTTTATAATTTTCGCATTTACTCTGATTATTTATTGTTGGTGAAAGAGTTTAATTTTTAAATTTAATATTATTGTTATAAACTCTATTCACCCCCTCTAGAGTTGCCTACTTGTTCTTCAATTGGTATCAGAGCTCTGTTCTCTCAACAAAGACTAACATCCTAGAGCTGATCCATGGCAACCACATAACCCATGTTTTCTAATCACGGTGAAGGGCAGTCCACTCATAGGTCACCCCTATTTGATGGAACAAACTACACCTATTTGAAAATAAGGATGAGTTTTTATCTCAAGTCTCTAGACTTCGACCTGTGGACCATTATTACCGATGGTTACAAAAAGCCCGCCAGGATAGTTGTCAATGGTGATCTCGTCGAGAAATCCAACGACAAATATTCTGACGAGGAAAAGAAACAGGTGAGTCTAAACGCTAGAGCTATTAATGCTTTATTTTGTACAATAGACAAGAATGAGTTTAACAGGGTCTCGACATGCACCACCTCGCACGAAGTATGGAGACTTCTAGAAGTGACGAATAAAGGAACCACCCAGGTCAAGGAGTCGAAAATCAGTCGTCTCACTCAAGAATATGAGGCGTTCAAGATGAAGCCTAATGAGACGATCACACAAATGTTTACAAGATTTCTCGACGTCATCAACCCTTTGTCATCTCTCGATAAACAATATACAAATCACGAGAAGATCCGCAAGTTACTTAGGGGGCTACCGAAGATTTGGAACCCTAAGGTAACAGCTATCATAGAAGGCAATGATCTCACCACAATGTCTATGGAGACTTTGATGGGAAAGCTGATGACTCGTGAGCTTGACCTCAAAGACTTCGAAGAACCTGCTCCAAAGGCAAAAGAGATTGCCCTAAAAGCTCATCGTCGAAGGGCTGATCCTGAAGAGATCGATGACGAAAACTCTGAAGGTGATGATCAAGCTCTTCTAGTCCAAAATTTTAAGAAGTTCCTTCGCTTCAATCGAAGAAAGAAGGAACAACAAGAAGATGACGAGGAAGAACCAACGTGCTACAGCTGCAAGAAGACTAGACACGTTTGAAAAGACTGTCCATTTGCAAAGAAAAGCAACCGATATGAGAAGCCCTACAAGAAGTCTTCCTCAAGAAAATATGCCAACACTAGCATTTGGCATAAAAGCGAAGCAAGTGACTCCGAGGAATAAAAGGACTCCCCTCAAGACACCGCCAATGTATGCCTAATGGCAACATCTGATAAGGTAACTAGTGAAACTCTTGATGACTTCACTTTTGATAAACTTGGCGATGCGTTCAATGATTTACTAAATGATCACAAGAAAGTCATTAGTAAATATGAGCATGCCAAGGAGAAGATCATAAGGTATGAAGTCGAGATTCAAAAACTCTCTTATTTGCTTGATAATGTTAGAGACACTCCACCCACGGAAGTCACTAATGAGATGTCTAAGCTTAAGTTAATCCTACATGATGCCGAAGCACGTATTAAAAAGCAAACACGTGAGATAACAACACTCAATACTGAGCTCGCTGAAGAAAAGAATAGACACAAGATCTCTATTACTAAAATTGATGGTTTAAATGCTAAGTGTAATGAACTGCATGCTGCCTCTAAGAAATTAGAGATTAAATTAGGAAAACAGGTTGCTCAACCTCAAATCCAATCACATAAGACACACACAAAGCACAAGACTACTCAAAATAGTCAAACACTAAACATGCTTACATGTACACGTACTTTTATACAGCACATAAACCATATGTACATAGAAATCACTCTCATAACTATCATTCTACAGCTACACACAATCACCATGCTGTACATAACCATCACCATACTGCACATAGACATAATCATCACTATGCTGCATATAGACATAACCATCATCCTGCCGTCACATATAATCACTATCATGTTGTTCCACACAACTCTCACCATGTTGCATATAGACACCATCAGCATGCTCCCAATACAAATAGGCATGCTACTTGCACCTACTATGGATTACATGGACACATCTCAGCATAATATAGAATTAGAAGATTAGTAGATATAAATCTATATGCATGGGTGCCAAAAACTAATATTTCAGGACCCACAAGAACTTGGGTACCTAAGGTCATATATACTTTTGATGTAGATGGACCTTCCCTCCTCAACTAAAAGTAAGTAGATTCTCGATAGTGGATGCTCGCGACATATGACGGGAGACGCAAATCTTTTCGCATCACTATCGATGAAGAGGGAAGGGTATGTATCCTTCGGCAACAACTTAAAAGTATACATCATAGGTAATGGTACTATAGGTCATCCTCCCTCTTCTATAATAAAGGATGTCTGCCTAGTGACCGAGTTAAAGCATAACCTGCTCAGCATAAGTCATCTTGCTGATCATGGATATGATATTAAATTTGGACAATAAATGCTATATTTATGATAGGTCAACGGAAGACATCGCTTTTGAAGGGATAAGAGAGGATAACATTTATATTTTCTATCTATCAAGAGATACTAACAGTGCAGGAAGATGCCTCTACGCCCACAAAGATGAGAGATTGTTGTGGCACCAGTGTCTTGGTCATGCCAATATGGATACTATATCCAGGATATCGACAAAGAAGCTAGTAAGAGGCTTGCTCGACATCACATTCAAAAAGGATACGGTATGTGCCGAATGTGAGTTGAATAAGGCAACCAAGTCTTCTTTTCATTCAATAAACATTGTAAGTACTACTAGACCCTTGTAATTACTTCACACGGACTTATTTGGTCCTAGTAGAGTAGCCAGTCTTGGTGAAAAACTCTATGCTTTTGTTATAGTAGATGATTTTTCTAGATTCACTTGGGTTTTCTTTCTTTCAAACAAAAGCGATACGATTTCTGTTTTCAAAATTTTTGCTAAAAAGGTTCAAAACGAAAAAGGCTACATGATTACTCAAATCCGAAGTAATCATGGAGGCGAATTCGAAAATACTAATTTTGAAAAGTTTTGTGACTCAAATGGTTTTGATCATGAGTTTTCTTGTCCTAGAACTCCTCAACAAAATGGTGTTATGGAGCGGAAGAATAGAACTCTTGGCGATATGGCTAGAGTCAGTACAGCGTGCCATATTTTAAATAGGGTACTCATTCGACCTATTACGAAGAAAATACCCTATGAGCTTTGGTTTGGAAGAACTCCAAATGTTTCATATTTTAAAGTTTTCGGTTGTCGATGTTTTATCCTTAACACCAATGGCAACTTAGGCAAATTTGATGCCAAAGCTGACGATGGTATTTTTCTTGGCTATGCTGCCAAGAGCAAGGGATATAGAGTGTTCAACAAATGCTCATTGATTGTAGAAGAGTCTACTAATATGACTTTTGATGAGGATAATAGTACAGCAGCCACTCCTGATGATGATGTTGAGCCATAAACTTTTTCAAATGGATGTAAAAAGTGCTTTTCTAAATGGATTTATAAAAGAAGAAGTTTTTGTAGCACAACCTCCGGGTTTCACGGATTTCAAAAATCCTGACCATGTTTTCAAGTTGAAGAAATCCTTATACGGTTTGAAACAAGCCCCTCGTGCTTGGTATGATCGTCTAAGCTCTTTTCTACTTAACAACGGTTTTACAAAAGGAAAGGTTGACACTACACTTTTTATTAAATCTTTTAATGGCAAACTGCTTTTAATTCAGATCTATGTTGATGATATCATATTTGGATCCACTGATGAATCTCTTTGTCAAGAATTCTCTAAGTGTATGCAGGCAAAACTACAAGGGAAGGCACCAGTCACCGAAGGCGCAGTTGAGGCACCTCTAAAGGTGCGTCTTAAAGGCAAGCCTCCGCAATCATCCGTCTCATCCAAGCTGCCGGAGAAGGCCCACATAGCCCTCTCGGACCCCAAGATCAAAGCTGTGGTGGACTCTCCTGATCCAATCCCAGTACTCACAGATGAAGAGCTAGGGGAATATATCTCTGCTGATGTAGATGCACCCTCTCCGGACAATATAATCCCGCGGGACAAAATCTCGTGTTTCATCAATAATAGAGTATCTTTTAATTATTCTAGTCTTCTACATTGGAATGCCATGTATACATTAGATAACGCTCTACGGTCATTGCAAACACAAATAACGACCGTCCATCTTGTAAATCGAGTAGTCCCGTCCCAAGGGGTCTGTTTTGTAATCCTACCACGGAATCGAGACGAAGAATCCATCATCTTCGACAAAGTCGAGCGTCATCAAGACCTCCCGCCACTCGAGCAAGAACCAGATACCGGCAGAATACAAGTCTATCGGTACACGGACAAGGCAAAGTACCTCATCCAAAAGATTGGTTACTACCTAAAAAGCAACAAAGGCCTGAACTATGGCAAGGGTCGACGTCTTCGTCTCCGACTTCCAACGCCTAAAGGAAAGCCGTAGGACTACTATCATCGAACTAGACGGGGGGTAGGCTATGTCACGCCACCGTCAACTCCAGAGAGTTCAGAGGCAGAAGAAGTAGAACATTCTCATTCATCTGAAGCATCAACCTAGGATTCCGATACCAGTATCGGATCGATCTTCAAGAAAGTGCTATCAGCCAACATGACATCTGTACAATCTTAAGAAGATGAAGGCGAAGACCAAACGCCAGAATTCTTCGAGGAAGAACCCTGGGCTCAACGTCTAGGAGAACAGTGGGAGTCTCGTTTTGAATTACGCGAACCCCCTACCGAAGATGAAGTCGAGCAGATCGACCTTGGGGATGGATCTTCTTCCAAACCCATCTTCATCAGCAAAAGCCTAAAAGGAGAAGATCAGAAATCTTTAATCCGGCTGGCTAAAGAATATATCGATGTCTTCGCCTGGAGCTACGAAGATATGCCGGGACTTGGTCCGCAGATCGCGATGCATAGGCTCAACATCTTACCTGATGCCAAGTCTATAAAGTAGCAACAACGATGTTTTCGTCCTGACATCACGAATGCTATCGATCAGGAAGTAGACAAACTCCTGACCAGCGGATTCATTCGTGAAGAACAACACCCAGATTGGGTGGCCAACATCGTCCCTGTCACCAAGAAGAATGGATGATACCACCACTGAAACCAACTCTCTGGAGGGCTTGCCGAAGAAATTCTCTTTCAAGCCGTCACATCCAGAAAACTTGGTAATAGGTGAGGTTTCATGCAGAGTAAGTACTCGATCATCGTTAAGAGATTCCATTGCTAGCACTGCCTTCATTTCACAAATTGAGCCTAAAACTGTTTTAGAAGCTTTTAATGATGAGTTTTGGATTTTTGCCATGCAAGAAGAACTCAACCAATTCGAGAGGAGCCAAGTCTGGGAACTTGTTCCTAGGTCAGCTAATCATTCGATTATTGGTACAAAATAGATTTTTTGCAACAAAGTAAATGAAGATGGATCAGTTACACGTAACAAAGCTCGTCTAGTAGCTCAAGGATACAACCAAGAGGAAGGTATCGACTACGATGAGACGTATGCTCCTGTTGCAAGACTGGAATCCATTCGGATGCTTTGTGCATTTGCCAACTTTCAAAATTTTAAATTATTTAAATGGATGTTAAAAGTGCTTTTTTGAATGGATTTATTAAGGAGGAAGTTTTTGTAAAACAACCCCCTGGTTTTGAAAATCATAAATTTCCCGACCATGTTTTCAAACTCAAGAAAGCGCTATATGTCCTCAAACAAGCCCCTAGAGCTTGGTATGAACGCCTAACCAATTTCTTGCTAGATAAAGGTTTTTCAAAAGGGACTATTGACACTATACTGTTTATCAAAAGTTTTCAAAACACTATTCTTTTAGTGCAAATTTATGTAGATGATATCATATTTGGTTCTACTAATGAAAATCTTTGCCAAGATTTTGCTAAGTGTATGCAGAACGAATTTGAGATGAACATGATGGAGGAGCTCACCTACTTCCTTAGATTGCAAGTCAAACAAACTTCGCAAGGAACTTTCATCAGCCAGTCAAAATATACAAAGGATATGCTGAAGAAGTTTGATCTTGACAACGTCAAACCAATCAGCACCCCTATGGCTACTTCGACCAAGCTGGAACCTGATGAAAGCGGCAAACCTATTGAACAACGTAAGTATCGAGGTATGATTGGTAGTTTACTTTATTTAACTGCTAGTCGTCCCGATAGCATGTTTAGTGTTTGTCTGTGTGCTCGCTATCAAGCTAGTCCTAAGGAATCACATATGTCCGCCGTTAAGCGTATCTTTCGATACCTTAAGGGTACCGTTACAGTGGGCTTATGGTATCCCAAATCCATATCCTTTGACCTTATTGGTTATTCGGATGCTGATTTCACAGGATGCAAAGTCGACCGTAAAAGTACAAGCAGCACGTGTCATTTATTAGGCAAGGCTCTAGTCTCTTAGTTTAACAAGAAGTAGAATTCTGTCATACTATCCACAACAGAAGCTGAATATATTACAGCTGGTCGTTGTTGTGCACAAATTCTGTAGATGAAGCAAACCCTTGCAGACTACAACCTTTCTTATATGCACATTCCTATATTCTGTGATAACACTAGTGCCATCAACCTTACTAAGAACCCTATATGTCACTCACGCACGAAACACATTGAAATTCGTCACCCCTTTTTGCGTGATCACCAGCAAAATGGTACTATAAACTTAGAATTTATTGAAACTGATCATCAGCTGGCAGATTTCTTTATAAAACCACTATCCGAAGAGCGTTTCAACTTTCTTTGTCGTAAACTAGAAATTTTGGACAAAGCGGTTATTCATTAAAGTAACCTGCGTAAATATCGATTATGTCTTGGTTCTTTATGATAAATTTGCTATGGGTACAAGCCGAAAGGGTCCTTCTGACAACAAGGCGTAAAAGTCTAAGCGACACGGTGCACTAGTCCTCAGGACTACCGCTAGCTGGGATCCGGCCCCTGCAGCTATCCCATGGCAGTTTCACCATACTGAATTGTGGCATAACTCCTTGTTTATTACATGGTCTACTTTTATTTATAACTTGCTCAATTCAAATTTTTGAACTTCATTTTATTCTTTTGATTCAGCTTTAACCTTTTGCACTTTTCTACTTTGATCTCTTACTTTTTGCATATTCATATTTCCACTCCTTCACTCTTATTCAACAAAATATTATTTTCAACTCCATTTCAGCCTAATTTCTATTCTGGCCCTAGAATACAGAATTCGGGCCGAACTCTGCCTAACACAGAGTTCGGGCCGAATTCGGTCTGGTCATTCTAGAACCGCAGTCGGGCTCAGTCGCTGATCTGAGATTGATCTAATGGTCCAGATTTCTTCCGACCATTCGAACCCTTCAAATTATAACCAGGTTCTCCCTCTCTCTCTCTCTCCTCCATTACCTCCTCCAAAACTTCTCCAAAACCCTTCTTTTTCAAACCCTAACCCTAGTTTTCTCCTTCTAGTGCATATTTCTTCTCCAAATTCTAGGAGAAGGTCTCTTGTATCATTCTCTTCCATCCTTCATCATCCTTTTGAGGTATAATTTCATTTTTCTCTCCATCTCAATTTCATTAATTTCTTTATTACTTATGGCTCCCAAGTTGTTTAATAGAGGAAAGAGACTTCGAACCGAGGGTGCGTCCTTTTCGAATCTTCCTCTTCGTGTTGAACAACCTATTGAACAACCTATTCAACAACCCATTCACCCGTTATTCAATCCACCTCGTCCCATTGACCCTAACACGTTTGATGATAGAATATTTGTATCATTGGAAGCCTCAAACGAGTGGTTCAATGATTTTCGATCTCGTCCCGTGTATGCGGGTCCCCGATGGGTCTTCCCTAGAAAGCTTCAAGGACGATTTGTGTACCCCAAACACACGTCCGCGAAAGCTTCTTGCTAAATTTCTAAACCCCTACTTCTATGAGCTTCATCGCATTGTCTTTTCTACGATTCAACCCAAAGTGGGATCGACTGATGAGGTTTCATATTTTGAGATTTCTGCTATGTATCACCTATACTTCCATATCCCATTCAATCTTCCACGTACCATGATGGACTGGATGATCAATGCTAGGAAGAAGCCAAGATCTTTGGTCTATGTTCTCTATCTTTCTATGATTTTTCATACTTTTTATGTCCCACTTGATGAGTGCCAATTCCTCCCTGCCCCTGCCTTCCTATCTAAGGTACGGTGGCTTCAGGCAGCTGTCAGTTCACCTGCTGAGTCCGAGCACTCTGATGCTCAGGATGACGCACCTGCTCTTGGGCAGCCTGTGCCCCCTCTACCTGCTACTCTTGAGTCGATTCAGACTTATGATCGTTGGACCCAGCTTGACTACCGTACCACCCTGCAGATGAGTGCCATCAGTAACTTACTGCATGACGTCCGGTACTCTATGTCTCGGCATCCTTCTATGCATATTCCTCTGGAGCGGGATCCTGCTCGCGACGGATACTGTATCGATGACCCTTGGGTTATACGCTATCTGGATCCGGATGCAGCTTTCGTGGATCCTCGTCGTTCATTCACTGATCCATCTGACGACGCTGGACCTTCACGAGCTCCGTAATGGATGTGGTCTCCTACTTGCTGCTGCTGCTGAGGATCTTAAGTTTACTTTTTATGCACTATAGCTTTCTAGTTTATGTAGTTGCTTTTTCATTGTATTAGTTCACTTTATGTTATGTGACTCTTGAGACACTTGATGCAGTTTATTATTACTTTGGTGTGCTTGCCAGTTACTTTCATTATTATTACAAATTCTCTGGTTGTTTGTGTTTGATAAATGACAAAAAGGGGAGAATTATTTGATATTAATATCATATTGTTATCTGTGCTTTGGGAAAGATTGTATTTATTTGGACAAAAGAAGAAGCAATATTTACGGGAGAGCTATTGCTTCTATCTATGCACTGATTACGGGGAAGCTATTGCTTTTATAAATGTGTCCAGGTATGAACATTGAATATACAAATATCATTTTGTCAATTATCAATATGGGAGAGATTGTTGACACAAAATCACAGTCAACCAAATATTGATAAAATTGATAATATGATACTTGTCATAATTCAATATGACACATCAAGACTGAACTCAGTACAAGACGGACGTCCGCTCTATTCTGCAACATACTCAGTTTTTTAGTCTATATTTTTACTTTTATTGAGTCTAGATAAATGTAAACTGAGTCACACTGAGTAGTTTGGGCCTATACCTATCGCCAAACCACAAACCAAAAGCTCCACCAAAACCAAACTAGTCCATGTAGCCCATTAGAACAATTCTGTCTTTTGGAGACAGAGTTCGGGCCGAACTCTGCCTCCACACAGAGTTCGGGCTGAGTTCTGTCCTCTAAATTACAGGACCCTAATTTTTAGGGTTTGCTGTATGCTAGTTGTCCAACGGCCAAAAATTTGAATTATTGACCCAGAATTCTGGCCGAATTCTGCCTGCTGCTACTAGTATAAATAGGCCTTGAATTCTCTCATTTTCAATCATCCAATCTTCTTTTCTCTTCTCTCTAAAGCCTTAAACAAGCCTTACCCTTCTCATCTACAGGCCACAAGCTCCCTAAGCCTCAAAGTGCTTAGTGCTCTTCAGTTAAGAGTTTGTGCAAGAGTTCAAAAAGTCGCTTGAAAAATTCCAAGCATCGTCACTGCGATCTCTGTAAGAAGTTGACGTGCTCTTCTGAAGAAAAGGCACGGGATGTAACTACTATTTCACAAATAATGGATTTAATCCTGAGCTAGAGTTCTCAGGCCTGGACTAGTCCTCCACGAGGGAAACCAGGTTAAAATCGGCTGTACTTGCGTATGCTTTCTCGCTCTTTATAATTTCCGCATTTACTCTGATTATTTACTGTTGGTGAAAGAGTTTAATTTTTAAATTGGATATTATTGTCATAAACTCTATTCACCCCCTCTAGAGTTGCCTACTTGTTCTTCAGTTTCACTAGGTGCCAAGTTGCAATGAAGGATTCAACAATGAGTAGTGGTACTAAGAGGACAAACAAGGTGGTTTTAAGTCTCGAACAACAACAAAATCTCGAATAGACCTCGAAGGGAAACGAAATCTCCAATAGGATACAAGGTCGAAGATGAAAGTAATGCTTGAATAGAAAATCTCGAACAAGAAGCAAGACCACGAATAGTGAATAAAACGGAGTATCAATGAGTGGATAAGTGAACAAGCATCGAATTATGGATATGAAACAAACAAAATTTTAAAATGGGAAATAAGGTCAAACAAGGTCGTGAACAGAACAGATTCTTAAATAGGAACAAGTCACGAATAGGAAACCAAATCTCATATAAAGAATGAGTTACAATTTCAAATAGGAAACGAAATCTTCAAAACCCTCAAAGAAATCCTCAACAATGTCTGAATAGGACGAAGCTTAAACAAGATTTCGAATGAGAAACATGGTTTTGAAATGAAATCTCGAGTAGGAACTAAATCTCAATTAATACGAAGTTTGATGAGGGAACAAAATTTTCAAATAGGAGCCAACACTAGGAAACAAAGTCATGAATGATGAATATGCAAACAGTATCGAATAGTAGATTTCAGACAATTATCGAATTGTGGATCCGAAACAAGTTTACCGAATAAGAAACAATATCTTGAAATAAGTTTTGAACATCAACCACGGTTTCAAAATAGAAAACAAGAAGTTTCAAGAAATAATCTAGGTGCTAAGAGAAATTTAAGGAAAAACTGGACTGCGAATCACGATGCATGGTTTTCTCCAACCATGCAAGAAAAAGCCTTCGGTCTTCAGTCTGTCTTCAGTATTCTTCTGGGACTGAAATCACTTTAACTCCTTTATCTGTCCTGACGTAGGTTGATCCCTGCAGTAGTGCTCCACGTGGTTGCTGAATCTGGAGAGGCCGGTCCCCTTGCTGTAGTCTTGGTGCTCTTTGTGCTCGTCTTTGGATAGTGTGATCAGCGACCTCCAGGCAATCCTTGACTTGATGAGCAGGCGATCCATAGAACAAGCATAGCCTCGGTCTCTTGCGGCACTCGTCGTAGTGGTATCCTGGCGACGGCAGAAAATACAAATGATCATCGGCTGAATCTGAATCTCAATCTCCCGCTGGGGCTGAAATGCAGGGCTCTGGCAGGAATATACGGTTGCTGGCGCGCTGGCTGCTGAGATCTTGCCGCTCTTCGGCCCTTGTGATCCGCGACTTGCTGGCAATCCTTCATTCGGTGGGCAAAAGTTCTACAGTATAAACAGAGTCCGAGTCTCTTGCAGCACTCCTCAAAGCGATGTCTGGTTGGCGGTGGAAAGCACAAATGGCCATCATCTGAATCTGATGGCATAACTGAAGAGGCGCTGTCTGAGTGTGTCAATGCTTTGCTGATCCATAGTAGTTGATATCTCCATCATAAGTCTTCATGTCCTTCACGTGCTTCAGCTTCCTGTCACGTCCTATTGTCCGTGTTACGTTCTTGATCTCCTGGCCGGTGGCTCTAATCTTCAAAGAAGTCGGGTCCTCAAGGACTTGGATGATCTTCAGTGGCTGCTCTAGGTTCTCGGTCTGCTTATTGATGCAAGGTATGCTCTCGTTGTCGGGGAAATCCAAAGGTCTGAGAGTCTGAAAATCAGAAGTCCTTCCTGGCTCGAAGAGTGTATCCACAAGTCTAGCTTTAAAAAAGTACGACTTGCTCCCTTTGGCATCAAGGAACTCTTGAAACATCTCCATCAACTGCGTACTACCCATGGGGATAGTAGGGACGACCTGCGGGGGTGGAAGCTCGGAAACCTCAAGTATAGGTGGGTCAACCGTTCCGGTGTCGCATGCTTGAACTATCTGAAAAATAGAAAACTGTTAAAATGTCCTAATCATAAAAATAACAAGTGTTTATAGAATATCAATATACCCGATGTACCTGATTTCCTATGCTGTGATCAAGTTTCCCTAGTTTACTCAAGTCCCCCAATAGTACTCTAATACCTAGGTACCATTAGGACAGACCTACATGGGCCACCACTAAAAATATGTCACGACCCGCTCCCGAATAATTGGACACGAGTCGAACACGCCCAGCCTTCGTCGATAGACACGACGAAATAAGTTGTACCAAGCAAGGAAAATCTAACCAGATAAACATAAATGTACACAGTCACAGCATCTAAGAACGTTCCCAGAAGATCACCAGAATCCACAAATCCATATATCATGAAGGTACCAGAGTCAACAGGAATGAAACGTGCTATGAACTCTAAAAACAATATCTATAAGTAAAGCTAAAACAATCTAAACCTGAAACCTCAAGCTAAGTCATGACTCCATCCTGCTCAGCTAAGATCCCAGGCTCTGGCCCATAATGTAGAACAATATCCTGCAAGTACACCTACAATATATCCTAGTCAGGAGCGGAGCTAAGTATATCCAAGGAAATGAACATGAACATCATGGTATGAAAATGAATACAGGAAAATATAAAGTACGAAAAATAAGAACATGACATGAAACCTGAACATGAATACTGAAAAATAATACAGGGAACATAAAATGAGTCCAGAACATGAAATACACAATGAGCCTGAAGTGTACAATATTTTGAAATACATCCAAAATGTGTGATCGGCTTGGGTAGATTCAGGGAACATTAAATGGTACAACTTCGGTCCCGCATGCACGATGCGGGGCCTAAGCTATTCACATGAATAGTAACTCGGATTTGATCACATATCTGTAGTATTTCCCCTACAAGTAAACTCAAGGAACCAGATACCAGACAATCTCGTAAAATATCGTGTCAACCAGAAGATACAAGAATGAATATACAAGATATGAAGAAATGGACAAGTCCGAGGAGTATACTTGCCTTGCTCAGGGTGATGAAGTGTGAAAAATAGATTTGTCTGTCCACCTGATTTAGGTACAAGTTAGATTAGGTTCTAAATAACGGCAATTAGCTGAACTAGCTAGCTATGAATATATACATAGAACTAATCGATAATCTAACTAGCTAACAACTCATATATACATAGAACTCATTCTAGTTTAGTTGAAAGTACTTAATTTATTTATTTGAAATTTACTTGCTAACTAAGATACTATCTAGATATTAGCAAGATAGCATACAATAATTTAGATAGTAATTAAACTAAGGTAATTACTAGTGAACTGGTTGGAAAGATAATATTAACTTAATACACAATCTATAGTTTTGGTAAAGAAATGACATAAGCTAATTTGAGGCTCCAAACCACTTATTGGCAAATTAATGCTAATTAGAAATTCTAAATAATCACAGAGAAACAGTATTGGCTAGAAATCCAATTACTAGCTCGGAGGAACAATCCTGTAGGTTGTAATCACAGTCCTTCTTGATTTCCATTCAACCAACATGTAAGGCCATCAAAGTTTAGAAAAGGAAGGGTTCAATTAACAGTCTAAGTAAAATGATACCAATCACAACAAAGAGCTAGCCTACTCCAAGTACTGTGAATCTACACTAGGCACAAACTCAATCCTTAATTGATCATGAAATAAAAGCTTTACAAGGTTACACTGAAACCTTGCTATTGAAACCAAAAATCAGTACAGTCCAACAATCCTGAACAACCAAGACTTCAAAACCCAACTATAAGGTAGCAGGATTTAAAGGAAACTCTCTGTTATCAGCATGACTTATTAGAGCAATAGGCTGTTAGTTAACTAACCCCAAGCCACAAAACTTGGAATGCTACTAACCAAGCAACCAAGGTAAATTCAAATATTGACAGAACCTTAATCAATGTAGCTCAAGCAAGAAAATAAACTCAGCTACCTAAACAGCAGTATGAAAGTATGCATTAGGTGAAGCTTACTCAGTCTTTAGGAACCTAACATCACAGAATGAAAATCAACAAGTGTAACTTATGACTCACCTGAGATGATGATCCGATCAACAGAACAGAGATCTGAACCGCCCGACCAATCTACAAGGAAAACTAATAGATTGTCTTCGATCTGTGCATGCAGACATTGGTCACAGTTTTCAAATGGAAGATCAAGAATCGAATAATCCTCAAGAGTTCGAAAGGATCTTACCTAAAATCACTACGAAAAGACTACTGCAACAGAGCACGTCCTTACGTCCGTCGAAGGAGAAGACCGAAGGCGTCGATGAGCTTGCTGGAAGAGCATTCGTCGTCCGATGTTGCCGAGGTATGGAAACCGACCCGCCACCTACGCACGTGATCGATCGTCGCTAAGAGTCTGTCAAAAACCCGATCATCTGCCGAAGAGTGTGCCGGACGCCGTCGAGAGAAGATGACCTCGCCTGCTGGGACTTGTCTCGCTGCTCATCGCCAATGTCACCGGCTCAGCTATGGAATCCACCAGGAATGGAGAAACGTTGCCGCTTGATCGCCGGAGGATGAAGTCGCGGTGGTCGTCGGACTCTCAATCATCGGAGAGTAGGCTCCCATCGCCGTTGCCATCGGATTTAGGGTTAGGGTTTCGGTCGGCTAGGGATTTGGGAATGAGAGCTCTCGAGAATGAGAGGGAAGAAAGGAAAAATGAGAGCTCTCAATTTCTCTGGAGTATTGGAAAAATGAACTCTCTCTCTCTCTCTCTCTCTCTCTCTCTCTCTCTCTGAGAGATTAAATAAGATGAAGGGAAATTTGCACTCAGCTCCCCCCCAAATACACTTTGCAGTTTTCACCCAAAGGTTGTTAGGAATTGGTTTTAATACTACTTGATTCAAAAAGGTTTGTTATAAAGGGAGGAAAGTTTGTTACAACTTACAGTACTCCAAAAGTAGTTGGAGGAAAATTCTAGAAAAATCATAACAACTGTTTCATTTTAAATCTTAACGAAAACTTTTAAGGAAAAATTAGTTTTGAATATATAGTGAATAAAAATCATGAATTTGAAAAAGTGGGGTTACAAATGACTCTTAGAGAAAATAGTTACTATGGCTTATGGGAAATAATTAATTGACGTGGTAATGATGATAATATCTAGAGAGGGCAAAAAGGATAAATTGAATAAATTATCAAGGTTATGGATTGAATTCTAGAAAGGCCCAAGTTACTAAGTGAGCAGTCTACCCACCTTTGATCATACTATTACATCAAACACAAGTATATCCTTCTATGAAAATTCTTCTACGTTAGCTAATATGGTGTAGAATTCAATAAATCTCTACATACATCACATGGCCTACATAGCAATCCTTAATTACCCAATAGTCAAATTAATAAGGAACTCATATTCCTAGTCATCCTCATAAATCAATTCAATCCTAATCGTGAATGAGCATTTCCTAGTCATAGGCTCGCAATAGTACGACAAACTTAAGTACTATCACGAGTTCGCACAATTTTGCGAAGACTGACCTGCATGGGCCACCACAAAAACTTGTCATGACCCGCACCCGTTTTTTTCTTTTTCAGATGCAAGTGCGTGTCCAAGCTAGCCTACATCACAGTATCGATGGTAGAACGATGTCTAGCCATAATGCTCAAATCACACAACATAATAACTTTATTTGCTCATTCACAAAACTAAATTAAGTTAAAACATTCCAAGGTTTATATTTAACCAATTACAAAGACTCACCAATTCTAGTACAAGAAAATATGAACTAACTAATCTCTAGGTTGACCTCAGCACATACCTATGTCTCCTAATGATCTAACACATAATGTAGCAGACGACTAATCTAAAAATAAGGTTTCCAGTCAGGAATGGAACGAGTACATTCTAACAGCAGTTCCAAATAATTTGACAAAATCTATAAAATAGTAAATAATACTAAAGTACATGATGAGTGGATAAGCAGAGAATCATGGAAAAAACATGTGAGTAAAAACAGGAGAGCATGACATTCAAGACAAGAAAGTAACTATAATAAATGTCTGAAACAGAAACGGTAACATAGCAAGACTACCTCTAACTAGTGAGTTGAAATACACTTTCGACATGTAAACGGCTAAGGGTAAATCTGGCACCCCGTACGTGAAGTGTGCGACTGCTATCAGATACGAATAGACAAATAAGATGTTTCTGGGTATATTTACATGTCTACTAATGAATTTCTCCGCCTGACTAGTACTCATGGATTCAAATAGGTCATGAACACGGAAATACATTGTTCAAGAACAATATGTAAAGAATCCATAACTACTATATCGTGTACCCATCGTGTCGAGAATCAACAGAATATCAATGTAAAATACTACTAAGTACATGAATCATAGAGATGATCAAATATAAAAAATACAAAAAATATACTCGCCTGGAGTCCTAAGCTGGTGAAACAGATGATACCATTGTGTCAGAATAGTCTGATTGGCTAGGGTATCACGTAAATTCCATAATATCTAACCACTCAGTGAGCCACAAAAGTCAACTTGCACAACAGTCTTCGGATGCTGAAACAGACATCACCAACGTATTTGGTATAAAAGAAATGTCTAAGAATTCCTATCCAAAAATTCAATTCTGGACACAGGGACAAAATTATAATTTTGGATCAAAATGATGTCTGCCGTTGGATCCGCTTAGCACCAAAAAGTGTACTAGTACCTACGGTCTCTAAAGTTATCAAACTATATGTCTACAAGTCCGGTTTGACGAGACGAACCGAACCCTATGTCCAAAGTTAGATTCCGGTGGACCGTGCACAAATTCGTTCGTTGGATCGGATCACAGGCCCGCCAAAATAGCGTTCCGGTCAACCTTCTCAGAATCAGACCAAACTTGGCATACAAGACCAAAAAAATAATATAGTCCTATTGACGCAAGTTTTGTCTTAATATGACGAACATGCGCAAAGTAATTGACTAATTTACAAAGGGACCGATACGGGGTATCTCGATGGATACGCCTCGATTTCGTCGCACACACACAGCAAAATCGAGTTCCGTCGAATCCTACACATCCGTAACACACGTTCGCATCTTTCGATGCTCACGGGTTACAACTACGTTGCCCGGATTGTCAGGGTGCATGTCGTATCAGCGAAAATTCTAATTCTGAAAACTATTTTTGCCATATTTTTCTTCAAATTGATATTAAACAGAAAATAACCAACTAGAAACTAAACTAAACATAGGGTTTAAATCTTATTTATATTGTCTGCAAGTCTGTTTAAGCAATTTTTTAAGTTTTGCTATGTCCAGGTCGTAAATCGACCGGCAACTTGGTGTTTCGGGACTATTTCTAATTCTAGAAAATCGAGTTTTTTTTCAATTTTGGAACCCTATTTTTGTCGCACATCATGCTAATTAAAATGAACTATTTGAAGGGATTCAAAGATGTATAGGTTGTCTACATACCCGAGAAGACGGATCAGAAATTGGACGATCGTGCATCGCAAAATCACGCTGCAAATTATTGCTCTTCTATTGATGCCCTTCTGCTGTGCTGCGGCTGTTGTTACTGCCGCGTACGTTCTGGCGTATTCCGACAGCCTGGCGATGGTCCGACGAGGTAGGTGGCGGCGCATTTGTTCGACGACGAGGTCAGGGTCGTGATAGTGGCGCTCGTTTTAGGGTTTGAGTGTTTTTCTCTCTTTTTTTCTTTAGGGCTTTATACATGGGATCGGGAGATGGGGATGTTCTACGAGCGGGTGGAGTTACTCTTGGGTTACTGTTCAATGAACAGTACTCGCGAGTATACATATACATATATTCTTTTCTTTCTTTTTTTGTTTAAACCAATCTAAATGTATATAAAATAATAAATAGTATCTACAATCCATATGATTATTATATATATATATATATATACTTACACATATACCTTTCCATATATATATCCCATGTATATATGTTTTTCTAATCAATATAGCCTAACAATATTTAATAGGAATTTAACAATTGAGTTCATATATAATATTTATTACTTAAGATACATCCTACAATAAAATACTATAATTTAATATAAACTAATACAAAAATGTATTATTCAAATGTAAATAGAAAAATAGTCCAATAAAATTTAGGGAGGGTTTTTCCATAAAAGAATTGTTATTCAGTATTAATAACATATATATAGCAACTATTTATGAAACTAAATTTTAGACATTGAAAATAAAGTACCATTAGCAAGATACAATATACATCTACATGGTCATTTTTGGACCCACTACATGACTACATGGGTTTGGGTTGGGTTCGGGTCAATTTCGGCTAAATTGGTACAACCGGCTCTCGTAAAAGTCATAATCTTCATAAATAACTAATTAAAATATTTATAGGGGTTGAGTCACAACTTTGACTGGTTTTCTTAGTTAGAACACACATATGGCTCGGCCTTCCCTACAAAGGGTAAAATACTAGTCAATGCATTCGACTACACTATCCGTGTCATGATTCTTGGTCATCTTGCAATCCAAAACTTAACCATGACTAAGGCCTTCTATAATATTAATTAATTAATTAAATATTTATAAAATTCTAAAAATTACCATTTAATTCAAATAAATAATAAAAAGTTATTTTAAAATTTTGGGAAGAGAGGTTACATTATGACACGATCATGTGATTGAGTCTCAAAGTATGAGCCGAAAGGCAAGGACGAGTCGATACGTTGTTGTTGTCGGCACGAGAATGGTCTAGAGGCACAAGTGATAAATAAGATTTTGGTGCAAGGCACGGTAATGGTCTAGAGACATAAAATAGGTGTGACAACTCGCACCCGCTTTTCGGGATGCGAGTGCGTATCCAAGCCCAGCTTATGCCGTAGTATCAACGGTAGTACGCTGTCTATGATAAGCATTATCCATACAAGTACACAGTCCACATATATCATCCACAACTAAGTCAAGACAGTGAGATCAAACTTAAAAGTCTCAATAAATAATTTAAAGAAAGATCCACTACAAATCAGCTAGTTTCAGGAACAAATCCGCTAAAAATAAATATAAAACAACTAGAACTAAAGTCCACTAAGCTCACTAGCTAAGAATAACACGAAAGAACGTAAGAAAGAAATATGTTACTCTGCATCAGTAGAAGCAACCGGCACATTGGTAATGTCAGTGTCTCTAAGATACGCACCATAAACCTCGGGACAAACCACGTCGTCTAAAGCTGAAAAATAGTTATCCAGTTAGGATTGGAGCAAGATCACCATAACACTACACTACACAATATAATATACAAGCACACAGAACAGCAATAAGGAAATGATGAATATAACATGATACAAAAGAGACCACTATACATCGAAAAATAGTTGAGAGTACAATTATGACATGGAACAGTTGAAGGTATAATTAAGACACGAAGATAATATAAGAGAACGAAGAATATAAGATAAACCATTTGACAATATGTCAACACGAATTTGTGTACTGTGTGTTTCAGAAAACAAGTATTCGACATGTGGACGGGTTAGTACATCTGGCAGTCGGTACATGCGGTACAATGACTGCTACTAACATTGACATTGAAAAAACTTGTACATTGCGTAGACCACATGCATACTAGTTGTATTCCTCCTCCCGACTCTCTCACAAGTAAACATGGTCACTTTAACATTAACTTTAACTTTAAACATTGAACATTGAATATTAAATATTGGAGAAAGCAGTAAATGAACATGTATGACCATGATATTAAGTATAACTCTCGTACGCAGCAATAGAAACGATAAGACTAACAGTTTAAGGAAAGAATAACATGCAACATAAAATAAAGGCAACATAGTTCATAGTAATACTTGCCTTGCTCTGCTAGATGATGAAGTCATAACTCAAACGTCGTAGACCGATCTATCCCGTCACATAAATAATCATAAGTTAGATTATGAAAATCATACTCTAAAAACCCTAAAAGTGGCTAATAGTTTAACATAACTAATTATATTTAATTCTGGAATAAATCATCTAAAAACCTAATTTAATATAATATAATCTAAAATATAACATAAATAAGAAAGTTTGGACATAGAAAGTCATGTTTCCAATTTTAGAAACTATGGCACGCAAATCGAGGCATATCATTGACAATCTAGTCAGACATCATGAAATCAAGATTTGAAAAGTGCAACTTGGTAGATTTCAGCACCATGAGTGCACTGGAATCGACCGTGCCGCAAAATCACGCTTTGCTCAATAGATATCACCGTTATGGCTAACTATGACCAAAACAATGATTTATCGATCAAATCTGAGTTTATCTTAATAAATATAATAGAAAATGAAACTCTAAAATTTTGGAAAAATTATATGTCAAATATCGTCGTGTTATCTTTCCAAAACTTCAAACATATCGTGAATCGGAGTTCGGGATCACTCGGTATCTCGAAAACTGTGCGACGTATCGAGTTTTGGACAAGCAACACTAAAATAATTCTATAGAAATTCAGAAGCAAAATATTCGAGAATAAATTATAAATCTTGAAATCTTACCTCAATACGGATCCAACAAAAAAATGGCGTGCGAATCCGTGGTCGGGGCTCTCCGCAATCACCTCAGGAAGTCGGGGAAACTCCGAGATCAAACTCCTCCAAAATCGGCCAATAGAATTAATAGGGTTTCTGGATATCCGAATATATATATATAAGAAGAGCGGCTAAAGAGGACTCGAGCTGTAGCTCGTTGCCATGTGGCAGCATCTGGCTAATCCCGCTCCAAAATGGAAGGCTAGATGTCGTTGCTGCTTCGCTGAGCCGACTTAGAGTCGGTGGAGCCATGGCTTCCTAATTAGGAAGCCCAGTCAGCCCTCTCACTGACTGACGGGTGGGCCTGCCCCCACACCGCTACTGGCTGATGGGTGGGCCCCCTCCCCCCCACTGCTGACTGGGTATTACTGCGTTTTAATTTCCAGAAATTGATTTAAAATCAATTCTAATCCAAATAAATCCGAAAAAAACATCAAAAAATCCAAAAAAAAATCTATAAAAATATAGAAAATATTTATAACTACCTAGAACCCAAATAAAAATACTGAGTCTCCAAATAGCCCTAATTGACCCTATAGTAAATCATGAAAGCCATTGAAAAATATAAATCTTCATAGAATAAATATTTGAAAATATCTAAAAATGTCTAAAAATCACAATAAAAATAATATAACTATAGAATGCTTATATAACATATCTAGAGGCCATATAACCATATGATGGTCCTAACTCACCTATGGGCTTAGTCACGACTCCATGATCATAGAAATCAACCATAATCTAATTAAATAAAATTAAAAAAAATCCCTAAAGTTCTAATCGGGGTGACAGATACCACAATAGGCCAGGAGTCTAATGCATAAAATTGATGCTAAGGCAAGAATAGAAATACAATCAAAAGAATAAGTTGCACTCACTAAATGAACGTATTGGTTTTGTATGGGTGAGCGGGGAGCTCACACCACCAGTACGGTTGTGTACTAACATCCATACAGTTTTCATGTGCAGGTTACAGGTACTTGCTCGTCAAAGCGGAGCTTGCTTGAACGTGCTGAGGTATGAAGTTTCTTGGCGTTTCGAGGCGTGCGATCGTATTGAAGACTTCACCTATACGGGACATAATGTATGGACATCGCCTTCTGAAGCATCCATTGGCTCGTTATATTGTATCAAAAGATGAGAGAGAGCTGAGTGATTGTAATATGAGAAAAATTGAGCTTGAGAGACTTGTAATCTTGGTTTTCGTGACCTTGTAATCTTGTTTCAATATCAAAAAAGATCATCATTTGTACATATCTTTGTGTTATTCAATTTTTCTGCTTGCGACTTCTGTGCGACGATCCCGTTGCAAGCTACTGTTATTGGTCGTTATAGAACCCGCCTTGCGTGAGCGCAACCTAGGCTCACGCGGCATCACGCCTTAGCGAGGACGATCGGTTCTGCGGAACCGGGACGTGACATCTTAGGTGCACACTTGACACTTGATCCAACCACAGATGCAGTGTAACGTAGCCGACACGTAGAACCCATGAAGGCTGGCTAAGATATTCATCTAGGGTTCTACTTATAGCCCAATTCGCCTTTTATCGCCATAAGAGATTGTATTAATTTAGCTCAATAAATCCACCGACACTAATAATTTTAATATTATTATTTTCGAAAATTTTCGTTCAGAGCATAAAAAATTAATGAATTCGCAGTGAAAGCACAAAGTTTTGGAAATTTTCATATATAGCACAAGAACGCCCATACGAAGGACGTTTTGGTTTTTTTTTTAAAAAAAAAAAACGAAAACGCCCATGGAAAGGGCATTTTTTGACTGTCAGAAATTAATATTTCTTTTTACGTATTCCTAAACTGACGGCCGTTCCCACGTGAGTGATTTTTTTGGGGATGATTGGATCGAGGTAGTTGGATTTGTGGATCACAACTGCTAGTTTAAACTAATTAGTACCGGATTTGTATAGCAAGCGATGACTAGTCCTATAAATATATATATTTTTTCTTTTTATAAAAACTAAATCACATCAATCAAATTCCAAGTTATCCTGCTCCTCCTCTTTTTCTGCCTAGATATGCGATCTCTGCATTATGGATGCATACAAGTAGCATACATATGGGATCATCTATATGAACATTCAAATTATCATGATCATGAGGGAGATGAATGGATATGTTTGTGTTGTAGGGTTGAGAGATGAGCTTGAGCTTGAGCTGGTGCACCATGCATGCATGACCATGTGCCAAGGGACACTAACATATATACATGGGCATGGCCAATTAGCAATTACCCATAGCTCTAACATCAGAGCATGATGATGATAACGGTAGGTGGCAGCTTTACAAATTTTATTTCCGGGAACACCTTTAGGATGAGCGTTTTCGATTTTGCATATATTATTAAAAAAATCAGTCGGTTACCGTTTGTTTAGGAACATGTAAAAAAAAAATATTAATTTCTTATAGACAGAAAATATCCTTTCGGGCATTTTTGTTTTTTTATTTTTTAAAAAATTAAAACGTCCTTCATATGGACGTTCTCGTGCTATATATGAAAATTTTCAAAAGTTTGTGCTTTACTGCGAATTCGCTAATTTTTTATGCCCTGAACGAAAATTTTCATATTATTTTTTGTTACATAGTAGGAGAAGAAAATGGTTTATTCGAACATAGATTAAATCAGTTTATTAGTTAGTTACTATTTAAGTAATTAAACGGATGGATGGGTGAGTGGGTTGATGGTAAGAAAAACTTGGAGCCCAAGTTACTAATGTACGGTTAGGATTCATTATAAGCTAAAGGTTGCCAAATATGAAAAAAAGAAAAAAAAAAAATAGAGAGAGGAGAGAAGAGGGGTACTGAAGCAAGAACTGGTGTACTCTCTCTCTCTCTCTCTCTCTCAGTAAGGGGGATTAGGAGAGAGGTCCTAATAAGGAAACACATATATTCCTATATAAACAAAAAAGAGACAGAGAGAGGTCCTAATTGATTGATCTCTCCTCCTCCTCCTTCTTCTTCCTCCTCCTTCTTCTTCTTCTTTGTAGTGCTCGCTCGCTGACGCTCGTACGTACTTGGAGTAATTGGAGGAGTGCCACATTGTTCCATGCTCAAGACACGGTTAGTTTCTCTCTCTCTTCAATTTCCTTCTTCTTCAATATTTTTAGTTCCTTAGCTATGCTATTGCGTTCTTTGGTAAACTGTTTGTTTTCATAATGGACTGACTGATACTTCTTGGGGACTGACTGATACTTCTTGGGGACTATTAATTTTGTTTCTTGCTTTGACATCAAACTGTTCATGTTCTTGAATATGTTTTTCTTAACGCTGTATACTAATTTGCTCTATTGGCCTAGCTAGGGTTTAGGGTTAGGGTTTATAATGCTCAATAATGTCAGGTACTGGCTTTTGTAATGGTCGAGGGAGAGGCGAGATGCTTGATTTTATTTTGTAATAGGGGATTAGGGATAGCTAGGGTTTATAGTTTCTCGGCCGACATAGACTGATACAGGCTAATAATGTCCGATACCTATTGATATATAG
Source organism: Iris pallida (assembly GCA_029216955.1). Lineage (NCBI taxonomy): Eukaryota > Viridiplantae > Streptophyta > Magnoliopsida > Asparagales > Iridaceae > Iris > Iris pallida. The sequence continues at coordinate 20,645,255 of JANAVB010016197.1, read as the reverse complement.
AATCGGTTAAAGACCAATACATCTTCTATAGTCAATACTAACCATTTTGACCCAGCAAGGCTAAAGATAGGCTTAAATATGGTTCAATTTTGTAGTAAGTTACAGATATAAAAACAAAAATTCTGTCAAAATTGGTAAAGGCTATCTTGAGATTTTGCAATACTTGAAAATATATAAAATCCAATACCTGTCAGATAAAAACCAATATTTGGTGTAAATTTGCAAAATAGCTCTAGACATGTGGCCAAATTTTGGGCCTCAATTGACAAAACAACAAGAAATTTGGTATAAATAAAAAAAAATTTGGTTTCAGGTTGTTAGTGTTTTTTTTCAGCCCACTGGTCGGTTTCTTGTTCATGAGTAGTACCAACTATTGAATAATATACTTTTTACGTTAACCTCTTATGTGTATCGATCGTGTACAGTCTTTCTTTTAATTTCTCTTCATAGACAAGGATTGTACACACATCTACAATGTTTGTTCTTGAAGCGACACTCTGTAATTCTTGCAAGAAACTGATGTCAATTTGGCGATACAATTAGTTTCCTTTTACTATTCTACTGTTTTTAGGTCGTTGTTTAATAGGATTCATTCCTTAGTCTTGTCCAAAACCATAGTTATCAAACATTTCAGGGATTTATTTGTCTCTTAAAGATTACCCCATTTTTTGGAAATTTATGCGTTTGAAAATTTTGCGTATCCATAATCATAATTAGTGAGATATGATCACATTAGCATCTTCAGGGTTCTTCACCTTTTGTTTTAAGTTTTCTACCTGTACCATGTTTTTCTCTACTTATAACTATATGTTAGGATTTAGAAGTTTTAATGATGCAACCTTGTATAATTTTGGAATATGCTTATTCAACATTTGTTTAAGTAGTAGTACTATTTTGAATTAATAAGTGGTTTTTTCTTATAAGAAAAGTTTATTATAGCTAGTTGTTGAAGTTCTAACAAAAAGTGACTCTTTCTTAGTCCTTAGTTTCGATTCAGTTTGTTTTGGATAGGGAAACATGCACTATGTAACACAACAAACAGAGTTGGTTCTAGGTAATTACTATGTACGTATAATATTCTTTCTCCCTCTCTTTTTTGTTACTTCTTCAAATCATAAATATGTGCAAAAGAAGGATTCACCAATTAAATTGTTAAAACAATTAAACCTGCTTGTAAGGAATGAAATGCTTTAAACTAGATTTATTTAGTAGTTGGTTCAGTTTAGTCATGTGCTTGCTTTCTTTCATCCATTGCAGGTGTGTATTATTTAATTATTTCGGCTTCTTCAATATGTTGCAAATATCTATAGCTTCTGACCTTTTATTTCATCCACTACTGACTTGTCTGTAGATGAATACTAGAGGTTGCATCCCAGCATCATCAGTCTTCCAGGATCATGACTACTTTGCTACAAGCAGCAGCAGAGGGACACCAAGGAAACCTCTTCGAATCCGGTTCACAATGAAGCAACGACAATCTGACTGCAAGACTGAGGAAGAGGTTGCTACCAGAGAGAACACATCGGAGGAAGCAACATTGGAAGGAACTAGCCGCACTAGCTTCAGAGGATTGCCTTGTTGGTCTGTATCTGGGAGAAGAGGCAGGAAAACAAAACAATCTGCTCCTACTGGAAGGGACAATGAGGTAGAGAATGCTGACGAGATACTTCTTCACCAGATGAGTCCCACGGTGATCGCTGAGAGCACAAATGAGAACAGTATGAATCTGGATCCTCGACTGCACAATGCAGCTGAATCCGACACTATGACTCAAAACACTGACCGGATGGAGGTTGCTAGCAGCAATGGGGATATTGTTGAGACGTCGACTTCTAGAAGAAAGGGGAAGAGCATAGTGATTTCAAAAGTGGAGACTAGGACTTTGTTCGCGAATTCAACACACAATGCTGCCGGTCTGGAAGCAGGACATCAAAATGGAAACATGGCAACCTTGAGTGAAAAAGAAGATGAGAGCTGTAGAGAATTTGATAGCTATGGACTAACTACTCTCAAGTTGGCAGTTAGTATCAGCAAAAAGATGCGAGAGCGAAGAGGAAGGGCATCATGAGTCCAATATCATCTGTATCAGAGATCCGTAGTACCTGGTCTGAATATCCGATTCAGAACATTTCTGAATCGGCCACAGATGATGGAAATGAAAAAATATCATGCTCAAGCACAGAAGCAAATAGGAAGAGAAAGAGAGGGCTGGAAATCAAGGACACGTCGGAAGGAAATGGTAGCAAGGAAGGCTACGCTTGCAATATCTGCAACAAATCATCTCCACATATCAGGCACTGGGGGGCCACATGACAAAACACAAATCCGTATTGGCAGACACAAGTGAAATAAGCATTGGACAAGATGGTCAGGATAAAGAATCTAAACCTCACCAGTGCAGCGTTTGTGACAAGGTGTTTCAAATGGGGCAACAACTCGGCGGGCACATGCGGGCACATTTCAGAGGCACTCTATCATCAAAAGAGTTAAGCATAATGCTCATGATCACGGCTCACCGTCAGCAACTGCAAGAGAGAAATCTCCTGATGGTTCTTCCTCCCAAATCGTCAACGACATAGCACCTCCTGCTGCTGCTGCTTCACTTTCAGAAGATACGGCAAAGAACAGCCATACTGCTGCTGCTGCTGCTGCTTCCTCAGCTGCTGGAAGTGTAACCGAAGAGATGTTTCTCCCACATTATTTTGATCTGAAAGAGCTACCCAGGGAAGGAGATACTCTTGCTGCTTCTGCTTCATCATCGTCACCCTCAGATACTCCTACCGACGATGTGATGCTGGACCTAACTCTGTCATTATAATCCAGTTCTGGCCTCAGATACAATGTCCCAAAGGAAGAATTGGGACTTAACCTTATCATTTATTACAGTTACTGAACTCTTAATTAGCTCGCTATGTATTGGAACTTACTTTTAACATTTTGGAGTTCACAAATGGTATGTTTTCTCAAACCATGATTTTGGGGTGTTTCAAAGTGTATTTTAATCTATATTTAGTGCAGGCAATTGAATATCAAAGTTTTTTCCTTGTTAAGTGTGGTTTGCTGTGTACAAAGTGTATTGGCTTGCACCCTCTGAAATAGATTTTGCCCTTGTCATCATATCTGAAGTTGTTGCACAACTGAATGTATCCTGTTTCGGGACGAAAATTGTTTTCTTCTCAATATTTAGTTGCAGGCAACTTCACAAATTAACAAGGATTAAGCATTTACTAAAATACTAGTGCCACTTATTGGATTACATTATTGATGTCCATTGCGCATAACAGGGATTAAGCATTTCACTCAGTCTCCTAATTTCTGCACCAAGAGATGAGGAAGCTCAAGATATATTACAAATTTATTAATGAAATCGATCAATTCTAGCTATGACAAGCTTCCACTAGCAGGCAGATCGTTCCGGTTCTGCTTTAATCTCTTTTTGTTTCAGGACTCGAAGTTTCATCACAGTTTACTCTAAACTCTGCTAATATATTAAAGAGTTTGCCTCTGGGCTGAACTTGGATCCAAACCAACAATAGAGACTAGTAGGCTCGGATCTGGACCTTTGGGCCTGAGCCTCGAGGATATACAGCACCAATTGGTATAGTGGATCGAGCTTGGACTTGCCCTATGGTTTTACCACAAGATCATTGAACTTGAATTTTTGTGTTTGCATTTTGTGATTTCTTTCTGTTATTAGTTGGGACATTTATATATATTCATGATGCGACATTGCTCCTAAGTTCTCAATTTTCTTGGATAACTTTCAAACCAAAAACACAGATAAGTTGAAAACTTGATTGCAAATAGAGGTTAGATAGATCCCAATATCCAAAAAATTGAGTTACTTTTGAGTTACGAAAACACTCTCCCAAACTAAATACATAAGTCTCAGGAAGTGAGGAAACGGTTTTCCAAATTCCACACTTCTCCTCCCTCTTATGTTATCCTTCCTCTCTAGTCACCCAATCCCTCGCTCGCTCACTCCTCCACTAAACAGAAAGAAGAGGAGAAGAGCAATGGCATCGACTCTCTCTTCCACTCTCTCTCTCTTCTCCCTCGGCGTCTCCGCCACCGCCTTTGCCCCCGCCAGTGTCGTCGTTGCCCCTTACGTCGCTGGGAGCTCTGAGGCGCTAGTCGCAATCGAGGAGAAGACACACTACAAAAATACTGTTAATTAGCGACTGATCTTACCGACGGAAGTAAAAATGTCGCTAATTAGCGACGGAATACTGACTTCCTAGTTACTGATTTATTATGTAAAACATAGTATAAATATATGTCGCTAGATCCGTCAGTAGTTAGTCGCTACCTATATAGCGACTCATTAGCGACGGAAATTTCCATCGCTGGCCACGAGTAAAAGTAAACAGTAATCCTTTCTTTCTCATTCTCAAATTTTTACACAAGTTTTCGTTTCCTCCTTCGACGACTGACCCCCTCCTCCTCCCTCGGCGACCTCCTCCTCCTTCTTCGGCGACTGACCTCCTCTTCCTCCTCCGACCTCCGACCCCCTCCTCCGTCCTCAACGACCGATCCCCGACCCCCCCTCCTCCGCTGTCACCCCGACCCCCCTTCTCCTTCACTGTCATCCGAACCCGGCCCCCCTCTTCCTCCGCTGTCACACCACCCCGACCCCCTCCTCCTCCCTCAGGCGAACACCCCTGACCCCCTCCTCCGTCCTCGGCGAACATTCCCGATCGGCTCTCAAGCGAACATCCCCGATCGGACACAGTAGGTAATGGCCTTCTCTCTTAATGTTTTTTAATCATAGACACAGTGACAACATTAAAAAGAAGAAAACCATATGTATCTATGGTTTATTTTGCATGACTCACATAATTGTGTGAATGGAAAATAATCTTTAACTCATGTACATGTCATGATATTTGATGATCAAGTCTAACTAGGTGAATCTTGCTATAGTGTTTGATTTACCATTATTCGTATGAAAAGTCTTTTACTTCTTTCTTTATGTTTATGAAATTATATTTCAAATTTCAATTTACTTTGTTATATTTTATGAGTGAAAAAGTGGAGGAAATTAAATTGATGCATGATTGTATATTTAATAGAAGCAAATATGGTAGATGGGCACAAACATGTTAAGGACATAGCTACACATACAAAACGCCTATAACTGCGTGTCCGGTTTGTGTATGGGTCGCATTCGATACGGCTCTGACACGTCACAAACCTTGTTTTTTTAGTGTCCGTATTTTGTGTCCATTCAACATAGGACAACAAAAGTAATCATTTGGGAAATAATGACAATCGACGATCCACCATTTTTAATATTATCTGATATGATGTGTGATACCACTCCTCTCTTATATTTTCCATTAATAATCAAACAATCTTACGAAATTATTTCTTGTGTTGTAGTTAAAAAGATAAGTTCATTGTTTTAAAAGCTCCTCCTGCCTTGCTACCTTAGGTGTTCGCCTATTCTGATTCAATTTTTATAATGTTGGAACCTTAGGCAGCCACTTTGATCCATCTTGACTTAAATGTAACCCAACCCTTACCATTTTGAATATAGAATCTAAAATCTAATACATGCCCAATAATTTAAAGCTATGGATAGTAGTAAATATTTTAAAATATACACAAAATGGGTATAATAGATTTTTCCTTTACCTCTTCAATCCTTTCTCTTATGTGCATGGCCTAATATATCACATCTCAGCCCTATCTTTGACGATGATGTCCATTGCCAAGTAGTAACATGTAAGACTCACATTTTGCTAGTAAGGTTTAGGATCATGAATTGGACAGGCACAACAACTAAATTTGGTCAGGCACTAAGGCTATGGAACATTTCAAACCACCTCAAAACATTAAACAGCAGAAAACCATGTATCTATGGTTTATTTTGTGGCACCCTTCCAACCATAACTAGAGCTATTGCAAGAGGGAAGGTTTATTTTGTGGCAACTTGTGCAAAAATTATAAGATAAATGGAAGAGTTTTTATTTCTGTTAGTCC
>JANAVB010016197.1:19997420-20400079 GCA_029216955.1 Iris pallida | reverse complement strand
CTGCGAGGGACCCGACCCTAACCCACTCCACACATGGCCCGACCCCACCTCCTAACACTTAACATAGCAGCTACAGCTGCTATGGTGAAACCGAGCACCACTCGGATTAAAACCCGAGCCCATATGTATTTTTCTATTACGAATAGGAATGCAAACAGCGGCTTGGTATATATATATTCACCCGCAACAAACCAAACCTAACTCCTTCCCATCTCTTCTCCACCTCGACCCCAAGGCAACCGACCTCCAGCGCACACCCCAGGCACCGAACAACCACCGCGCCACCGCCAGGATCGCCAGAGCGCCGCCCCCAACCGACCCTCGTTCAGGAACTCGACAACAAGGTACCCCTCTTTTTCGGCCTTGATTACTTCTCGCACGTTTGATCATTTTACGATCCGAAAGATGCTACGTGTAGGCAATGTAACCCACTTTGAGTCCCTTCAAAGGGAATCACCTATAACCCTTTGGTTTGACAAGTAACTCGATACAAAGTCGAGTAAAACTCTGTCGAAAACAGAAATTGAATCCAGTTTCAAACCACCACTTAGAAGCCGGATTCTGAACTGTGTGTCGAGATTTTTCAAAAACTAATTAAACACGTGTGAAGACAACATAACCCCGATTGAAACGCAACTTGTAGATCTATATTTCGATTTCTGTGTGAGTATTAAATCAGTGTTGAACTTGTGAGAAAAACTGCTTCGAAAGCATTAAAATTTTAGAATTTTGTCCGATACGACGTACCCCGACAAATCGGGCGATGTGGTCGCGCACTATACGCATCGAAAGGCGCGTATGGACGTTGCGGACGTGTGGGAACTGACGGAACTCAGTTTCGTCGCGTGTGCGCGACGAAATCAACACGTATCCGTCGAGATACCCGTATCGACGTTTTGCTAACTTGCCCATAGCTTCGTGTACAGTCGTCGAATCGAGACGAAACTTGCACCAACAGGTCCGAATCGAAATTCTGGTCCTGCATGCCAAGTTTGGTTTGATTCTGAGAAGGTCGAATTAGAACCCATTTTTGGCGGGCCCGCGACCCACTCAAACGGGCGATTTTGTACACGGCTCATCGGAATCTAAAACTAGACATACCGTTGAGTTCCTCTCCTCAAACTAAAACCGTAGACATGTAGTTTGACGACTTTAGAGACCATAGAATTTGGCACGAGTTTCGGTGCAAAGCGAGTCCGACGGCAGACATCGTTTTGACCTAAAATTACGATTTTGCCCTGTTCCAGAATTTGACTTTTGGATAGGCGTTTCCTAGGTATATCTTCTTCTGCGAGATCATTTTTGATGTTAGTTTCAGCGTTTGGAGTCATATGTGATTTGTGAGTTTTGTGCTGACACTTGCTACTCTTGGATTTGCCCTTCTCGCACCACAGGCAAGATACCTTGCCACCTTACTCTGTGATTATTATATTCTTATTTTAGTTGTTATTTTCAGCATTTTATTCATGATATTTAAACTGTGTGTCCAAGTCACACTTGGGTGCAAGCGACTCTATCGGTCGTTTTTCTTGTTTTATTTATTTTCTTGCATGGACTTAGTTTATTGACCACCCATTGATGTTGAGGTATTGGTATATCTCATACGGCCTTGACACTTGTTGTATCACGTGATATGAGTCACATGTAGGACACGTTTTTGCGTAGTCAGCTGGCCACCGATACGTATGGAGCGCCTTTCGATGCGTATAGTGCGCGACCACGTCGCCCGGTTTGTCGGGGCGTACGTCGTATCGGACAAAATTCTAAAATTTTAACGCTTTCGAAGCAGTTTTTCTCACAAGTTCAACCCTGATTTAATACTCACACAGAAATCGAAATATAGATCTACAAGTTGCGTTTCAATCGGGGTTATGTTGTCTTCATACGTGTTCAATTAGTTTTTGAAAAATCTCGACACACAGTTCAGAATCCGGCTTCTAAGTGGTGGTTTGAAACTGGATTTAATTTTGTTTTCGACAGAGTTTTACTCGACTTTGCATCGAGTTACTTGTCAAACCAAAGGGTTATAGCTGATTCCCTTTGAAGGGACTCAAAGAGGGTTACATTACCTACATGTAGCATCTTTCGGATCGCAAAACGATCAAACGTGCGAGAAGTAATCAAGGCCGAAAAAGAGGGGTACCTTGTTGTCGAGTTCCTGAACGGGGGTCGGTTGGGGGCGGCGCTCCGGCGATCCTGGCGGTGGCGCGGTGGTTTTCCGACGCCTGGGGTGTGCGCGAAGAGGTCGGCGGCCTTGGGGTCGAGGTGGAGAAGAGATGGGAAGGAGTTAGGGTTTGGTTTGTTGCGGGTGAATATATATACCAAGCCGCTGTTTGCATTCCTATTCGTAATAGGAAAAATACATATAGGCTCGGGTTTTAATCCGATTGTTGATCGGTTTCACCATAGCAGCTGTAGCTGCTATGTTAAGTGTTAGGAGGTACGGTCGGGCCATGTGTGTGGAGTGGGTTAGGGGTCGGGTCCCCTCGCAGCTGCTGCTGCTGATGGTCGGGGTTCGGCCACCATCAATTCCCCCTTTTTTTTTACAAAAACTATTATACATTATATACATATATATATATATATATATATAAAATATATGTAAAATCACAAAAAAAATTCCAAAAATTCTAGATTAAGTAACAAAAATTTTTGTAAACAAGGGAGCTATATTTAGTAGTATTTAAACTATCAAGCTCACAAACATGCATATATTATACGTCTATGATTACGTACACATACCAATTAATTCTAAATAATATAAAAATAGTTTTAAAGCACTAAAATAATTAGAAATTATTGGGGTTTTACATCTCATTCTTTTCGCTCCCGATCAGCCATGGCCCCCAAAGCTTCTAAAGCCACAGCGATGCCGACAAAGGAAAGGGGGCCGCTTCTGAAAAATCACCTTCCTTCCACCCAGACGTCTACCCTCCGTTCAAGGATAAGGCGGGAGAATGATCACTCGAATTTGAACAGCCATATCGCATGTCATGCGCGAGTCTGACCACCTTTCACTACTGTGCCATGGTTTTAATGCCTTTAGTGCACAGTTGGCCTTCATGGGACATGTGCCGCATGTGCTCTGCGTGATTGGGCCGCATGGACCGAGCCGCATAAGTATCAGAGTCCATGCGGCTTGTACCCGTTTGTATCTGGACCGCATAGACACGATCGAGCCGTATGAGCTCTCCCTGACCTGGGCCACGTGTGTTCTATTGTGGCTGGGTCGCATGAACTAAGAGAGAAGACCCATTCACTTTTTTTCTTCTGACTGCTAACCTTTTCTCTCTTTTTATGTTCCACGGAGATCTGGTTAGCAAATTCCCCCAGGACCGATATCGGCAATTTTGGATATGGTAAAGATGCAATATTTAACAACACATTAGACAGCTCAGAACTCTCCATGCTTTGGAAGGGTTTTCCTCAGATGATAGGAAGAACCTTTATACATCGAAAGTCGGACGGTGGTTGGACGTCATCGTGAAAGTTCTGTTCTCACGGCTCTCCAAGTAGGCAAAAGCAACACTAGAGATGTTGTTTTGAAGGTATGGCCTTTTGGAGGAACGGGCCTAGGACGTCCGCAATACGGAGGAGAGAAAGTCAGCGTATGTAGATGCTTTTAGCATGCTATATTTGCCCTCCACCGTGTGGCTTCTCGAAGATTCAATAGACTTGTTTGCTTCTCAGCAGTAAAACATGACTTCTTTCGACGGCCACGAAACTGCTTTTTGACAAAGGCGTAGTGCTACCAAACTGACCAAATTATGTGTTACTGATGAGTAGTAGATTTTCCCTTTTTCTTTTTTTAGCTGCTGGAGATGTAGTCTTATGAATGTAACTGATTTTGAATAAAAGAATAGATTCACTTCATTTTTTGTTTGTGGTATCCGTGGTGCTTGTACTAGAGGGCCTAATACATCATCTGTGTTTGATAAAGGACATCCCACTGGGGAACTTTTGGTGGACCTATTGCCCTTCTGTGCATCTGGAGACGAGCAATAGATTTGAATAAATTTTTGTGGACTTATTACCCTTTTGTGCACCGATGGTGCGGGTAATAGATTTGAATAACTTATGTGGATCTATTACCCCTTTGTGCACTGGTGGTGCGGGTGGGTAATAGTTGAAACGAAACCTAACAGAGGTAATATGGACATGATAGGTTCTGTGGTCTTAATACCATGTCTTTTATCCCAGATTTGGTACAGGAGTTAAGTCAAGAGACTATCGGTATCAGAGGTAATATGGACGTGACACACGATAATCAGAAATAATCTTAGGTGGACCTATTACTCTTCTGCACACTGGTGGTACGAGTAATAGATTTTGAGATAAAACCCAACAGAGGTAATATGGATGTGATAGGTTTTGTGGTCTTAACACCATGTCTTTTATTCCAGGTTGGGTACAGGTGTTAAGTCGAGAGACTATCGGTATCAGAGGTAATATGGACGTGATACACGATAATCCGAACCAGAAAGTTTGCTCAGAGATGGCAGTAAGCCTGGCAGACTCCGGTGTGATAAAGCATTAGAATGGAAGTTCAAAGGAATCAGCATACATGACTTGCCACTCAGGGAGATGCAATATGAATCCACTCAGAGCTAATAAAGTGTGAGTTTAGAGGTACTTGGTGTACATAACTTGATATTCTGGAAGATTTGGTGGTTTGAGGAAGTACCAGCATGTTCTTATACATAGTATTTCTTCAGGAACTTGCCGTTTATGGGCATCATGAGCAAGTATCCGTTATGCTTCGCGAGTCGGTATGCCGTTGGAGAATATGGTCTCGATGATGAATGAACCCTCCCACTTGGGCTAGAATTTGTCGGCAGTTTTATGAGACATGACCATCGGTCTGCGAACGGCCAAGACGAGATCGCCTATTTGGAATGTCCTCTGCTTGAGTTTCTTATTGAAGGCCCGAGAGATGCGTGCTTGATATAGCTCGATGCTTTGTTGAGCTTGCAAATGCTTCTCGTCTAAAGCTTCCAATTCTTGTAGCCGTAGGGGTAGTTATCGTCCGACGTCAACCGGTAAGTAAGATCCACACTAAGTGAGGGGATCTAAGTCTCCAATGGGAGAACTGCCTTGCTCCCATACACCAGATAGAACGGTGTTTCCTGTAGCCGTCTGACTCGTAGTACGGTACGCCCATAAGCATTCGCCCAGCTTTTCATTCCAGTTGCGCTTGTGTGAAGACACGAACTTCTTGAGAAGCTTTTACGGTCTTGTTAAAGGCTTCGGCCAGACCATTAGCCGATGGGTTGTATGTCGTTGAAGCCACATTCTGAATCCGATTCTTGTCACAAAATCTATAGAAGGCATGGTTTGCGAACTGCGGACCATTATCGGGGCAGTCCAAAACGGTAAATGACGTAACTTTTATGAAACTGATCATGTTTGATATCTTTACTCTGCCAACGGAACAGCTTCCGCCCACTTGGAGAAGTAGTCGGTGAGTGCAAGTATAAACTGGTGTCCTTTGGACGACGGCGGGGTGATTTGGCCAATGATGTCCATTCCTAAGATTCAAATGGCTAAGAGGCTACTGTTGGGTACAAGAATTCCGATGGCAGATATATAAATCTGCGTGGATCTGACAAGCCTTACACTTCTTTGTATAATCGACTGCGTCTGCTACCATCGTAGGCCAGTACTAGCCTATCCGACGGAGACGATCTTACAACTTCGGGCCCGGTTGGTGAGCCCCGCAAACACCATCGTGAGCCTCGCGTAAGGCTTCTTTGGCTTCTGTATTTGATAGACATCTTAGCAGTAGTCCGTCGTAGGATCGTCGATATAACATTTTTGTTTCTGTGTCATAAAAGAATCTGAAAGAACGCCTTCTGATTGAAGTTGCTTCTTTCACATTCTCAGGCAGGATTCCATAGACCGTAAAGTCAATGAACGGGAGCCTCCAGTCTTACACATCATTGGTTATCTGGACAGAGTAACTCGTATCCAGTTGAACGTTATTTTTGGGACAGACCAGCTCATGGCATATCATGTCGACTAGATGATGAGCATAATTTGGAACCGCCAAAAAAGCGGCGAGGCCTGCTAGGGCATCGGCTTCAATATTCTGGAGTCTAGAAACATGCTCTATAAAGAACCCCTCAAAGGTTGCAATGATGGCAATTGCCGTCTGATGATAGGGAATCAGGTCCACGTTACGAACCTCGTATGAGCCTCGAATTTGATTAACAATCAACTGCGAGTCGCCATATGCTTCTAGGTATTCGATTCCCACTTCTTTTGCGTGTCGGAGCCCGATGATCAGGGTATTATATTCGGCTAAATTGTTTGAATAGGGTTCTGTGAGAGAATATGCCCGATTGACCGCCAATCCGAAAGAGAAATTAATAATATCCCGACTCCGGTGACGATATCACCTTGGGGCCCCATTCTTGAAGCACCGTCGAAGAATATTTGCCAAATATCATCATGTGCAATCATGTTTGAGTTAACGACTTCGTCTGGGATTTCTTTATAGATTTTGGCTGTTTCTGAGCCTGGATGGACTGCTAGAAATTCGACCAAGGCTTGACCTTTGACAGCCTTCTGCGAACGAAAACTATGTCGTTTGGGGATAACAGTATCGCCCATGTGGTTAGACGAGAACTGAGTGCGCCTGGATTGCTCATGAGAACCATAAGGGGATTAACTCGCGAGACAACATGGATGGTCTGCCCTGACACATAATGTCGTGTTTTTTGAATGGCAAACACCAAGGCAAGGCATTCCTTCTCCACGATGGTGTACCTAAGCTCCAGTCCCACCATCATTCGACTGAGATAATAGATGGCCTGTTCGTGCCCCGCATCGTTGTTCTGTGCTAGCAAGGCACCGAGGGAGTGCTCTATCACTCGTACATAGAGCAGGAAAGGCTTTCCGGCGACCGGGGCTACCAGAACCGGCGGATTGGACAGGTATTCCTTAATGTCATCAAAGGCACGTTGACATTCTTCATTCCATATGAAAGAGATGCCTTTCTTCATGAGTTGTGTGAAGGGTTGACATCGCTCTGAGAGGTTAGATATGAACCTCCTGATGTAGGCTAGTCTTTCCTGAAGGCTGCGGAGTTCACGGAGGTTCCTCAGTGGACTCATCTCTAGGATTACTTTTGTCTTATCGGGGTCTATGTGAATATCTCGGAAGTAATGACCAAGCCCAAGAACTTCCCGTTGGACACATCCAGGAAGGACTTGGTGGGATTCATCGTCAGATTGTGCGCTCGATAAGTCAAATACTGTCCTCAAATCGTGTAAGTGATCATCCTTGGAGCGACTTTTGACGGCGATGTCGTCAACGTAACACTCCACCATTTTATACAAGTGATCTCTGAAGATGATGCTCATAGCTCGTTGATATGTAGCACCGACGTTCTTCAGGCCGAAGGGCATGACTGTGTAACAATACATGTCGATCGGTGTTCGGAATGACGTATGCTTCTCATCGTCAGGAGACATTTTGATTTGATTGTATCCTGAAAAGCTATCCATAAAGGACATACGCTCGAAGCCACACGTATTATCGATCATTATGTTGGGGATGGAAAGGGAATTCATCCTTAGGACATGCCACATTCAGATTGCGAAAGTCGATTCAAATTCAGATCTTTCCGTTCTTCTTGACGACTGGTACTATATTAGCTATCCAGTCTAGGTGCTTCTCCTCGCGGATGAAACCACTAGCTATAAGCTTGTTTACTTCCGCTTGATGGAGTTCATAATATCTGGACAGAACTGTCGTTGCTATTGCTTGATTGGTTTTGCGTCCGGATGAATATTGAGCTTATGGAGTGCGATCTCGGGTTTAGTCCTGGCATGTCTTCATAACTCCAAGCAAAAATGTCGATATACTCTCTGACGAGTTGCAACAACGACTCTCGTTCGCTGTCCGTCAAGCTTTTACTGACGAAGATTGGCTTTGGAGATGATTCGTTACCGTGATCAACTTACATGACTACGTCTTCAGTGGGAGGGTCTGTCACGATCCGCTCCCGAATAATCGGATACGAGTCGGACATGCCCAGCCTACGTTGGAAGACTCAAAGTAGTAAGCTATATCAAGCTAGGGAAAACTAACAAGTCAATATGAATAAGTACAAATCACAGCATCTATAATCGATCCCGAATCCAAGTATATGTCTAAGAATTTATTACATTCATCCAAAATAAGGTAAAGTCTGAAATCACTAATATAATGAAAGTAAAGCATATAAAGGAAAGACAGCTAGGCCTCCTCGGCCTCTAGGTCTAGTACAGCTCCAGCTGGCTTATCATGTCAACAGGCTCACAGCCATAGTACGTGTCACACATTGCCTCCATCTAACCTACAATATATCCAATCAGGAGCGGAGCAAAGTACAGCTCTAGGTAATGAACAAGAACATCATGAAATGAAATGAGTATAGGAGAACATGAAATATAAAATACAGGAAAAGAACATGAAAGTACAGAATGTAAGTATAGGAAGTACGGGAAATAAAGTACAAGAATGTAAACCATGAACATGAAGTACAAAATATGTCATGTGCACAATATTTGAAATACAACTAGCCTATGTTACCGACTGGGGTGAGTACAGGATAAGTACAGGAGTACATGAATATTGGTACGACTTAGGACCCGCGTGCACGATGCTAGGCCTAAGCTATCTACATGAATATCAGAACCTGGATTTGGTCACATAGCTAGTGTATTTTCCCTTCCCGACTACAAGTATGTACAAGAACAGGAAAGTACAAGGTACAAGATATCGTGTTATATTGTGTCATCAAGAGAAGTACAAGATAAATAAATGCACAAGACCATAGAAAGTACTTGTCTTGCTCCGGGAAGGTACGGGTAATGAATGGAGTTGGATGTCTTCTTGTTTTAAAATGATTTATAAGTCAGTTAAGTTCTAAACAAAACCAATTTATATCATTTGTTTGTTTAAACAAAAGCTCTAATTAATTCATCAAGACCTAGCTATCTATTAGGTATGAGTTTGTACTAACTTGTTTTACAAAATAAACTTTTTTAGTTATATCTAATACAAAAATAATCCCATGAATTTAAGAAATACCTATATAGGACATAAATGGCCAGATTGCATAGAGTTATTTTATAATTAAACTCAAACCAAAATACCACAGGTCTACTATAATTGCACCAGCACTGGGATTAGATCTAGAAATCTCAATCTTAAAGAAACAAGATTTACAAAACCGAAATATACTATTAAAATTGCTTTAACCAACTCAGCCATAGGAGCAACTCATCAATCCTACCATAGAAGCAAAACTGAAGTCTACTACTAACCCAATGATTCGAACAGTCCAACATAACCCAGCTTCCTTGTAGAAAACTCCAGCATTCAACCCAATCCCAAATAGTGCAATTGCAAACAAGAATTTAGAAGCCAAAACACTAAGTCACAAACTGGTATAGTCCAACACCCATTAATTCCCCCTTATCTACAATCAACCTGCACACAAGCTTAAGCCCATACCATAATATTCAAACGAATATGTAAGAAAATATTACAACTCAGTTTATCAACATAAATAAGAGAGTTTCATTCAAAAATATTAACAACAATTTGAACCCAAAATATTATTACTTATAAGTAACCAAACTTGCACTCTGGCCGACTTCTAGTCTGCACCCCCTGTCCTACTGCAAGGATATGACACTGCGTCACCCTTCAAACACGCACATGAACTATGGTCTAGACACGACACCAAAAGACACAACAGCAAGTCAGACACCAAACACATAATCGTAAATCAACTTGCTAGATACGAACACAGTCCGAACAAACACTAGATACAAGAGGAGCAATTCAAATTTGAAAGAAAAGCATGACATCAATAATAGGGCATAGGAAAATTACATGGTGAAAATCTGATCGCAGGGACAACCTGATCGAAGGATTGGTTGTAGCTAATCAATCGAGAACACAAACCCACTCGATGGAAGACACAACAACTAAATAATGATCTTAGATTGATTCAAACCACGTCCAGTTCGAGCCTATTCAGAGAGTGATACTCAAATCAAAATTGCAGTAGATAAATTTTTGGTTCACGAACACAGATCAAGAAAATAGAATTCAAACTGCTTTAAAATTCATGAACAAAAATAGGGAGGAAGCATCGACGACTTACTATTGTTCGATCTTGCAAGAAACTCTGAATTAATCGGAGATGCAACCAACGATCAGCTCGCCGTCGTCCAATTGAACGAGTTCTGAAGTTCGACCAAAATTTAGATTGATCCTTAACAAAAAAATGGAAACGATCATTGAGACTCACCGTCCACGCGATCAAAGAATGTCACCGCCTGGGAAACGTCAGGAGGTCAAAGCGACGCTGCTGGAGAAATATTGTTGTCGCAGAACGTGTCGCTGAGGACTCGATCGGTCGTCGCCGCCACCTTGTGATCAGAAGTGAACCGCCGAAGAGTAGGTCGAGAGCTCCTCGATCTGCGCACATCTACGTCGGAAGATGACTCACTATCTGGGAAAGGAGATCTCCATCTCCGTCGAGCTTGCTGTCATCTCCACAGAAGGAATTAGGGTTAGGTTGGGGATGAGTTTGGAAAGGAAATAGGGAAGAAAAAAAATTGGAGAGCTTCGAGAACCTCTTCCGAGCTGAGAATGAGAATGGTGAGAATTCTCTCTTGTCTCCTCAAATAACATACGGCCACTTTACAGAAAACCTCTCCCGCAAAAAGGTCTTTAAGCAAATAAGACCCCCCCTTTCACATATTAGAAGAATGAATCAAAATTAGTTAGAAAGAATTGTTAAAAGGTTACAAGTGGTGAGGTCCACAATTGTTTGTTACAAGTAACTTGAATTTGAAAATCCTGCTATTAAATCAATTTCCTCCAAAATACAAAATATTTATTCGAAGATATTTAATGAAACATTATCAATATTCAACATTACTTAAATCAAACTTGTTATTATTATTAGAAAACTTTAAAATTCTCGAAAAAATGGGAAAGTGGAGTTACAAATCTCTTCCCCCTTAAAAAATTTCGTCCTCAAAATTCGAAGGACAACAAAATGAATTCTCCAAAGCAAGATCACAACGAATGTTTTAAACACAAGTTGTTTATTGAATTTAAAAATTTCCAAAAACTAAAGTTTAATCAAGCAAACAAACTAGGATAACGCTCAAGTATCTCATCCTCGTGCTTCTATGTGGACTCTTCCGGAGTATGGTGTTTCCACATGACTCGGACAAGCGGTATAGTCTGATTCCGCAGTTGCTTCTCCCTCCGATCAAGGATCTCCAATGGCTTCTCCTCATAGGTCAAGCTCGGACCCATCTCTAGCTCTGAGTAGTCCACCATATGACTCAGATCTGGAATGTAGCGTTGAAGCTAGGACACATAAAAATATCGTGCACTCCCTCCAAGTTTTTAGGAAGTGCAAGTCGATATGCCACCTCACTAATCTGCGTTGTCACATCGAAGGGCCCGATGTATCTGGGGCTGAGTTTCCCACCTCTGCCAAAACGAATGGTGCCTCTGGTTGGTGAGATCTTCAGGAACACTCTGTCTCCACTGCAAACTCTAGTGGCCGTCTGCTGCTGTCCCCAGTGCTTCTGTTGATCCTGTGCAACTCTGAGACGCTCTCTGATCAGTCTGACCTTCTCGGCCGAATCTACCACCATCTCTGTCCCAAGTAAAGTTCTCTCGCCAACGTCGTCCCAAGATAAAGGTATGTGACATCTCCATCCATATAGTGCCTCGAACAGTGTCATCTCATGCTAGCCTGATAACTGTTGTTATAGGCAACTCCACAAGATGCAAGTGATCCTCCCACGAACTGCCGAAGTCGAGGGCACAAACTCACAGCATGTCCTCCAGTGTCTGAATGGTCCTCTAGGACTGCCCGTCCGTCTGTGGATGATAGACGGTGCTGAAGTTCAACTGCGAACCCAAGCTCAGCTGTAGACTCCTCCAAAAATGTTATATAAAGCGGCTGTCCCTGTCTGAGATGATATTCACTGGCACTCCATGATTCTGCACGATCTGACACATGTAGAGGTCTGCAAGCTTCTCAGTCGACAGCCCTACCTTGAATGGAACGAAGTGAGCAAATTTTGTCAGTCTGTCTACGATAACCCAAATAGCATCCTTGCCACTGGGCGTACGCGATAAACCAGAGACGGAGTCCATGGTTATGTGTTCCCACTTCTTCCAGAATAGGTAAAGGCTGGAGTAATCTCCCTGGTCTCTAGCGCTGCCTTAACCTGCTGGCACACAAGGCATATAGAAACGAATCTGGCAACCTCTCGTTTCATCCCATACCACCAAACATACTCCCGCAGATCTTATACATATTAGTAGATCCGTGATGAATAGAATACTACGACTGATGGGCCTCCTGCATAACCTCCTCTCGCAAATCCTTCGGCACACACAACTTGTTTTCGTGCCTCAGGGATCCACCCTCTGTAATAGTAAAGTCGTCAAGCAATCCTGCCTCTACCGGACCTTTGAGACATCAGAGCCCCTCATCTCGAAACTGGGCCTCCTTGATCTTCTCTAACAGTCCCGACTGTATCTGCATGTGCATCAGCTGCCCTCAAACTCCCGGAAGAATAATCTCTATCCCCAGACTCTTAAGATTCTCTAGAAGATGCCGATCCATAGTAAGGAACATGGCAACAGGAGATCGACTAAGAGCATCTGCTACCACATTCGCCTTTCCAGGATGGTATTGCAGATTGATGTCGAAATCCTTCATGAGTTCTAGCCATCTTCGCTGCCTCATGTTCAGTTCCTTCTGAGTAAAGACATACTTCAGGCTTTTATGGTCTGTGAAGATGTCCACTCTCTCTCTCTACAGATAGTGCTTCCAGTTTTAAGGCAAAAAATGACTGCTGCAAGCTCTAAATCATAATTAGGATAATTCTTCTCATGAGGCCTCAACTGTCTAGAAGCATAAGCAATGACCTTCTGTTCTGCTCAAGCACACATCCTAATCCTTTCCCTGATGCATCGCTGTAGATAACGAATCCTCCAGATCCAGATGGCAAAGCTAAAACTGGTACCGTAGTGAGTCTTCTCTTTAATTCTTCAAATGCTGACTGGCAGGCATCATTCTAGATGAACTCCTCGTCCTTCCACGTAGGCTTGGTCATTGGCTCTGCTATCTTGGCAAAATCTTTTACGAACTTCCGGTAGTATCCTACTAGCCCCAGAAAACTACGAATCTCTGCTAGTGACTTGGGAGGTGCCCATGCTTCCACAGCTTCAATCTTCTTGGGATCTACAGAAATCCTTCTCTCCAGTTACCACTGCTCCAAGAAATTCACTCAGTCCAAGAAGAACTCGTACTTCGAAAGCTTCCCGTACAGCTTCTCCTTCGCAGAATCTCTAAGACAATCCGTAGATGCTCCACATGTTCTTCCTCAGTCTTCGAATAGATCAAGATGTCATCAATGAAGACTACAACATACTTGTCCAGACACTTGTGAAAACTTTATTCATCAAGTTCATAAACACTGCTGGAGCATTGGTGAGTCCGAACGTCATCACCAAGAATTCGTACTGGCCGTAGCGGGTATTAAAAGCTGTCTTCGGAATGTCCTGCTCCCGAACCTTCATCTGATGATACCCCGACCGAAGATCAAACTTCGAGAAAACTTTTTCCCCAGTCAGCTGATCAAACAACTCGTCTATCTGTGACAACGGGTACTTATTCTTGATGGTGATGTTATTGAGTGTACGGTAATCGATGAATATTCTAACAGTCACATCCTTCTTCTGCACGAAGAGTACCGGTGCTCCTTAGGTGAAGCACTGGACCGAATAAAACCTTTGCCTTCCAACTCATCAATCTGGGCCTTCAACTCTGTAGCTTCCTTCGGGTTGATTTTATAGCAATGCTGGGACTTCGGTACTGATCCGGGCACTAAGTCGATGCTGAACTCCATATCTCGATCTACGGCAATCCTGGCAACTCCTCGGGAAAGACGTCGAGAAACTCTGCGATCAGTGGGTGTGGCAACTTCTGGTCTTCTACAACTGCTCCGAAATAGACTCCTTCTGGCCTCTCTGTGATACATCTGCTGATCTCGAACGGTAGAACTCCCGATGGACTGAAAATCACCTTCCCTTTATGGCAGTCTATTACAGCAAACTACTCACTCATCCAGTCGATGCCGAGGACTATATCAAATCCGGGTAATGGCATCACTAGGAGTCGAGCCCTAAGCTCCCTCCCAGCTATAGTGATAGGGCAATCAACCATCTCCTAACTGCACTACCCTCCTCCTGTCATAATCTGACAGTTCTCCTAGTGGGCTTAGGTGTGAAGTCGTGTCTACGCAGAAACTCATATGATACAAGCTATGTGCGGCTCCAGAATCAAACAACGCAATGGTAGGAAATGAATGTAAAAGGATAGAACCTGTAACACATCTGGAGCTGCCTCATCCTCCTAAACTGTAGCCATGACATAAGCATGTCCCTGCTGTGGTGGTCCCCTCTGCTGCTGATGTTGTAAAAAATGCTGCTGCTAAGTAGGTAAAGCCTGAACCCTCTGTGGTGCAGCTGGTGGTACTCTAGGTGGTGCAGGTGGTGGTCCTCCAGCTCCTCGAGGTCCTCTTGTCAGTCGAGCTACATCCTGTAGGTAGTCCCTTATCTGATGTGCGTCTGATCCGTAAAATAAGCAGAGCCTGAGCCTCTTGCGGCATTCATCAAAGCGGTGTCCTGGCCGGTAACAGAAAGCGCAAGTAGCTACCTGCTGCTGCCTCTGTAGCTGATGTGCATAAACTCTGGCTGGACGGGAATGCTGTTGTACCGGCTGCTGTGGCCTCGCCTGAATCTGAGCCCTCTTCATCGGTGTCTGCTAGCTATTACTGCCGATGTCCCGGTCCCTCTTCAGTTTTGGATCTGCCTCCTTCTCCACAGCCTGAGCAATCTTGAGGATGCTCGCGTAAGTCGTCGCCTGGCTAATCGCAACCACATGCCGCAACTCTCTGGTGAGGCCCTTCTTGAACCTCCAAGCCCTATCCCATCGTTGACTGACTAGGTTCTCTGCGAACCTGCTGAGACGGGTGAACTCCGATGTGTACTCTGCCACCGTCACGTTTCCCTGCTGCATTGCCTCGAACTGCATCCGAAACTTATCGCTCCACATCTGGAAAGAACTTTTCCTTGAATAGAGTTTTAAAGTCTGTCCAAAGAACCTGGGGCACAGCTAACTGAGGCTCCTCTCGGTACCCCCTGGCAAGGTCAAAAAGTCACATGCTTGTAACTTCCACCTTCAGGTCATTCGGGATCCTTGCCATCTTCAGCGTCCGCTCGACTTTTTCCAGCCACTCATTCGCATATACGATCCCCTTATGGCCCCAGAAATCCATCGGACAAAGGTTCTGGTAATCTCTGGCAGTCCCCGGTCTTGGTGCTGCTGGTGCTGGAGGTGCTACCGGTGCTGGTGCTGCCGACTCTCGGGTCCTGAGTGCATCCACGACTGTCGCCTGGAACTATGCGGCCTGATGGTTCTGAGCCTCCATGAACTGCTGGAACATGGCCATCACCTGAGCATCGTCGAACGTCATCGTCGGGGGTAGCTGAGGAAGATAGGAGGCGGTGGCGGAAGCTGCTCTACCGAAACGTCTGGTGCAGACTGTCTCGAACTGCCTGTAACTCCGGGTTGATTCGCGGTCTTCCTCGTGGTGACCATCCTGCAATAAAAGAAAACTTCCTGATTGATAAAAAAACTAACCTACAAGTAAATGTAAATATCTTATATATCCCATATACCCGATGTACCTGATTTCCTACGCTGTGATTCAAGTTTCCCTAGTTTAATCAAGTCCCCCAATAGTATACTAATTCCTAGGTACTATTAGGATTGACCTGCATGAGCCACCACTAAAAAATGTCATGTCTCGCTCCCGAATAATTGGACATGAGTCGGACACGCCCAGCCTACATTGGAAGACTCAACATAGTAAGTTGTATCAAGCTAGGAAAAACTAACAAGTCAATATGAATAAGTACAAATCACAGCATCTATTATCGATCCCAGAATCCAAGTATATGTCTAAGAATTTATTACATTCATCCAGAAACAAGGTAAAGTCTGAAATCACTAATACAATAAAGTAAAGCATCTAAAGGAAAGACAGCTAGGCCTCCTCGGCCTCTAGGTCTAGTGCAGCTCCAGCTGGCTCTATCACGTCAACAGGCTCACGGCCATAGTACGTGTCACACATCACCTCCATCTTACCTGCAACATATCCAATCAGGAGCGGAGCAAAGTACAGTTCTAGGTAATGAACAAGAACATCATAAAATAGAAATGAGTACAGCAGAACATAAATATAAATATAGAAAAAGAACATAAAAGTACAGGAATGTAAGTACATGAAGTACAAAAAATAAAGTACAAGAATGTAAACCATGAACATGAAGTACAAACATGTCATGTGCACAATATTTGAAATACAACTAGCCTATGTGATCGGCTGGGGTGAGTACAGGATAAGTACAAGAGTACATGAATATCGGTACGGCTTAGGACCCGCATGTACGATACGAGGCCTAATCTATCTACATGAATATCAGAACCTGGGTTTGGTCACATAGCTAGTGTATTTCCCCTTCTCGACTACAAGTATGTACCAGAACAGGAAAGTATAAGGGTACAAGATATCGTGTCATATTGTGTCATCAAGAGAGTACAAGATATGTAAATGCACAAGACCATAGAAAGTACTTGCGTGCTCCCAGAAGGTACGGGTAATGAATGGAGTTGGATGTCTTCATGTTTTAAAATGATTTATAAGTCGGTTAAGTTCTAAACAAAACCAATTTATATCATTTGTTTGTTTAAACAAAAGCTCTAATTAATTCGTCAAGACCTAGCTATCTATTAGATATGAGTTTGTACTAACTTGTTTTACAAAATAAACTTTTCTAGTTATATCTAATACATAAATAATCCCATGAATTTAATAAATACCTATATAGGACATAAATGGCCAGATTGCATAGAGTTATTATATAATTAAACTCTAATCAAAATACCACAGGTCTACTATGATTGCACCAGCTACTGGGATTAGATCTAGAAATCTCAATCTTAAAGAAACAAGATTTACAAAACCGAAATATACTATTAAAATTGCTTTAACCAACTCAGCCATAGGAGCAACTCATCAATCCTGCCATAGAAGCAAAACCGAAGTCTACTACTAACCCAATGATTCGAACAGTCCAACATAACCCAGCTTCCTTATAGATAATTCCAGCATTCAACCCAATCCCAAATAGTTCAATTACAAACAAGAATTTAGAAGCCAAAACACTAAGTCACAAACTGGTATAGTCCAACACCCATCAATTCCCCCCTTATCTACAATCAACCTACACACAAGCTTAAGCCCATACCATTATTCAAACGAATATATAAGAAAATAATACAACTCAGTAACTACAGAAATAGAGAGTTTCATTCAAAAATATTACACAGCAGTTTGAACCAAAAATATTATTACTTATAAGTAACCAAACTTCCACTCTGGCCGACTTCTAGTCTACACCCCTGTCCTAATGCAAGGATATGACACTGCATCACCCTTCAAACATGCACACGAACTATGGTCTGGACACGACACCAAAAGACACAACAGCAACTCGGACACCAAACACAGAATCGTGAATCAATTTGTTAGATACAACACACGAACACAGTCCGAACAAACACTGGATACAAGAGGAGCAATTCAAATTTGAAAGAAAAGCATAACATCAATAACAGGGCATAGGAAAATTACCTGGTGAAAATCCGATCGCAGGGACAACTTGATCGAAGGATCGGTCGTAGCTAATCAATCAAGAACACAAACCCACTCGATGGAAGACACAACAACTAAACAGTGATCTTAGATTGATTCAAACCACGTCCAGTTCGAGACTATTCAGAGAGTGATACACAAATAAAAATCGTAGTAAATGAATTTTTGGTTCACGAACACAGATTGAAACTAGAATTCAAACTGACTTAAAAATTCATGAACAAAAATAGGGAGAAACATCGAGGACTTACTGTTATTAGATCTTGCAAGAAACTCAGAATTAACTGGAGATACAACCAATGATCGGCTCGCCGTCGTCCAATTGAACAGATCTGAAGTTTGACAAAAATTTAGAAGGATCCTCAACAAAAGAAATAGAAACGATCGTTGAGACTCACCGTCCACGCGATCGAAGAACGCCACCGCCTGGGAAACGCCGGGAGGTCGAAGTGACGCTGCTGGAGAAACGTTGCTGCCGCAGAACGTGTCGCCGAGGACTCGATCGGTCGCCGCCGTCGCCGTGTGATCAGAAGAGAACCGCCGAAGACTCGCCGAAGTAGATCAAGAGCTTCTCGATCTGTGCGCATCCGCGTCGGAAGATGACTCACCATCTGGGAAAGGAGATCTCTTTCTCCGTCGAGCTTTCCATCATCTCCACGGAAGGAATTAGGGTTAGGGTTGGGGATGAGTTTGGAAAGGAAATGGGAAAGAAGAAAAAAAGGAGAGCTTCGAGAACCTCTTCTGAACTGAGAATGAGAATGGTGAGAATTTTCTCTTCTGTCTCCTCAAATAGCATACGGCCACTTTACAGAAAAGCCCTTCCGCAAAAAGGTCTTTAAGCAAATAAGGCCCCCCTTTCACATATTAGAAGAATGATCAAAATTAGTTAGAAAGAATTGTTAAAAGGTTACAAGTGGTGGGGTCCACAATTGTTTGTTACAACTAACTTGAATTTGAAAATCCTGCTATTAAATCAATTTTTCCAAAATATAAATCCTTCTATTTAATGAAACATTATCAATTTTTAACATTACTTAAATCAAACTTGTTATTATTATTAGAAAACTTTAAAATTCTTGAAAAAAATGGGAAACTGGAGTTACAGGGTCCCTTTGTTCAAAGCGCTTCTCCCATTGTGCATCAAGTTGTTGGGCCCATGGCTCCAATTCAAGAGGCTCCAGTAGATCTTTGTCTTCCTCTTCAATGCCAGCGGATGCCATATGATAGACAATGTCTGCCTGAATATGTCCCCAATGCTGTCATCGGAACCATGTGTAGGTGATTCGGATGAGTGAGAATGCCACTCGCATTCCTCATCGGAGCTCTCGGGCGTTGTTTTAGGTGTAACATAACTGAAATCGTGTCTGGACTTGCTATAACAATCTCAAGGTTTCCCGGCCGGGGCTGGCATCTGCAGAGGTGCTCACCGGTCGTTGCTGTAATTGAGACCTAGGGTAGCCTCCATGTCGTACCCCTACTTTTGCATGAAGTACTTGGCTTGAGGACTATACAGGTAGAGCGGTAACCTTCTAGCATCGAGTTCGAGATCGAACTCTTGTGGCATGAAAGGTTGAGGATTTTCTTTTCGGCCGAAGATGATCGCGTGATCCCTTTCTCTTCTGCCTAGGACTAGGAAGTAGGCACCTCTAATGGGAGTAAGTCGGTTTGCGGTATGGACTGTTGTCGCCTGTGTGTGCAGATTAATATCCAGACTGTGCCCTACAGCATACATCAGATTAAGCTTATTACACTCAGGATAGTTCAATGGCAGCCTCTTATTGATGAAATAAAGAATATTGTCTATAGGGACTACATCATCAAGAGAGGGACTATCCACATGTGCAACCAAATACTTTGCGAGTTCTGCATCCTCTTCAGCTACCCCCTGCGAGACCGGAGGTTGGAACGCTGTCTTAGGCGGCTTGACCACCAAGTGTTCTGCTGGTGGCACTGGCTTGCCTGAGGGCCTCAGATCAACACTTGGTTGTCGGCTCGTCTTGGGAAGACGGATGACCATCGGCTTGGCCGAGGACTTTGTTTCTTCCGATTGCTTTTGACTGGATCTTGGCAATCGGATCACTATCGGCTCCACAGAGGGCGTCGCATCTTCTGGTCACCTTTAATTGGATTTCGGCAATCGGATCACCATCGGCCCTATGACGGGTTTTAGCTCCTGGCTTGACCTTGGGAGTCGGATGACCATCAGTTCCAACTGCGCAGCTGGGACGGGGAACCAGGCACCTCTTTATGCAAATTTGTGACAAGGGTACGGCTTTGCCCGATTTATGGGCCTGGAGATGGATTTTCAAAGGCTCCTCTGACCCTGTTATAGCCTCAGGTTCGTCAGTTATATGCTTCTTGGACTCCTCATATAGACAAGCCTCCGAAGAATAGTAAGACTCAACCCTTTTGAAGGGATCGATGTCGACAAATTTCATCTTCATAAAGCCGTGCTTACTGACATACTTGAAGCACTGCTGGAGTGTGGATGGTATGATCATACAGTCATGTATCTACGGATGCCCTAAGAGGATATTATGGGACGTATCGTCTATGACGTAGCAGGTAACCTCCGTCTTCAGGTCACCGATCTGACATTTCAATCGGATCTTTCCTAGGGGATAGCTCCTTTCCGAGTTAAAACCGCTAACGGCAGTATTGGTCGCCTCTAGCCAGTGCATAGGGATATCGAGGACTTGAATCAAGCTTTTCGGGATGATGATTATCGACGAGCCAGGATCGATGTGCATCCGATCCACCTTGATATCGCCTATGTATCCAGTGTAGTAAAGGGGCGATCATGCTAGTTGGTCTTGATTAACATATTCTGTAGGGTGAATACATATTGGGCATCGCGTCTACATAATTGCTGCCCTGGTGATCTGCCGACGAGTCCTCCCTGTAGGCTTGACCTGGGCTAGGTAGGCGTCAGCATTCTGGAGCTTCGCTTATTACGATATGCAGATCCTTGGAGAGCCTTAGGAGCTCGTATAACGACAATGTTGCCAGCATATTAGCCAGTTGGGCTAATATGTCAAAGTTGTAAGGTCTCTCCAATCCCTGAGGTGTATCCTTATGGAGCGGCCTATCGAAACGGGTTTCCTTCGTCTTAGATCTGTCCTCCGGTGAGGCTGAGATAGCCTCGAAATATCAGTGGCTGGCAGCATTGCCGGCTGAGGGTCTTCGACTGAACTACCCAGAGTGGGCTGGACTTGTGCCCCAGACTGGGTAACAATAGTCGTCGCTTCCTCATCTTCGGCTAAAATTGTATGACAGGATCTGGACTTTCTTTCCTTCTTCTTTTGGTTGGAGACGACACCGTCTGGGTAACTTCGGGTACTAAGTCTGGGTGCCTTCGGGTACTAAGTCTGGGTGCACCCACATGACCTTTCCTCATGACGTGGTGAGAGGTACCAAGCCATTCGTCTGGTCCCGACGGGGGAAATATTAGTAACCTCCATCGTTGCCCGGGTATAGGTATTACCCCATCTTGAGTACTTGTTGGGAAGAAGTCACCGAACTAAATTGATACCATGTTTGCCCCACGGTAACTTCTTCAAGGTCTAGCGACAGAGCTTTGGAGTCGATAAGACTCTAGATGTATCGCTTTAATTGAAAGCAGTCATGAGTGGAATGATCAACATAGCGGTAGAAGTGGCAATATTTTGGGTCCTCCATCTCCGTCGCTCGAGGCTCACGCCTTGGTGGATGGAGTTGGATCTTGTCCCCTTGCAAGAGCATGTCAAAGATAGGCTTGACATGACTATCTTCGAATGAGTAGTTCACCATGGGCCACTGAGCTTCTGTCTGCTTTTGTTCAGGCTTCTTGGTCGTACCAGCGACCATGGCCTGTTTGCCTTTATTATCCCGGTTATTGGAGGTGCCGCCACTATTGTTGTTATTGGGGGTGGTACCAGGACGTTTGCCTTTGTCCTCTCTATCTGGGATGTGTAATCCCAGCTGGCGAGCCTTCTTTAACTTCGCCTCCGCATTGGTGGCGCTTATGATGAAGGTTGTCCAATCCCTGAACTTATCTTCACCCATCCAGAGGATGATTGCGGGAAGCAACTTCTTCTGGCAGATTTCGATCAAGAAGCTTTCGGGATTGCCTTGAGGCAATCTCATTACAGTTTGGCAAAACCGCTCGATATAGTTCCTTGTTAGCTTCCTCTCCCACTGAACGATGTCCATAAGAGACGACATTGTCACATCATGCTCCACTTCGTATAATCTCTCTAGGAACATGTGCTTGAAGCTGTCAAAAAATGGATGCAGTTGTCTGAAAGGTTGCGGTACCAGTCGAACGCGATCCCCTCTAATGCTCCGATGAATAATCGTGTGAGAATGGTATTGTTATGCGGCAAGTGGTCGGTTATGACCTCGAAATAGGTCATGTACCGACTAGCAGAGGACTTCCCATTATACAAATCGATATGAAGTTTGTACCGTGGCGAAAAAAGAATATCTCTCCATGCAACGGGATACGACTGCCATATTCTGAGGTCCCGGAAGGAGTCTCGGGCATTGAACATTGCTCGAAGCTCCTGGATTTCCCTCCTTGCCTCTCTGGCTTTGTCTATAGCTAAGGAGCGAATGCTCCTAGAGGATTGTCACCCCAAGGAGGAGCGACATATTGGAGTCCGCGTTGACGGTGGGTTCCAAGCTTGTTTATCCAGGTGTCCTTGTTGGTTGAGTCGGCAAGGCAGCTTTGATTTCGTCTAATGACTTGACTAAGGACAGGAGCATGGGTTCAAGTACTTCTAGACGTTGTCGATCAGTAGTCCCTTCGTAATCATCGCCGACCATAAAGACTGTCCGTACGTGGGTAGATGTGAAAAGGACCGTAGAAGAGGTACTCTCCGTATCGTACCCCCGTAGTGAAAAATCATCGAAAATGTCAGAATGTCTTCCTCCTCAGATTCAGAAGGGGTGCCATCCCCTACACAGGAAGCTGCATCGTCTTGGCGGAGGCGGTCATCCTCGGGGACGTCCAAGTCTGTTGCATAATTCCAGTAGATCGCTATCCCCTGTGTATGCTCTTGGAACACCGGGTTATCGCGTGCGTTGAGAGACTGCTACCCCCGGCTTCATCTACCCCCAGGGAGGTCGAGAATGCACCCCCAAGTGTTAGAAGCTTCTTTCTGGATTGAGTGCCAAGGTAGATACCCTATGTGGTTGTCGGTGGCAATCCTCCAGATGAGAGTTTTCTTGCAGTGCTAGCTGAGATTGCCAGGCTGGAAGAGCCTGTCTTCTTTTCTCCCTTGTCGGGAAGAAACTTCCGAGTTAAATTATAGGAGACGAGAGGAAATTCCTCGTCTTCCAGAATTTGCATCTATTTCTTAAGTTGATGTCAGACAGGTGCTGGCTGGTGTAGTCGTTAGAAACGGACTGCCGATCTTCAGGTGTTGTCGACTTGTCACAGCAGCAGTTGATAATGACTTGGGTGCAACGACGTCCCGATAGGGGCCCATCACATGCCAAGGTTGCTTTTTTCTCCTTGTGTTTGTGAGTAATCACCTCTAACAAGTCGATAGCAGGCTGATCTACCTTTGTATCCAATTTGTGAACTCGGGTATCCCGAGCACACGGGTGCGTAGGTATCATATTTGCTCCCTGATCCGAGGCTGGTAAAAGCACTTGCTCTCGATTGTTGGAGGGAGACTTTTTAGACCCACCATGTCCGTTAGCCCTGGGGTACTCGACGCAGGTGGTTCTGTACAACTTTCGATCAGGAGCCCGTATAACAGTTAACGGTGCCCGCTGACAGTCAGCAGCTTGGACAGTTGGCTGGGCTTGTTGGGCCCGTACTGCCCTAGACTTCTTTGACTTAGCACTCGAAGGCGCATAGTAAGAAGAGTCCAGATTGGCATATTCCACATTCTCAATGGACCGCATGGGGTCGGGCCCGTGAGAGACGGTCGAATACAGAGCTTCTGACAGGGTCGCATGAGGCACCCTGTCTGCGGCTAGAATTTACTGTCGCATGGGCCATCTGCCTGCGGCCAGAGTTGGTTGCCGCATGGACCATCTGCCTGCGTCCAGAGTTGGTTGCCGCATATGCAGACTGCCATTTCTCTTATGCGGCCTCTTCCTCATCCGCATGGATTTCCCTTGTGCCCCCAAAAGCTCAGCATCGTAGTATTTTCTTTTGTTGGATTTCGGGATAGTGGGGTACTCTGCGGTCGAAAGCCAGGCCGTAGGAGAGCTTTAATCACCGTCTTGGACCGCAGAAGGAGCTTCTTCGAGAACCTGGCCGGGGGCAATAGTTTTGTGCTTCGACGTCCTATGGATTCTCTTTGGGTTGGCTCGCTTCTGCGATGGCCTGGCGATCCCTTCAGAGAGCATTTCTTCGAATGCTCGTTGGTTAAAATGAACCACGAGCATTTGCTGTGTAGAGCCGAGCTTGGACGTCGGATTGCATCACCAACTTCTCATCAGAGGAGAAGGAAGTCTCCAGCAGAGTCACCATCGTATTTGCCATTAAATATCAAGAACAAAAATTACAGAGGAATTAACTTGATTGCAAACTCGCTTGTACAAAAAAAAGCCTGGAAAGAAACCTTAGGAAATAATCTAAGGAAAATTACTTAGTTTTTGATTCTGGGGGATGACGATAGAGGCTCGGGAAAGTGTAGCAACTCTGCCTTACTCCTTGGACTATCGGACACAGTCTTTGCTCTCGAAGAAATTTGCCAGCCTGGGATTGCCAACCTTTTACAGGGGTGTGGCACCCTGCTATTTATATTGATCCATGCAATAGAAGATTTTGGGCTGCATAAAAGGGCCACGTGGCCACGTGGCTGTAGCAGCACACAAGGACTCGATCTTGGACTGCCAGCTGGTGGGGGTTTGTTGAGATTTTGTTGTAGCAAATCTGGGTGGTTGAGACTTGGTCAAATTGCCATGTGTCTCCTCCACAAAGTAGTGTCTGACTCATTTTGGCCGCATAGTGGCTTTAGGGGCCTTGTTTCTGCGGCTCGGCTCCGCTTAGATGCATAGGATCTTTGAGAACCTAGCTCCTGCGGCTTGGTTCTACTTGGCCGCATGGGATCTATAAGAACCTTTCTTCTGCAGCTCGAGTCCCCTTAGCCGCATGGGACCTTCGAGAGCCTCGCTTCTACGGCTCGAGTTTGTCTTAGCCACATGGGGTCTCCAGGGGCGCTGCTCTACGGCTTAGTTTGTTTGGCCGCATGGGATGATCTGCCTAAATTCTATCTTTTTTATGCTTCTACAAATAATACGAAGATATCAATAAAGGAAAATTGTGACTGAGATATCTAAATATCAGTAACCTAACATATTCGATAAATTAAACCTGCATAGGCCACCACTAAAACCTATGTCACGCCCCAAAACCAGAATACTGGTAAGTAGGGGCGGACCAGGCTAGCTAAGTAATACCAAAGTACTCCAGTACTCTGAAATAACGTATAAGCTGTCACGATATAGGGGTTACTACTACAAACCAACAGTCAATCCTAGGTCAAGTAATCCTACGTATCTCAATCACAGACAAATATGTAAAGTACAAAAGTATGATCATCAGACATAAAATAGTAAAGCGTCCCAAACTATATATACATGGATGATCATGAAGCTAGTAATACAAAGTGAAGAACTAGCAAGAGTAATAGTCATACACGATAAGCTCTATCTATAGTCTAGAATACGCAAATCATTTTTAGGCCCGTAGGCTACATGTCAAGATCCAAAACACAAGCTAAACACGTGTCGGAGGCTGAACGCCACAAAAGAATAATGTACATAACTAGTGGAAGAATGAAATAGAAAACCCACTAAGGTACTTTGGTGCTCCGGGTAGTCACCATCGAGTAGATGGTACAAAAGATCCTTCGGGCTTCTCTATCATATCTGGCCAAACAAAACCAGTGGGGTCAGACCCCCAATAGCAAGTACCACAAAGAAAGCCAAACTATGAACTAAAATTAGCAATAACTAACATAGTAATGGATAGAGTAAAAATGGATCGAGACTCATGCACTACCAATGCACTTATCCCGAAAATAGAAAGGACAATAAACAAAGCAACCTAGAGCATAGGGTAAATAACATGTGAAATAATGTAAACTGTGGACATGTAAGGTAAAAGAACATGTGAACATGTGAGAAAACTGAATATGTGAGCATGTAAAGAAATGGTATATGTGAGCATGTGAGATAACTGGGACATGGAGCGCATATGAGAACTATATAGAATACAATGATAAAATGACTTAGAACTATTCTGGAAACAAGTTACAACCCATAAACCAAACAAGGACCGGGTTTATAACCCTTCTCCTGAATAGAACTTAGCCTTTAATAATTTATCGACAAAAATAAAGCATAAACAATAATTATTGAATTAAACAATACGAACACTGCCTAGACAAAACTAGACTAGACTGGACTCTATACAACAATCACGGTCAAGCAATGAGCACGACTTTATACATTAGCTAACTAGGGTTATCACATTCCTAATAACTAACAAGATGCACTTTGAGAAATCCAATCTAGTTACCTGCCCTGCAGACTGCCCGAATTATTCAGGCCAAAAAGAAAAGTAAAGATGGATACATCGCCCAGAAGGCAAATGTTTCCAAGATCTAATAGTGGATACATCTCCCAGTACAAATGTACCCTATAGAAGTAGAGTAGGGGGTACATCGCACAGGAGACAAATGTACCTTATAGACATAGAATAGTGGGTACATCGCCTAGGAGACAAATGTACCCTATAGACATATACAAGGTGCAACACTCGACGGTGCACTAGAAGTATGCTTATCATGACAGATAGCTCCAAATCCATTCAGGTTGGGGCCGGGATAAAAGGCTTGTAGGTAACCAAAAAATTCTCCCCTCCCAATGCGTTTAGGTAATCAAGCTAGTTGTTTAGTCCTTAACATTTTTTTGTTGGATTCTGGGTGTGGCATTCCACAGAATCCATCTTAGACATGATATGCAAGACTTGACAATATAAGAAAGTGCACTATAATAAGCCACAATAAGAAAATATATGTCACTCCCTTTCCCGTTGTACGTATTTCCAGTCTACGCATACGGATTTTGACCCATATTTGGACTTGACCTGCTAGCCTAGTCTTGGTTGGTCAAGACTGGGCTTGGTTTATTTTGTTTTAGCTTGGTTTAATTTGGTTGGGTTATCATGGTGAACCCCCTTCCTTTATAAACCAATTTCTTTCTCTCTCTTCAATTACTTCTTCTCTATCCTCTTAACTCTCTCCACCTACCAAGAAACCCTAGGTAAGTGCTAGCTTGCTTCATGAGAGAACTCATTTATATTTGTTCTATTTTCTTTCTTACACGACTTCAAGACACTTTAGAACTTAGCATTTTTTGATTTGGTAGATATTTTCTTGTACATCTAAGTTTATGTTATTTTTGGTTTTTCTTGGTTTTGATCTATCAAACTTGTTTGTTCTCAAAATCTAGTTGTTTATGCTGTAGAGAATTTTGTTCTACCCCATTTGACCTATGGAAGTCCAATTTTTGACTTAAATCGGAGGTTGGACGGAGCTTGGAAGCCATGGCTACCGTGGCTCATCTTCTCGGATTTTAGAGAATATTAGCAGTGTTGCCTTGGTCGCATGAAGCCTTGCCGCATGAAGTCCGGTGGCAGTGTTGCCTTGGCCGCATGAAGTCCTGGCCGCATGAGCCCTGGCCGCATAAAATCATACGGGCCGCATATCTTGGCCGCATGAGTTTTGGCCGCATGAAATCATGCGAACTTTATTGCTTGCTGCATGAGATCTTGGCCGTATGCAGTCCTACGGACCGCATGTTTGGGCCGCATGAGATCTTGGTTGCATACAGTCCTGCGGACCGCATGTTTCGGCCGTATGTGATCCTGGCCGCATGCAGTCCTACGAATCGCATGTTTGGGCCATGTGATCCTGGCCGCATGCAGTCCTGCGGACCGCATGTTTGGGCCGCATGTGATCTTGGCCGCATGCAGTCCTGCGGACCGCATGTTTGGGCCGCATGTGATCCTGGCCGCATGCAGTCCTGCGGACCGATGTTTGGGCCGCATGTGATCTTGGCCGCATGCAGTCCTGCGGACCGTATGCCTTGGCCGTATGCTTTTGGCCCCCATACCCTCGTCCCTTGCATGTTCTTTTATTATATATTGTTATGTTTTAAATTGCTTACATCTTGTACTCAGGCTATCTTGTGAGTATCCGATTTGATATTGTGAATCTTGGCATAACTTGTCTTAATTTAACCTAAATGGCATGGCAATATGGCTTTACATGAATAACTCTTAAATAGTGACCCATCGTGGTGCACTCTTGACAAGTAACTTGACATGATAATTCTTGATGGTGGTCCGTCGTGACGCACTCTCAACAAGATAAGTAATCTTGATAGTGGCCCGCCGTGGCGCACTCTTGACAAGTAATCTTGATAAGTAAGTCTAGCATGTAATCTCGAATGCTGTTGCAACGGCTATCTTGACATACTTAGTAATAACTCGTCTTGACACCGTGAGTGATTGTTCTTGAATGTGCTTGTATAAGCTACCAGTCTCGTCTCACATCATGTCTAGGACTTGCATCCTGGTTACCACGGTCAGGGATTCATGCTGAATCTGACTAGGTTAATTACTAGATTGATCAAAGTAGCCCATATAAAGATATGTTTCCAGTTACAGGCGATCTCGTTATCCCGGCCACACCTGATGGACTTGTAGCCTGCCGATGAGTAGTACACATTTGCAGCCCATGTCATGTGGGAAACTTCTTAAACATGTAATATGCACGCTATCATGTGTTGTACTCAAAGTCACCTAATAATTCTTGATAACTCTTACATGAACCTCGCCTAGATAACCTGGATAGCTGCAGGGCTTGTGACTGTCGGAACAACTCGTTGCATCTTGCAAGTAACTAGGCTTGTGATAACCCTAGTTAGTTAAAGTATCAAGCCATACTCTTTGCTTGGCCGTGAGTGTTGGATGGAGTCCAATTTTGTCTAGTCTTGTTTAGATCTAGTACATGGTTATCTCAGGGCATGCTTGCTTATGCTTTACTCTTGTCGATAATTGGTTGGAGACTAAGCTCTATTCAGGTGAAGGGTTACAACCCCGGTCCTTGTTTGGCTTAAGAGTTGTAACTTGGTTACCGAAATAGTCCCTTAGTTGTCTTATCGTTTATCACCTTGTTTTTCCTAACTCATGTCTTATGTTATCAGTTATGTCTCATGTGCTAATATGCTGGTTTTAGTTCTTAAGTGAAGCCTCCCTTGTGGCACTGGCTCTTTCTGGGTCTGATCCAGCTGGTTTTGTATGGCCAGATTTCAGAGCAGCACCCGAGGATCTCCCAGCCTTCCAGCCAGATGGTGAACACTAGATGTAACCCTGGCAATGAGTGAGTTTATTTTGCTCTCCCACTCTATTGTAAATTATTCTTTTAAGGTGTTTAGCCGCCGAGCAAGTGTTAGCTCGTGTTGAAAACTTATATTCCTTGTCTGCCTAAGGGTTGTAACATGATTGACAAATCCTAGGATTGATCATGTATGTCTGAAACTCTTGCTAGTCCTCGCATTTTGTACGACTAGCTTCATGATCATCTGTATATGAAATGTATGGGACGCCTTACTATTGAATATCTGATGGTCTAACATCTTGTAACTATTATTACTTGCTTGAGATTGAGACACTAGGCTTGTTCATGACCATAAGACTAATGGCTTGTAGATAAAGCCTCATACATCTAGACAGCCATACCATATATCGAAGTGGTTTACACTTCTATATACGTAGCTGGCTGTGTCTGCCCCCGCTCTATAGTATTCTGGATCTGGAACGTGACATAATAAGTTGGAAGCTAGGGGTGCGCTACGACGAGCCACTATAGAGAAAATAGGGAGTGCGCCATGACATGCCATTATCATGTAAGCAAGAAAAGACATGTACAAGAGTGCACCACGACGGGTCACTATCTGGTAAGCAAATAAGACATATAACATGAGTGCCACGACGGGCCATTATCTAGTAAGCAAAGAATACATGTAACATGAGTGCGCCACGACGGGCCATTATCTAATAAGCAAAGAAAACATGTAACATGCGTGTGCCATGACGGGTCACAACAAAGAAATTTACATGGCATAGACTATAAATTACAATAAATCCGGGAAGGCATGACAATACATATCATGGCATATAAGAAAGAATCGAAGAAAAGACATGGCATGACATGTGAGAAGGAATAAAAGTGAGTACATATGCTAGTGTAAAGTGTACATAGGATGTAAGGTGCACGAGGTGCAAGGTGCATGAGGTGCAAGGTGCACGAGGTGAGCGAGGTACAAGGTGCACGGACCAAAAGGTGCACGAGGTGCAAGGTGCGCGGATCAAAAGGTACGCGAGGTGCAAGGTGAGCGGACCAAAGGTGCACGAGGTGCAAGGTGCATGGACCAAAAGGTGTACGAGGTAAAAGGTGTACGAGGGTAAAAGGTGTGTCGACCAAAAGTGTGCGAGGTGCAAGGTGTGCAGACCAAAAGGTGCACGAGGTACAAGGTGTACGGACCAAAAGGTGCACGAGGTACAAGGTGCGCGAACCAAAAGGTGCGGGAGGTACAAGGTGCGCGGACCAAAAGGTGCACGAGCTACAAGATGCGCGGACCAAAGTGTAAGGTGCGCGAACCAAAGGTGTACGAGGTGCAAGATGCACGGACCAAAAGGTGTACGAGGTGTCATCCCTACCAGCAAGATTTTGGCCATAGAGTTTTAGAAACTTTCAATGTCCATAACTTGGGCTAGAGGACTCGAAATTGGACAAAATAAAGGTCTAAACTGAATGAAATTGAATTCTATACAAATGGAACAAGTAGTTTTTGAAAATAATAAAGTTTAAGAGATCAAACCAAGAAAAATCGAAAAACTATAAACTTAGATCTACAAAAATGTAACCATCAAAACCAAGATCTCTAAGTTCTAAAGAGGCTTAGAATCAAGGAAGGAAGACAATGGAACAAACAAAATAAAAAAATAATAATGTTCAAGATTTGGCAAGATGTACTTGTCTAAGATTGGGGGAGGAGTAAATGAAGAAGAAGATAAAGAAATAAATCTAAGTAATGAAGAGAGAGAGAGAGAAGTTGGTTTTTATACAAAACCCTTCTCATCTAAAACCAACCCAAACCAAGCCATGCCAAGTTAAACCAAACCAAAATAAACTAAGTCAAGATTAAACCAAGTCAAGGCTAAGAAAGACAAATCAAAACACGGGTTACCTGACAAATATCAGAATTTCATACACGTATACTAAAAATACAACCGAAAATGGGAGTGACAGGCATGTCGTCGGTATACACTGGTATACTGGCGGTATGTCGGTCAAGGAAAAAATCTATAAGTTGAAAAAATTTAAATCGTTCTGAAAACCAAGAAAATACGAAATACAGTACAAAAATATGTATTCGTATATAAATACTGACACTGTGAGACGAGTCTCATAGTAATGGCCTTCTCTCTTAATGGTTTTTAATTTCTTTATTGAAAAAATTATTGTTGAAATCGTAGACACAGTGACAACATTAAAAAGCAAAAAATCGTATGTATCTATGGTTTATTTGTATGACTCACATAATTGTGTGAATGGAAAATAATCTTTAACTCATGTACATGTCATGATATTTTATGATCAAGTCTAACTAGGTGAATCTTGCTATAGTGTTTGATTTACCATTATTGGTATGAAAAGTCTTTTACTTTTTTTATGTTTATGAAATTATATTTCAAATTTCAATTTATTTTGTTATATTTTATGAGTGAAAAAGTGGAGGAAACTAAATTGATGCATGATTGTATATTTAATAGAAGCAAATATGGTAGATGGGCACAACATGTTAAGGACATAGCTACACATACAAAACACCTATAACTACGTGTCCGGTTTGTGTATGGGTCGCATTCGATACGGCTCTGACACGTCACAACCCTTATTTTTTGAGTGTCCGTACTTTGTGTCCATTCAACATAGGACAACAAAAGTATTCATTTGGGAAATAATGACAATCGACGATCCACCATTTCTAATATTATCTGATACGATGTGTGATACCACTCCTCTCTTATATTTTCCATTAATAATCAAACAATCTTATGAAATTGTTTTTTGTGTTGTAGTTAAAAAGATAAGTTTATTGTTTTAAAAGCTCCCTCCCGCCTTGCCACCTTAGGTGTTCGCCTATTCTGATTCAATTCCTTTATAATGTTGGCACCTTAGGCAGCCACTTTGACCCATCTTGACTTAAATGTAACCCAACCTTACCATTTTGAATATAAAATCTAAAATCTAATACATGCCCAATAATTTAAAGCTATGGATATTAGTAAATATTTTAAAATATACACAAAATGGGTATAATAGATTTTTCCTTTGCCTCTTCGATCCCTTCTATTATGTGCATGCCCTAATATATCATATCTCAACCCTATCTTTGACGATGATGTCCATTGCCAAGTAGTAACATGTAAGACTCACATTTTGCTAGTAAGGTTTAGGATCATGATTTGGACAGGCACAACTAAATTTGGTCAGGCACTAAGGCTATGGAATATTTCAAACCACCTCAAAACATTAAACAGCAAAAAACCATATGTATCTATGGTTTATTTTGTGGCACCCTTCCAACCATAACTAGAGCTTTTACAAGAGGGAAGGTTTATTTTGTGGCAACTTGTGCTAAAATTATAAGAGATAAAATGGAAGAGTTTTATTTCTGTTAGTCCTTTCCCTTCCTAATGAATACCAAGCTTATCAAAAGTCGAATGAACACCCATGTTCCTCTTAGTGACTCATCCTTCTTTAAAGGAGCACTATATTTCCCCCTTGCGAATTGTGCTTACCCTACTATAGTTTGTATCTAATCCATATTGTTTGAATATATGCGGTACATGTAGAATCATTCACGTGTGAGAAAGCAATGAGTCGATACTTAGTTGATCATTCGTAGATGTACAATCGACGACATGAGAGCAAGATTGGTTTGACGGATGATTTCAAGGCGGGCATCGAGGAATTTCTGAGATACGCCAGTAGCCAACCTTACTTCATGGACGGAAGGCTCATAAAGTGCCCTTATGTCAAATGTAAGAATATACCATTCAAAGAGGTAGATCTCGTGAGAGAGCACCTATACAAGAAGGGTTTCGTACTGAACTACAACGAATGGACAGCTCAAGGAGAACCTTTGGTTCCATAATATCAGTCCTCCTTCAATACGGAGGTGGTAGAGTCCTCTTTTGAAAATTACTTCAAATATCGGCATCGAAACTTGGCACGTGAGTTGGTATTTGATGCAACCGGTCCAAATTTTGATCCGGATGATCCGAATTCTGATACAAAAGTGTTATATGATATGTTCAAGCATGCCGATACTCCGTTATATCTGGATTGTGATTCTCATTCTTTCATGTCGGTGGTGATGCGCCTGTTGAACCTCAAGTCTGATTTTAACTTACCGTAGGAATGCTATGATCGGATAATTCAGTTTGTTAGAGAGTTGCTGCCAAAGGAACGAAGGACTTGCTATAAAACTTTTACAAGTCAAAGATGATGATATAGAACTCGGATTAGGCTATAAAAAGATAGATTGTTGTCGAAACGGCTGCATGCTGTATTACAAGGAGAATAATGATAAAGACAGATGCATTTTCTATCACGAGGATCGGTACCAGCCCATTCGGAGCAAAAGAAAATCAACTGCATTAGCAAGATTGCGTCCCTACAAATACATACAGTTTTTGTCGATCACAAAGTGGCTACAGAGGATGTATATGTCCTTGAATACTGCAGAACACATGACATAGAATAGCAAAAAACAAAAGATGGATGAATGAGAATTATTCCATCCATCCGATGGAGAGGTATGGAAGCATTTTGATCGATATCATCTTGGATTTGATGCGGAGCCTAGGAACGTTCAGTTGGCTTTATGTTCTCATGGATTCACTCCTTTCGGACAGTCGTAGTCTCAGTACTCTTGTTGGTCGATAATTTTGACCCCTTATAATCTACCACCATGGATGTGCATGAAGACTCCTTACATGTTCTTGACACTTATCATACCCAGTTCAAAAAATCTAAAGAAGAACATTGATATCTACTTGCAGCCATTGGTGGACAAGCTAAAACAATTGTGGTAGTTCTGCGTTCAGATATATGATATATCGATGGAACAAAACTTTCAGATGAGAGCGATGATGATGTGGACCATCAATGATTTTCCAACATACGAGATATTATCGGGGTGGAGTACTCATGGTATTATGTCTTGTCCAATATGTGCGAAAAAGAGTAAGGTACTCCGCCTTCAGAATGGAAGAAAAGCTTGTTTTTTTATTGTCCCCATCAGTTCCTTCCTATGTCGCATCTGTGGAGAAGGAACAAAGATGCCTTTAGAGCTGGTAAACAGGAACTATCTCCTCCCCCATTGAGATTGACAGAAGATATAGTTTGGACAGAGGTAGAAGATTTGCCGACTGTAATGGAAGATCTGAGATCGGGCTATCACTTGGAAGGATTCAGACATAGCCATAATTGGACGAAGCGGAGTATGTTTTGTGACTTACCTTATTGGAAGGACAATCTCATAAGACACAATCTTGATGTCATACATATTGAGAAAAATGTATTCGACAACATCTTCAATACGGTAATGGATATCAAGGGAAAAATGAAAAACAATCCCAAAGCAAGAAAGGACTTTAAAATTATTTGCAGACGTCCAGAGTTGCATCTAATACGAAGATCCAATGGTAACTGGGTCAAGCCCTCATCACCATTTATATTGAGTAGGGTTGATAAATTGATAATATGCAACTGGATTACAAAGTTGAGATTCCCTGATGGTTACGTATCAAATCTGGCAAGATTTGTCGATATCAACAAATGCAAGCTGATAGGGATGAAGAGTTATGATTGCCATGTGTTCATAAAGCATTTATTTTTTATTGCTCTGAGAGAGATGTTGCCTTCTCAAGTATGGAGTTCGCTAGCAGAGTGTCACGACCCACACCCGGATATTCGGGTACGAGTACATGGGCCATGCCTAGCCTACGTCGCAGTATCGACGGTAGAACGATGTCAAATGCCCAATAAATATCTACAACATCTAGATAATCTATACAACAATATGTACTCCAATCACAAATATCTAAGAATATATGCATGAGAAGAGATAACAGTATCACTAGAACAACTAGAATCTACAAATGATCAGATGAGACAAGAATGTATCGGAGACAAAACAAAAACAAAAACTAAATCAAACTATCAGGCCTAGAACTCCCGGGAGACAACTCACGGTGAAAGAATATCGAGATCCGCCTCAGCTAGCATCATACTGTAGTCCAATAATGTAGGGTATAACAATTCCTAAAATTTATTAACGTATCCAATCAGGATGAGAACGAGTACATAAACTAACAGCAGTTCCAAATAAATTGACATATACTATAAGTGACATGAGTTAAAATGGAATACAAGATAAAAAATCAAGAAAGGAAGTAAAACAGTACAAGTGAACTGAATATCATGTCATGGTGTGAAATACTTGAATGTAAAGCAGTACAGGAACATCTGATGTACAATATAAAATATAACAATAATGCTAAGTCTACTACCAAATTCTTCCAATCCTTTTACAACCACTCACCCATGTGCTGACATGTAGACCATGGCCCACATGTCAGCAATGGGTGAAGGTTGTAAGAAGGTTGTAAGCATTTGGTTGTAACTGTAGTATTACTCAAAATATAAACAGTGTCTTGAGATATTAGAGCGTTATGTGATCGTCTTGGGTCAAGATTCGGCTGTTCCATTTGACTAGCTATGCGCAAGAATAAGCACAGGTAAACCTGGAGATCAGTTCGGCTAAAATGGAAAGCTATTATTCCAGTAGTATCAGGTCAGGCTACACCCTACGTGCAGTAAGGGTGGAGCTATGCACAGGAAGTGACATGAGGGGTATTGATCACATAAACTCTAATAACTAACCATCCCCAAGTAGTATAATGGATCCAACCATAGCACGTTACGACATGGGATTCTCTAAGAGGGTAGCAAATCTCCTTAGGAATCGGTGTCTATACAAGTACAAAGACAATAGTCAAGAACAAGACATGTACCAGTATACCAGGTAAACCAGGAGTAATATCTCATGACGGGATCCAACGTATACTAGTCCGTGTATCCTCCTGTCGAGAATTAAGTAAAATACTACAACTGAATTAGATATAGTAGATATCAAAGTAATAAAAACTATCAGAGAATGTACTCGCCTCAATTTAGTTGAAAGTCGACGTACACGACACGAACGTGTCGACACGAAATAAGTCTGATGTTAAGCTCCACAAGATGGTCTCAAACGATGGTACAGGCAGTTCTACTGAGTCCAGAATAGTCCAAATAGCCTAGTTTGATATATAACAGTCTAGAATTAGATCTTGGCACGATAATAGAGATGAGGAATAGGAAACAACTATAATAGTTGTGACTTAGAATTTAAGGGAAAAGAATAATTATAAATACATATCTATCTACAAATCATTCATAATATTTAGAAACTATAATTTTATTTACAAAATATTATTAGGTAATACTAGAAACCCAAAATCATTTAGAGTTTTACAAAACCATATATATATATATATATATATATATATATATATATATATATATATATATATATATATATATATATATAAGCTAATAATAATATGAATGCAAGTTTTAGATTATTAAAATATCAAGTTGCACCACGTTATTCATACATCGAAACCTACGACATGCAAATCGAGATAAGATGATCAACCGTAAGGTTAACAATCTTATCATAGAGATCCACATGGTCATCTTGTCAATTTTAACGATGTGAGATCACTGGAATCGATCGATCTCAGTTTCGTTGTACTAATTCTGAAATACGAACGTAAAAAGAATTAATTATAACTAATAGTGATACATAAAAAAATATCTACAGACATTGTCGGATGATGAAACAAACGTCACCAATGTGTCCATAATGGTCAAATTAGCTAGGATAGCTTGTCCATAAGTCCAATTTGGACACATGGGCAAAAAGGTAATTTTGGGTCAAAATAATGTCCGTCGTTGTATCCACTTTGTACCGAAAAATGTGTCAGGATAAAAGTCTACTAAACCTAACAAATTATATGTCTACGAATCTAGAATGACGATATGAACTCAACGGTATATCCAGAATCGGATTCAGATGAGCCGATCTCAAAATGGTCCATTGACTCGGACAGTGGGGCCTGATTTGCTCCGAAATACGTGCCAGAGCCCATGTCCTCTAAATATATCAAAAATTATATGAATTTATACCAGAATGATGCCACGAGTCTACTTGTGGTGTCAGAATTGGAATCCGGAGTCCTGAGTTCAAAATTAGAAATTTATAAGTTGGAAATTATAAATTCGGACGGCCAACTTTGGCGTCAAATTCAACCAATCAAATAAGCTCATAATAAAACAAAACTTGAGGGGTAAGAAGATGGTTATACCAGCTATGCACAGGAACTAGTGGCACATCAAACGAAGCTGTGATAGCGGAGATATGACTCCACGAAGTTGGCTCCACGAAACTGTCCAAAAATAACACAATTTAAATGGTCAATTTGGCGATCGATTTTGATCTATCAAACGATCGAATTAACGGCTGACTGACCGGAGTGAAGGGGTATATACTGAAATTGTAATGGAACAAAGAGTTCATCGATCTAATGGTCGAATTGTCCAGAAAATACGTGCAAAGTTGATGCGATGAAGCGCACTTCTGACTTGTCATTTCTCGCACATGTCGACGGGATCTCGTCCAAAATTCACGAATCGACTATTGTACGCGTCAGAGAGGTCGATGACCATCCAATGGGGTCACTCGTGGTTGCCAGATCGAGGGGGTGTTGCGACGGGGGTGCGCGACCGTCGTCGCGCTGCTGCGCTGCAGCCGCTGCTGCTCTGTGCGTGCCTATGCGCTGCTGCTTTGCTGCTTGCACGTGCCTGGCGGCGGCTGGCCATGGAGTTCACCGACGGCTACAAGGTGGTGGCGTTGTACCTGTTACTCGTGTGCATGTGCACGATTGCTG
This sequence comes from Iris pallida, assembly GCA_029216955.1. Classification (NCBI taxonomy): domain Eukaryota; kingdom Viridiplantae; phylum Streptophyta; class Magnoliopsida; order Asparagales; family Iridaceae; genus Iris; species Iris pallida. Next base: position 20,362,114 of record JANAVB010016197.1, on the reverse strand, counting down.
TACTGTAATCACTCGCGCGTGCGTGGCATGGTCGTACCTGGCTGTACCTTGCTCGTGGCAGTAGCAGCAGCTGGAGCAACTCGGGAGGAGAAGGAGGAGGAGATAGTGAGGGAGAAGATGATGATGGCTGTGATGGAGATGGGGGTGATGGTGTCGGTTGAATGGAGATGGTGAGGGAGCTCTTGCAAGGAAGGAGGAGAAGGATAAAAAAATGTGAAGGAGGAGGGGAGTTCGACCAAGTGTTGTTGGTGTGGGGGGGGGCTTGTATGAAAGAGAGAGAGAGAAATATGTGTTATGAAGAGTGGCTGTGAGTGTAAGAAAATAGAGAAAGAGATATTTGGAATATTTTCAAAAAGTAAGAGAGAAAGGTTTAGGGATTAGGGCCGGCCAAGGTGTGAGAGTGAGTGAGTGTCATGAAGGAATGTGTAAGAAAATTGAGTCTTTTAAGGAAAGTAAATTAATTCATTAATATTAGGTATTGGGTCAAGCCAGTGATAGTAATCCATATTGACAAATCTTATATACTTGTATTGTTATCTAGTTCTGTCACTCTTATTTTTAATAATAATAAGGTCAATAATTAAGTAGGTATTTAAATGGATGAAATATGAGGGTAATCTAATTAATGATTTAGCCCATTGACAATTATATATATATTTATATATGGAAAGTCCTTGATCCCAATACTGCTAGGATATAATAAAAATACATCAATATTAGTATTTGGGGGAGGGGGTCACATGCCCTTGGGTTAGATTGGGCTAGGTTTAGGCTTGGTGCGACCATGACTATTATTTATATCATTTATGATTACAGGTAAATAAGTAGCATGCGGGGGGCTAAATTGAATGGGACAAAAGTGTCATGTGTGTAGTAGGCTTAATGTGGGTCATGTCCATATTTTGGGTCGATAGGTTTATGTCGAAATGGTGTCCTAAATTCAAGTCGAAAATAAATGTGACTCCCTGTGATGAATCAAGATTGGGTCTTGTGTCAGGAAAGTTGTGCGATAAAAATTAAGCACAAGATGGTGTATCTGAGTCATGGGTGTAGGATGCCTTGACTAGATCATGCATATGAAGTTGGTTTTGAGAAAACAACTAGTCATGTGCTCCTAAATTAAAAGTCATGGCAATGTGCATTGATAATCATAAATAAAAGTGGGAATGGTCAAATGGCCTAAATTGATCCGAAAGTTGTGTGATACAAAAAGAATACAAGGAAACAAGTTTGAGTGGGATATCATATATCAAAATAAAGATAATCTTACCTACTAAAAAACTCATAAAGGAAGTTTCCAGAGACTGACATCTCTGACGCTCCAAAAATCAAAGTCACGAAAAAGAAATTTTAATGATAAAAAATAATTAAATAAAAATATTTATTGAAAATAATTCATTTAAAAATTTAAAATAAACCCTAAAATTCAAGAGGCTCACACCGAGTTATCTCAATTCTTTAGAGATTTGTGTTTAAGCAAGTTGACGATGCAACATATGTTTGAACTTGAGGAGAATATTGTATAACATTGTGCAAGTTAGAAAATGTGTTCCCCCCCCCACCCCCCCGGCTTTTTTTTATAGTATGAAACATTTGCCGATTCATCTTGCATAGGAAGCACGTATCGGTGCTCCCGTCCATTATAGATGGATGTATCCATTTGAGAGGTATAAAATAATTAATTATCTAGTACTAATAATTTATTTATTCAAACAATCTAATTCAAATTATTATTTATAGATACCTACATCACCTGAAGAAGAAGGTGGGCAATAAGGCTTATGTAGAAGCTTCGATATACGAAGCATATATTATTGAGGAGGTCTCAAACATCTGCTCAATCTATTTCGATACTCATGTCAGAACAAACTGGAATAGAGCACAAAAAAATGATGAAGGTGAGATCGATGCACCGAATAGCGGAATCTGCACTATCTTTAATGTTGGTGGCAAGCTGTAAACCCCCTAAAATTTTACTATATTTTTTTACGATATTTAAGCTTTTAATATATAAAATTATATATATATATATATATATATATATATATATATATATATATATATATATATATATATTATAAAAAAATATATATTAATTATAAAAAAAACTATATATTTATAGTTGTAATTTTAAAGTATCTTTATAAACATATATTCATGTAACAAATAAATATTAGGAATGTATATAGAATTTTTTGTTACAAATGTTAAAAAATATATTAATTATATACTTTGAGGTTTATGGATTTTTGCTAGAATTAATCAGGCCATATATGTAAATATTGAAAGTTTTATTATATAATAGTTAAATCTTTCTGTAGATAAATAATTTGTTCTTAATTATTATAAGTTACTCAAATTATTTTTAATAATGTTAGGATTTAGGATATATATATATATATATATATATATATATATATATATATATAAAAGCAATCACGTTACCATCCAAATAAGTAAGTTTGATTAGAATTTTTCTTATCAACTTATCAAAGACCCGACACATCGGTTTATGATAGGGCCCACCCCATCAAAAGGTGGGCTAGAGATAAACTCAAGTCCTTCCCCTTCAAATCTTTTTTTTTAAATTTCTAAACCTTCTCCTCAACACCACTAGAATCTATATAGTGACGACCCCTCTCTCTCTCTCGAAGACCTGTATCACTCGAACCCTTGTCTTGGTTTCTTCTCTAAACCTTCCTTACTTAGACCGCCGATTGCTACACCTTCGGAGCAATCAAAGCATCAAGTACACCTACCGATGCAGGATCTGACGAATCCAGACTTAGTCTTCCGACTTCGTCTCCAAGTCATCATCCCCGTATGAGCCCCTCAAGCGGATCCAGTCCAGGCATGTCAATCGCCATTAATATACAGACATAGGGACGGTCGGCCAGGAAACGGCATCGACGGTACCATCATCAGTCGCCATCGTCGTTTTTGTAACCTAGACGTACTCTGGAACTGTCGCTCATACGAGTCCCTCCAGTGTGCATACCGTGCCATAGCTCGACAATGCTGGAACGGAACGAGGATGATGAGGCAGCAATGGGCAGAGGCGGCGACAACTGATGCCATATCGAACCTAGTTTATTGCCTCAACTAGGACAACACAGCCTTCGGATCCTCGACATTGCCATCAACCTCCAGCCGTGTGAACCGTTGCTCCCCTCTACAGAGTAAATTTTACTCCTCGACACCACCTCTGCATGGACTGGACACAAACTGTAGGTGAATAGAATATAGGATTCAAGAATTTTGGAGGGCCGTAATCTCCGTTGTCCATCGACCAACCACCAACCCAAATTCTTAGGTGCATAGATGACATGATCATATCCAACACCCAGTAATTAGATTATTATTATTCGCACTAAATCTGAATATAATTGATGCCAACAATCCGAAAAAATAGTTTTGAAATTAAAAAATTTCCCGGCAAGGGTTCCGACAAATCGGACAACGTAGTCGTGAACCAAAATCATCGAAACGTGCGAATCGACTTCGTGGACGTGTTGGATTCGATGGAACTCGATTTCGTTGTGTGTGTACGACAAAATCGAAGCGTATCCGTCGAAATATCCCGTATCGGCTCCTTTGTAAACTAGTCTATAACTTTCGCACATTCGTCAACGCGAGACGAAACTTGTGCCATCAGGAACGTTTCATTTTTCTGGTCATGTGTGCCAAGTTTGGTCCGATTCTGAGAAGGTCGACCGAAACGCTATTTTGGCGGGCCCGCGACCCGATCCAATAGCAAATTTGTGCACGGTCCACCTGAATCCAACTTTGGACATACGGTTGGGTTCGTATCTTTAAATTGGACCCATAGACATAGTTTAATATTTTTAGTGACCATAAATACTGTCACGCTTTTTGGTGAAAAGCGGGTCCAACGGCGGATATTGTTTTGACCCAAAATTACAATTTTGTCCCTGTGTCCAGAATTAGACTTTTGGGTAGACATTTATTTATGCCAAATACGTTCGAGATGTTTATTTCGGCATCCGAAGACGTTTGCGGAAGTTGGATTTCTTTGCTTCACGAGACCTTTATCAGCAGCTCAGGACACCAGACGAGTACAGTTCATGTTTTGTTTCCAGTATTATGAATTACTATAATTTCATGATTAGTGATACATATTTTATTCGTGACACGTTAGGTCCACGGGTTAATGTCATATAGATTTTAGTCATGATACCATGTTTTATTTTACCGTGTTTCGTGATTTATTGTCATGACTAATCCATATGTAGTAGTCGGATAGGGAAGTACGTACTAAGTAGATATATGATCAACCCCGTAGACCGTGCTTTATTTCATGCAATTTAGAATGTATTTTATTTCATGCAATGTAGACCGTGAGGATGCAAATTCTATCTAGACCGTGCGGTGTAGTGGACCAGCCTGATCACATATTAAAAGGTGTACTTTAAATCATGTAGTTGGTTAAGTTTTCTTGTTCCATGATTCACTTATTTTTATAGTTCATGATTAACTTTTTCACCATATTTTTTCGTGCCTTGTTTTATAGTTTATTTCTTTCATCATGTATGTCATGACTTTTCACTATTTTTATAGTCATTATCATATATTTGGAACTGCATGCTTGAAGTGTACTCGTTTCCTTCCTGACTGAAAACCAATATTTTACATATTAGTCGCGACTGCTATTTAGCATCGGATTCTTGGGGAGATATAGGTGTATATAATGAGGTCAACCTAGAAGCTAGTTAGAATGTTTAAAATTGTTGTATTAGATTTTGTGAGGTATTGTACTTTTCTTCAAATGTAAACTTTGAATGTTGTAAATTCATTTAGTATTTGTGAATGAGCAATAAAGAAAATAATTATGAGCATTTTTGTGATTTGAGCATTATGGTTTATGTAGAAACGAAGTCCTAAAGCAGAATACTCTAGAGGGGGGTGAATAGAGTAGGCAGCGGAATATTGCTAATTAAAAACTTGTTAGCAGTTAGATCACAGAAATAATATCAATAAACACAAAGTAATAACTGTAAAGAAAAGAGATCAGAAGGCAAACAAAAATGCAGAGATTTAAATTGGTTTCTCTCTTGTGAGGACTAGTCCAGTCGGAAGAAATCTAGCTTCCAGTTGAATCCACTATTAGAAAATCTCGCAAGTTTTCATACGAAGTCCTTGCAACTTCTACAGACGTGAGCATTGATACGAAAAACTCGACCAACTCCAATTTTGAAGAGTCTTTCGTCAATCGAGCCTCTGATTACAATTTTTCTAAAATCATCTAGACCGTACCATACCGACAAATTGACTAGAGAATTGTAACTGGCTTGTGATTTGAAAATGAAAGCCTTTTAGAAAACTCTTTGGAAGAAACATAAGCTTTAGAAGAGAAGAGATGAAAGTAAATGAGTGTGTTGAAATGATCAGAATTTCTCTCTATTTATAGTTTTTCCAAAGACAGAACTCTGGCAGAATTCGGACAAAATTCTATGTAACAAACCGCAACTGAAGGGAGACCAAGTTCAAAAACCAACGTTCACATAACGTTCACCTTGGCCGAACTCTGGCCAAACTCTGGCCGAGTTCTATCAGGGTTGGTCAGGAATATTTTAAGAAAACTTTTGGAGCTTTTTGAAATCCTTCAGAAGCTTTTGTAAATAGGAGATATTTTTCAAAACATAGGTCAATTTTGAAAACGATTTTGGATAGCCTATTTGTCAGTACGACTCGGTGTACAATATATTTCTAGACTCAATAAAAGTAAAAATTACATTGCATAAAGAAATATAGTCTCGAGTGGCAAACATAGCTTCGGTCTTGAAGTGAGTAGACATCAAATCTTGATCAGTATCCAAAACGTCTTGAGTAAACATCTGCGTTGTTCCGTATATCGAGACATAGTTTGATCAATTATTAAAATCAGGTTTGACCATGACCAATGGGCCAACAATCTCCTCCCTTTGATAATTGACAAACCTTGACCGATATAACATCTTTGGTCTTTATCAAAATAAATTGTACCAATATAATATACCAAAAAATTGTTCCTATAGATTGTTCATATCCCTGTAATCTTATAGATCGAAGATGTTAGATCTTATTTCTCCTCCGTTGTCACTTAGCAAAATAATTGCAAAAGAGAAAGCTCTCCCGCAAATTATGCGTAAGTAACAAGCAGTGAAGAAACACAAAAATATAGATAGATATAAAAATAAATTTATCACAGGCATGGTATAAACGTCACATACAGTAAAGAAAATATGATAAGCAGAAAAAAATTTCACAGGAAGTTTAAATAGAAGCATAATAAAGATAATTCTATGAGAAAAATGCTAAACTGAATAAAATATGCTGAAGAAAGCATATAACATGTCCATAAAAAAAGTCACAAATCACAACTAAATAAGAGTATTGATACTAGCTTGGAATGTCGGAGCATTTCCAAGTAAATAAAGACAATAAAATCAGTCTCAAAAGTATGACAAATCATATATCATCCTTATCGTCATCATCATCATCTACACTGCCAACATGTCCACCATGACCGGATGGGCCAGCTCCAGATGTGCCAGCTCCAGAGGTATGTTGAGTAGCACCAGATGTACGATACCAATCGTAAGAGTTCTCTGGCTGGAACAGAGAGTGGGCCGCCTCATCATCAATGCGGTAACCAGATACAGAAGGGTCTCTAGGAAGAGAGCTAGCAGAATGACCCGTCTGAGCAAATCTGAGATCGGCAAATGAGTTGGCAATAGCCTGGAACCGAGTCACGTTACGAAACTCATGTTCCCTGGAAGTGTCAACAAAGAAAGTCTACAGATCCGAGAGGTGCTGATGAATACCCTCAAAAGTCATAGGGTAAGTCTGAGAAGGAAATGTGCAGTAGGAGCAGGTGTAGGAGGTGGAGGAGCAGTGGCAATGCTATGACGAGAAAGCTTAAGAAACTTGGGCTCAGGGTCCAGAGTGCAAGTGGATAAGTCTATATCAAAACACTAAAAGATACGTGGGATAAGCATCACATAAGAGAGATTGTGTTCTCTTCCACGACATCTACCCATCATCGGAATGATAGTCTTAGGGGCAGAAAAAGGAATCCCCTTTAGAATATGATAGAGGGCAGAGAGTTCTAGTACAGTGACATCATCTTTTGAAGTAGATTTTGGAAGAATAGTGGAATAGATGATGCGATGTAACTCGTAGTTAAACAAGTTCAAGTTATTGGCCTTGAACTTTCTAGGACGAGCACGTGCTGGCGCACAAAGCTCATTCTTGAAACTAACAAGAGTCGTGCCCTTGGGAAAGTCGAAGTCGGTGATGTCATTGAGCGGGGCACCTTCGTTTGGAATACTAAGGATTTTCGCTAGTAACGCATCATCGAACTCGATATCGATCTCGCCAACACGAGTTCGTACGGTAAAAGTGTCTAACACGAAGTTACAATAGAATAGTCTAAGGGCATTAGTAGCTATAGGGAATTGTAGGGTAGTGAGATGGTGTAACCCTAATGCCTCTAAGAAAGGACGATGATCTGGAAATACAGTCCATTTAATTGGGGCGCCTGTGCATATAGTACGCATAGCAAAGTCGGCATACCAAAGCAATGTTTGGTCATGAGTTTTGAAGTAAAACTCATCTGACACGCCGTCACCCGATTGGACCTGGGAAAAGAGGGAATCCATGTTCGGATCAGAAGACGATGCCTCTTCACTGGCATTAGTCTTCTTCCTCTTGAAATGATTGAATCCCTTGGGCATTCTTTCCCAAAACTAAGTAATCCCTATGAATTTGAAAGTGGAGAAGAGAAGGAGTTATATCTTTCGAGAAACAAGTATGTTGTAGAGGACGCGATTCTCCGCACGAATCCAAATTTTGGATTGAAATCTCCACGTAGATTGGAAGAAAGGGAGTGGAGAAAAGCTAGGGTTTGGGGGTTCTTTGGCTGCTGCTGCTACTGTGATGAAGTGGTTTGGAAGAGATGAATAGGAGAAGGCCTCGGGTTCTGACTTAAAAACATACAACACCAACAGAACTCTGGCCGAATTCGGACCAAACTCGGACCGAATTCGGCTAAGGTTCTCCTGGGTTTTAAAAAAATTATGGGTCATATCCTTTAAATCAACTCATTTCAAATATTTAATTCAAAGTTTAGTAATTTTAAACTTTAAATAATATAATTAATATTATTTTATAAATTAATTTTCTTTACTCAGCATCTGTTTCAGATTAGCTGTAGGAGTACTGTCCCAGCTAACGGGAGTTCACCGGGGAAGAATTAAGTACCGCTTCGCTTCGACCGTAGTCGTGGTGACAGACAGACTCTTTGTAGGCTTGTCTCGAAAACAGTTATTGATTATTGAATAAATTAATTAATAAAATAAAATTAATTAATATTATTGACATCTAAAATTCCTAATTCTCGACGTAAATAATTGAAACGATCTTCCGCTAGAGGTTTTGTGAATATGTCAACCAACTGATTCTGTGTGTCTATGTATACAAGGTCTATATCTCGATTTTGTTTATCTCTAAGAAAATTATGTTGAATCTCGATATGCTTATGTAACACCCCTGAATTTTTAAATTATTTTTTATTATTTATTTAATATAGGATTTTATGGATTTTATGAATAATTTTAATATTTAGTTATTATTATAGATGACCTTAGCCATGGTTAACTTTTGGAGTACAAGATGACTAGGAATTGTGGCACGAAAAGTATAGTCTAGTGCTTTGACTAGTATTTTAGCCATGGTAAGGAAAGCTGAGCGATAGGCGTGTTCTAACTAGAAAAACCAGTCCAAGTTGCGACTTAACCTCCACCGATGATTGACTTATTCATCTATTAGAATATTGACTTTTAAGAGACCCGGTTGAACCAATTTAGCCCGGACTTGACCCGAACCCAACATAAGCCCATGTAGGCATTTAGTGTGCGCCATGTAGACATATTTTATGTGTGTACAAATACTTCTTATTTACTTTTACGAATTGACGACTAATTTCTAAATATTTATTATATGTAAATTATAGGTATTATTAATATTAAATAGCATTTTAGAATATTATACGATTTTTGGGAACCAAATAAGGAGTGCGTATGTTAGGTTCACCAAAAACTACTATTGGGCTATTTTTAATGGTTATTAGGATTATTATTGTCATTAATGTTATTGTTGTTGTTATTAAATAAAAGTATTTATTATTATTGGTGGTTATTTTTATTCCAGTTTCAAATAAATTTATATATATATATATATATATATATATATATATATATATATATATATATATTTTTAAATATATATATATATATATATATATATATATATTATTTTTTTTAAACCCCAACTTTTATTGAAGAAATAGGCGCAAAATGCCGTAGCCTATACAAGTAAGGGCGTTAAACGCACGGAAAGGACAGAAAAAGATAAGTGCGATACGCTCACACCAAAAAGAAGGAGGGGAGGACGGCCTAAGCCAGGGCTTCCCAGAACGAGTTGGAGACGTGAGAGCAGCGCCTCCGGACTTTGTAGCATTGTCTGATGACCTCTCTGTACAACTGTGTATGTTGGATTTGGCGCCCTTCGTATCTAAATTTGTTCATGTTCTTCCAAAGAACCCAAATACCGGCGGCTGCTACGATCTGATGTCCGTGGGATCGGCTCCAGAAGGCCAGGAGATCGTAGAAGCCCCCAGTCGGTTGAGCAATGTTAAGACTATTGTGGAGCTTGGACCATATGCCTGCCGCCAGATCTCCCGAAAGAAGGATGTGTTCTGCTGATTCTGACTTGTGTTCCTTACAGCAGTGACATTTAGAAGCGAGGCTGAATCCCATAGTTCCGATAATGTCATCCGTCGGGATCTTCCGGCGAATAGCACGCCAGATGAGGATAGACCATTTGATGGGAAGGCAAGCTTGCCAAAATTTGGCATAAACGATGTTCGGCACTCCTCTTTCTCTGACAACGAGTCTGGCGGAGGCCAAGGTGAATGTCCCACTCGGGTTGGGAGACCATTTCCAAGTGTCGCGTATTTCTGAAATATGCAGATTAGCCGCAAGAAGGCGGCTGGTTGCCGGCTAGCCCAGCCAATCTCTGACCTTCCTCCAATTCCATCCGGAGCCGTCCTCCCAAAGATCTCTAATTTTGCAGCCCTACGGAGTAAGGGTGTTGGGATGAATGATATATGTTCCTAACCACCGTTCCAGACAGGCCGGGGAGCGGCCGTCTCCCAACTGAAGACGAATGAGGGTTCGATGATGCTGCGACCCCGAGCGATGCGGCACCACGAAGATGAGGATCTATTGTTAGTGCATGCTTTCGACAGATGGGAGAATCTGGAGTACCTTGCTCTCATGAATCTCGTCCATAAGGAGGTCTCGGTGCGCAACTTCCACCATAGCTTAATAGAGCAGGCGTCCACAATGTGGGCAAGTCTGCAGAAGCCCAGACCTCCTTCATCAGTAGGTTTGGCCATCGACTCCCATCCGGCCCAGTGGTGTTTGTCCTTGCCGTCGCTATGACCCCAAAAAAACTTAGCGAATAGGGATTCGAGAGAGTGGAGCACCTTCAAGGATGGGGAGCAAACGGCCAGGATGTACATCGGGATGGATGAAAGGACATGTTTGATGAGAATCATTTTGCCCCCGTACACAAGTGGGCATCCAAGGTAAAGGAAGGGGGGTATAACGTGCTGAAGGAGGTCATATTGGCGAGTAGAGTAGAGCGGGTTCTGTCTGCTTTGTGATGAGTGTAGATGACGCTCTTGTTGCTGTTGACGTGCTGACCGGAGCAGGAGGTGTATCTGGCGATCGTGCTCAAAACGACTTCCATCGAACCGCTGTCTTCGGAGGAGAAGATGAGGATATCGTCGGCGTAGGCCAGGTGGGTGATAAGTGGACAACCGGTGGTGGTGTGGAAGTGATTGAAACTCGACATTCTGGGCATATTATTAAGGCTTCTACTGAGGGCTTCGACTGCTATGATAAAAATGGTGGAAGAAAGCGGGTCCCCCTGTCTAACCCCGTGGGTAGAACGGAAGAATCGTGAAGCCTGACCATTGATGACGGTGGAGAACCACGCATTGTTGACGGATCTGAAGACGATGTCAATCCATGTTTCGGCAAAGCCAAAGGCCCTGAAAACCCAAATCATGAATTGCCAGTCAAGGCAGTCGTATGCCTTTTCCATGTCAAGTTTGATGGCCACGTTCCCCCCTCGACGGGAACTTCATGCACGTGATCATCTCTTGCGCAAGTAGGATGTTGTCATTTATATGGCGGCCTTTGACGAACCCGCTTTGCTCTTCGGAGATGATCTTGGGGAGGAGATCAGACATCCGAGAGGCGATGATCTTGGATATAATTTTGTTGGTGAAGGTACAGAGACTGATCGGACGAAAGTCTTAGAAATTTTCCGAATTTTCTTTCTTGGGGATTAGGATTATGTTGGCGCATGAAATTGACTTGGGATATCTGGCCCCTTGAAGAAAGGCAGTTGTGGCTTCAACTAAGTCAGTTTTGATGATGTTCCAGCATGTTCTGAAGAATAGTCCGTTGAAACCGTCCGGCCCTGGGGCACTGTGCTTATTAATGGACCAGACCGCAGCTTTGACTTCCTCCACCGAAGTGGTGGTCAGCAGGGTCTCGTTGTCGTTATCACTAATGAGGGAAGGGATGACCGACAAAAGCGTCTCGTCGTGAATGACCTGCTCTTTGGTGAAGAGCTTGGAGTAGAAGTTCGTCGCCGCGGCCTGGATTCCTGCCTGGTCTTCAACTAGGTTGCCGTTGTCGTCGAGGATTCGATATAATTTTAATTTGTTCCTGCGTCCTTTGACGCACGCATGGAAGAACTTGGTATTCCGGTCTCCGTCGGTGTCCCAGGTTGATCTTGCTTTTTGCTTCCAGAATTCGTTCTCCACTCTCAGTCTGGATTTGAGGAGGGCTTTGGCGAGGTTGAGGGAGGCGCAGGCTTCTGGGGATCTGTTAATGGCAAATACGGACTCCACGCGAGTGACGTCGTCCTCTGCCTCCCTGATAGCCTGGAAAATATCGCCGTAGGCCTCTAAGCTCCAGGACGAAAGGGCCTTACGAGTGGCTTTGAGCTTCGCCGCCATACGAGCCATCGGGTCAAGGACCGAGACGGAGTTCCAAGCAGAAGCCACGATGTTTTAGAATTGGGGGTGGTGTCGCCAAAAGTCTAGGAAGCGGAAAGCTTTCTTGTTGCTGGTGTGGTTGTTGTTGATCTGGACGAGGAGAGGGGAGTGGTCAGATTCAGTGGAGTTGAGATGAGAGAGGTTAGTGATTAAGCCCATGTCGGTCCAGCCATCGTTGATCAATGCTCGATCTAGTCTGGAGTATTGTCGTCGATGTCCTTCCTGCATGTTGCACCAGGTGAAAGCACTACCGAGGAAGGGTATGGGGGTGAGGTGTCCGATGAAGGTAAAATTGTTGAAATCATCCATCGCTGGTTTGGAAGGAGGGCGGCCGCCAGACTTCTCCTCTCTGCATAAAACCGTGTTGAAGTCTCCAATGCAAAGCCACGGGATACCCTGGGAATGTACCCTCAGCAGGTCAGCCCAGAGCAGTCTGCGCTCAGGGATGTCACAACTGCCATGAACAGCGGAGAGGACGGAGCGAGACTTGAGGGCCGGGTGTTCGACCCAGCAGGTGAGAGCTTGGGGGGAGTCGTGAATGATGCCGAATTTGAATTCTTGAGCAAGAAAGAGCCAGATGTCATTGCCACCAGCGATGGCCTGTGGGAAGCCTAACTTGAGTTTAATGGTTTTTATTCTACTTTGAGGGATTTTAGGTTCGATGATGATTAATAGATCAATGCGATGAGTCTTCTTGAGGCTCAGCAATCTGTTCATCGTCGATTTGTTGCCGAGCCCCCTCACATTCCAGGAGATGATGTTAAGCATTGGACGAGGGGTTGGGATGAGGGTGGTTGAGCTTCGTTGTGGACCTCGTATTCCAAGCTGTCATCGGCTTATGATTGTTTTTGCTCTTCTTGGAGTTGGTTTTTTTGGTTGATATGCTGGTGTGCCCGTTGCTTTCGGTATCTTGTTGGTCCGGCCTTGTTCTTTGCTTCCCTCTGCGTCGGTGTCGGTGGTAGGTGGGTCATTTTCTTGTTCTTCCAGGGCGCATAAGGGGTTGTCACGGTCCAGGAATCCTGCTACTTGTGCTTGCCAGAATCTGCCAGTTAATGTATAGCTTAGTGAGGATTGAGCTTCCTTTGGGGGGTGGAGCTGCCAGTTAAGGTATGACTGAGTGAGGTTTGTGCGTCCTTTGGGAGGCTAGAATAATCACGACGGGGCTATGTGGTTGTTCGATGTTCCTGCAACTGCTCAAAGCTGATCACCGCTGCGTCTACTCCAGGGTGTGGAGGGAGATCGATTGGTAATTTGGTGGAGTGAGAGGCCTCATGGGGGGGTAGTGAGATGTTCTCAGGTTGTATGAGGGGTTGGTTGATGAGGGCATTTGGGTGATGTGTGGGGTCTCCGGTCTTGAGGGGGTGTAGACCGGCGTTGGAGGGAGGATGCTCGTTGTGGTCCTCTTGGTCATTATTGACATCAACAGAAGGGGTGTCTGATAGGAGTTCGAATGAGTTGTGGAGGGATAGGATGGAGGGAGTGAAGGGGACGATAGCATGGTTGGCCGGATCGGGCGAAGGAGGGTGGGGGTGAGGCTGGCCATCTATCTGAGGGAGGGGGTCGGGAATAGATTTATGTCTGATATTGGTGGGGTCTCTATGAGCTGTGGTCGCGCTAGAAGTACGCGGGATTTTCTTTTTTAGTTCAGGGTGGGCTCTGAAGTAGTGCTGAATTAGGTGTCCGCTCATCTGGCAGTGTTTGCAGAAGATGATGTTGTTGTCGTAGACCAGCGCTTGGCTGTGAGTGACATCTCCGAGTTCTATCTCAATGGTTTTGGGGGGGTCATTTGCGAGGTCTAACTCCATGCATATCTTCGCGTAATTACACTTGGAGAGGTTGCGAGTTTCTTCGACGATGGCAACCAGGGTCCCAAAGGAGCTGGCGATGCGTTTTAGAGCTGCTGCGGGGAAGCAAACCAGGGGGAGGATAGGGAGTGTGATCCAGGTTGAGATGATTTTTGAATCTATTTTAGGGTTGAAGTCGGGGGACCATTTGACCAATTTAGCGATCTGCGTTCCCATTCTGGAAGTGCCCTTGGCTCGGACTATCGCGTAATCCGAGTCGGAAGAGAGGTGAAGGAGCATGTGCTTAGGGTCGAGCGGAGCGACCCGGAACGCGGCAGAGAGGCCCCACTTGGCGATGGCTGCCTCAGCAAAGGAGATCTTCGGGCAGCCGGACCCGAACTTGAGCACAAATGACTTAGAAAAAGAGACGGATAGGGAAGTGATATCCGACGCGGCGAAGGGGACCCGGATGGGGTCGCCGACGGAAGCGGGCGGAAACTCGAGATCTGGGAGCTGGATCTCCTCTGAGACCGGAGGCGAACGGCTCCCCAGGCAGGCCTTAAGGCCTCGGCATAGGAGGCGCGAGGAGGGGCCTCGGAGGACGGGAGGGGAGGGGACAGGAGGGAGGTAGCAGGAGGAGGTGGCTGGAGCCGCGAGGGCGAAGGGGCATCAGGAGGCGCCAGCCCAGAGGGGCTGCTCCGGGCAGGGAAAGAGCCGGGGATGGAAGGTTGCGCCAACGCGATAAAGGGCCCGGGTTGCGCAAGAGCAGGGGGCGCCAAGAGGCTAGGGGAGTTGGGGCCTGAAAGGGGGGAGCACCCGGAGGAGCCGAAAGGCTAGGGGTGTCACCCCGGATTGCGCCAAGAGGCAAGAGGAAAGGTCCTCGGAATGCGCCAAAAGGCTAGATGAAAGGACCCCGGGAAGCGCCAAGGCGCTGGAAGAAGGTGCATCGAGAGAGCACGCAGAAGGGGCCTGCACCGAAAGTGAAGCGGTAGGGTGGATTACGTACACCCCAGCGTGTCCCCCTTCCGAGAGGGGCACGTGGCCCCCCGAAACAGCAGCACAAGGAGTGGGCACACAAGGGGGTCCTTCAACCGGGAGGGGCACGTGGCCCAACAGAAAAATGACGGATTGCGCTAGCACAGCTCTCCCCAAAGGGACCTGAATCCGAGAAGGGCACGTGGCCCCCTGAAGAAACAGCACCGGAATGGAGTGCGCAAGGGGGGCCTCCATCAGAGAGGAGCACGTGGCCTCCCGGATCAGCAGCGCATGGAGGGAGCGCAATAGAAGGTCCTCCTTCCGAGAGGGGCAAGTGGCCCCCCGAAGCATCAGCACTGGGAGGGAGGGCGCAAGAGTGGCCATCTTCCGAGAGGGGCACGTGGCCCTCCGAACCAGCAGAAAAAGGGGAGAACGCGCAAGCGCTACTCTCCCCAAAGGGTCCACCACCCGAACCAGCAGCAAAGGGAGGAAAAGCTCGTTGATCGCGCACGTCAGGCAAGCCTCCCAACGATGGCCCGAGGCTCAAGGAATGAGCGGCCAGCCCAGCTCCCGAAGCGAGCGAGGGATTTGAAAATGACACTGGAAACGAGGAGAGCGGGAATGGGGCAGAGGGAAAAGGGAGGTGGCGCTCCTCGGGTCGACAGTCGTCGGCCGCGCGGCCGAGGCGGACATCTGGGTCGCTGCCGGGCTGGGGAAGTCGGGAGACGACCGCGGCCGAGCGGCTACGCTCCATCAGCAGGAGCTGGTCGGCGGTCCACCCCGGGAGCGACGTCGAAGGGGGGGTGGACCGAGAGCGAACGGCAGCGGAACGCCTGGAGTCGGCGGTGGGGCGGCAACAGGCCGGGAAGAAGGCTGGCGGGGGCCCGACCGAGCGTGCCGCGGAAGCCGCCGTCTGCCACGGGGAGGAGCAGCGATCTGGCAGCCTTGGGCCGCCTCAGCGGCGATCAGCCAAGTCGGCGACTGATGGGGCGGAGGACGATGCATGAGGGAGAGTGGGGAGGAGCGGGCGGACAACACCGGCTAGGACGCACAGGGAAGAATCCATGCCGTCGGGGAGCAGAGGGAGACTTGGGAGAGAAGCATCTCCAAAAAATTTATATATATATATATATATATATATATATATATATATATATATATATATATATATATATATATATATATGGGTGCATGTTCTATAAATAGGCCATACCATAGGACTAGATACAATTAAATTTTTATTTAGATAATTTTGAGTATTATGCATATATATAAGTTATGTATATATATATATATATTTTTTATGTATATATATATATATATATTTTTATATATATATATATATATATATATATATATTTTATATATATATATATATATTTATATATATAAGTTATGTATATATATATATATATATATATATATATATATATATATATATATATATAAAATATATATATATATATATATATATATATATATATATATATATATATAGGTTAATTGATATGTATAAAAAAATGAAAAAAAAGAAGCAATATCTCACGAGATTTTGGAAAATCTCGTGAGATCAAAATCCTTCCCCTCCCCGAGCCTCTGTTCCGAGAGTTAACCTTTAATTTTTTGTTACTTTTTTTTTATCAATATCGATCAAATCTTGGCCAATTTGATCCAAATCTTTTGTACTCAATCCCAAATCCTATTCTCCATTAGATAAGCCCAAAACCCCAATCAAAACTTTGATTTAAATCAATCTAGGATTCGATTTTAATAGAGGGAAAACCACAGCCGAACCCTATATAACCGAGAGTTGAGGAGAAGAAATTCTCACAATAAACCCTAATCAAGTTGCTTCCACCCTTCTGTGACCTAGCCAACCTCTAGGCGCACGGCTTGAACACCTGCAACCGTCGTTGGGGGTGCCGGAGTGCCGCCACAGCCGCTGCACACCGCCAAAACAGGGGAACCCTATTTCAGGCCCGACCAACCAGGTACCCTACTTTCGAGCTCTACTTCTTCCAATCTGTTCGACCAAAGCTTGAACCAGAACATCCTACATAGAGCCTGCATGACCCTCTTGACTCTTCATTAATTAGTTCGGGAGGTAGTCACGTGATCGGTATAGAAAGTCGATCGAAACATTGGGGAAAAACTGTTTCGAAAACTGTTTTTAGGTATCCCAAATACCCATGGTCGTGCCAGTTTCCAAGAAACCTATTTAATATTTTTGCAATAGAATTAAACCAAATTGAAGACAACATATAGGACTTCATAACCTATTTTCTACTTTTGATTTTTATTAATTATGTGCAGAGAAAACCGTTTCCAAAATCGAGAAATAATCTATGTAAAAATAGTTTAGAAAATTGAAAACCCTCCGATATGACGTGCGTCCCGTCAAACGGGCGACGTTGTCATGAACGAAAAGCATCGAAAGGTGCGTATCTACTTCGTGGACATGTGGGATTTGACGGAATTCAAACTGGTTGCGTGTGCGCGACGAATTTGATGCGTATCCGTCGAAATTCACCATATCGGCCCTTTTCAAAATTCTTCAATTACTTTGTACACGTTCGTCAAATCGAGACGAAACTTATGCCAGCAGGACAGTATCATTTTTCTGGTCTTGTATGCCAATTTTGGTCTGATTCCGAGACAGTTGACCGGATTACTGTTTTGCGGGCCCCACAATCCAACTCAACGGGCAAATTTGTGCACAGCCCACCGGAATCCAACTTTGGAAATACCGTTGGGTTCGTATCATCAAAATAAATCCGTGGAGATTTAGTTTGACGACTTTAGAGACCATTGACTCTGGCACATATTTCGGAGCAAAGCGGGTCCAACGACGGATACTATTTTGATCTGAAATTACCGTTTTGCCCTTGTGTCCAGAATTGGACCTCTGGGTAGGCTATTCTAGCTATTTTGCTTATTCTGGAAATATTGGTATTGTCTGTTTCAGCATCCGGAGGCGTTTACGGGAGTTCAGGTTTTGAGGTTATTTGATTGCAGGACTTTTTGCTACACCAGGCAAGTATACCTTGCCAAATCGTACAGTACCTTTTATATGCATGTTCTTTAATTCCTTAGTGTTCTTTATCCCATCATATTCATGATTATTTTATCTTGAGTTGCGATTACTTACATTATTTTAGTTCTACTTATCTTGTTAGTGTACATTTACATTCTTGATATACATCTAGTGTGTGTTATACTGCCTCCGTGATCACTCGTGCTTTGTGATAGAGTCATCTAGTCCTACACTACTGACTCTCATGATTTGACTTGACTTGACTTGACATGACTTGAGTAGGACTTGACTTTGATATTCTATAGATTAGGAGTGCTTACCTTGACTACGGTCTATGGGATTATTTTACTAGGAATGGCTACCGTCTCGATTGGAGTGCTTGCCTTGACTGCGATTGAGACACTATAGATTGGGAGTGCTTGCCTTGACTACAGTCTATAGATTTGACCTATTAGCCACGACTAGTATGGCATGCCAGTGTCTTAGGATCTTTATGTTTTAGATCTTGGTATCTTAGTTATTCTGACTCGGTTGATTTCTTTCATTATTTCATGCTTCTCCACATACTTGTATTAGTACTTTTTGGCTTGTATATTATGTATCTTTCTATTCCTCTGAGGACCTGATGATCTCTCCAGGTTTAGTTAGAGGCGAGGATTTTTTGGAGGTTTATGGTTCTGGAGTCGAGGCAGGTGATGTACCTTCGCAGGAGGACGAGATAGTGGCTGAAGATTTCTCTTGAGACATGTCTCTTTTAAACTTGATACTTTATTTTCTTTCTTTTCAATGGACATGTAGTTGATACTTTGTTTCCTTTTTCTGTAGTTTCGGGATGTCTTACCCGTACGGTTACATTTCATATTTCATGTTGGACAGATTTCTTTATTAGTATCATTTTATTGGACTTGATATCTCGTGTCTTATTTTCTATGTGGATGAGATTAGCTGTGATCTGTGACCTGTATTGTATTGCTTGGTTGTTATCATGATTTATAGCTTAAGCATTTCGCTAATGAGCTTACTTTGAGATTTGGCCCATTGGTGAAGTGTTGCTGGCATGTATCGTATCCTAGTCCTATACGTATTTTGGGACTAGGGCGTTACATATTTTTGTGGTGGCCCATGCAGATCTACGTTAATCACTTCGGTTACGTTACTGTACCGACGTGAGCCTGCGAATCGGATAGAAAAGACCCTTAGGATCTCATCCACATCTTTATATTGTTTCACGTCCTTGAACTCTATATTTCGACTTCAAAATTGTTCCCTTGACATGCATCCTGCTTGATATCGTTTTTCCTTTAAGCTTATAAGTTTTGTTTGAGTACAGTGAAATAGACCCGCAAGACAGTGACGAGAACCCCGCCGTCACCCCACAGGGCGCTATAGTGACTCGTGTCGACATGACCCCGCCACCGGTTGGAGGTTCTTCTACCCAACCAGACGATCTAGCAGCTTCGCACCCACCGAGGGTCAGGAGAGACGACATCCCATCCATGCCAGCACTGTCGGTGATGCTACCGACGATGTTTCCCCAGCTTGGATAGACGATGGATCCCCAGCAGCTTTTCTAGACCATCTACATAATGATGCAAGCGTAACAACAAATTCAGTTGGAGGCCCAGCAGAGACAGACGGAGCACATCGAGGATCGTATCGCGTCAGCACTAGAGAGAGCGACTCCACCAGTTCCCCAGACGATGACAGGAACTATCGCAAACTTTTGCCATCTGAAGCCAGACAAGTTCTCGGACAAGGAGGAGCCCACTGAAGTTCATGAATGGCTCACCAATATTGAGCAGCAATTAGAGGCAGCCAAGTTACCGAGAGATCGATGGATGATTGCCGTCAGGATACAGCTGACCGGCAATGCGCACCACTGGTGGCTTACGGGAGAAAAAAGACTTGGACAGGATAAGGTCACTTGGGAGGAGTTCTCCAACCTCTTCCAAGAGATGTTTATCCCTGTCACTTTCAAGGCAGAGCTTCGAAGAAAATTTATGCACCTTGAGCAAGGCAGCATGACCGTGGAAGAATACAACGCCGAGTTTCTACGACTGAGCCGCTTCGCACCTACATTGATCCAGACTGAAGAAGAGAAGGCCGAAAAATTCTATGAAGGGATGAACTACAGACTACAGGAGCTTATTGGAGCAGTTGCACCTACCACTTACTCCGGAGTTCTTACTACAGCACGACGTTTAGAGCGAGTCCATCAAAAGGGAACCAGCGAGAAGCGACCACATCCAACAACACCATCAACAAAAGCATCATCAGGAGGGCCTGAAAAATGCGTCGTCATACCTCAGCAACCAAGAGACGCACCCTATCTGAATCCAGAACTGCCAGTTTGTCGATATTGCAACAAGAAAGGACATATCCAAAAAGATTATTGCAGAAGATTGGGCCAATGTTTAAACTTGGTTCCAACCAGCATTAACTTCGGGATTGCCCAACGAGAGCACCGCCAGCACCACCAGTACCAGCTCAACCTGTAGTGCAAGGAGGATATCCGCGTGGACCACTTCCCGACCCGGCGATGCAATTTGTGCAAGCGAGACAACTGGCAGAACAACGACCCGGACAGTCCTTTGCCATGAGAGTTGAAGCCAGAGCAGCAACCCAAGGAGCAAATGAAGGTAATAACTTGATTTTATGATAGTGGTAGTAAGCAGAACAGTAGTTTGTGCTTGCTTGTTAAATGTTTAATTATGAAAACTATAGAGACACCTTATAACCATTATCATACTTTTCCTTCCCATAGTGAGTTATTTTAATTTCGAGGACAAAATTCTTTTAAGGGGGGTAGAATGTAACATCCCTGAATTTTTTGAATTATTTATTTAAAAAAGGATTTTATGGATTTTATGAATATTTTTAATATTTAGTTATTATTATAGATGACCTTAGCCATAGTTAAGTTTTGGAGTACAAGATGACTAGGAATTGTGGCACGAAAAATATAGTCGAGTGCTTTGACTAGTATTTTAGCCATGGTAAGGAAAGCTGAGCGATAAGTGTGTTTTAAATAGGAAAACCAGTCCAAGTTGTGACTTGACCCCCACCAATGATTGATTTATATAAATATATATAAATATATATATATATATATATATATATATATATATATATATATATATATATATATATATATATATATATATATATAAATATATATAAAATATATATATATAAATATATATATATATATAAATATATATATATTAAAAGTTTTGAAGACGCGAGCTTTGATACGAAGAACTCGACCAACTTCAGTTTTGAAGAGTCTTTCTTCAATCAAGCCTCTAATTACAATTTCTCTGAAATCTTCTAGACCGCACCATACCGGCAAATTGACTAGAGAATTGTAACTGGCTTGGGATTTGAAAATGGAAGCTTTTTGAAAACTCTTTGAAAGAAACGTAAGATTTAGAAGGGAGAAGATGAAAGTGAATGAGTGATTTGAAATGATCAGAATTCCTCTCTATTTATAGTTTTTCCAAAGACAGAACTCTGATAGAATTCGGGCAAAATTCGGACAGAACTCTTTGTAACAAACCGCAGCTGAATGAAGACCAAGTTTAAAATCCAATGTTCACATAACGTTTACCTCGGCCGAACTCTGGCCGAGTTCTGCCAGGGTTTGGTCAGGTTTATTTAGTGAAAAATGATTTTGACTTTTTGAAAATCATTCAGAAGCTTTTTGTAAAAGCAAATATTTTTCAAAAACATAGGTCATTTTAAAAATGATAGGTCAGTTTTGAAAAACAATTTCGGATAGCCTATTTGCTAGTACGACTTGGTGTACAATGTATTTCTAGACTCAATAAAAATAAAAATTACATTGCGTAAGGAAATACAGTCTTGAGTGGCAAACAAGCTTCGGTCTTTGAGCAGTGTCCAAAACGTCTTGAGTAAACATCTGAATTATTTCGTATATATCGAGACAGAGTTTGATCAATTATTAAAATCAGGTTTGACCATGACCAATGGGCCAACAATCTCCCCCATTTTGATAATTGACAAACCTTGACCGATATAACATCTTTGGTCTTTATCAACTCAAGACTGTACCGAGATATATAATAAAAAAATTTATTCATAACCTGTATCCATGAGATGTTAGATCTTATTTCTCCCCCGTTGTCACTTAGCAAAATAATTACAAAGAGAAAGCTCCCCCACAATATATGCGTAAGTTACAATCAGTGAAGAAACACAAATAAATAATAAAAAATTCAACACAGGCATGGTATAGATATAACAGACAAAAATAAGATAAGCAGATAATAATAATTGTCACAGGCAGTTTAAATGGAAGCATACTAAGATAATGCTATAATAAAATCTGAACTGAATAAAATGCTAAACTGAATAAAATACTAAACTGAAGCATAGAACATGTCCATCAAAAAGTTAGAAATCATATCCAAATAAGAGTACTGATACAATCTTGGAATGTCGGAGTATTTCCAAGTAAACAAAAGACAAAATCATCAGTCTCAAAAAGTATGATAACTCAAAAATCATCCCCATCCTCATCGTCATCAGCTGCAGTGCAAGCATGTCCAGATGGACCAGCTCCAGATGTGCCATCTCCAGAGGTGTGTGGAGTAGCACCAGAAGTACGATACCAATCGTAAGCGTTCTCTAGCTGGAACGGAAAGTGGACCGCCTCATCATCAATACGGTAACCAGATACAGAAGGGTCTCTAGGAAGAGAGCTAGCAGAGTGACCCGTCTGAGCAAATCGGAGATCAGCAAACGAGTTGGCAATAGCCTGGAACCGAGTCACGTCACAGAACTCATGTTCCCTGGAAGTATCAATAAAGAACGTCTTCAGATCCGATAGATGCTGATGAATACCCTCAAAAGTCATAGGGTAAGAATGAGGAGGAACAGGTGCAGTAAGAGCAGGTGCAGTAGGAGCAGGTGCAGGAGGTGGAGGAGCAGTGGCAATGCTGCGACAAGAAAGCTTGAAAAACTTGGGCTCAGGGTCCAGAGCACAAGTGGATAAGTCTATGTCAAAGCGTTGAAAGATGCGTGGGATAAGCATCGCATAAGAAAGGTTGTGGTCTCTTCCGCAACATCTACCCATCATCTGAATGATAGTCTTAGGGGTAGAAAAAAGAATCCCTTAAGAATGTGATATAGGGCAGAGAGTTCTAGGGCATGACATCATCTTTTGAAGTGGATTTGGGAAGTAGAGTAGAATAGATGATGTGATGTAACTCATAGTTAAACAAGTTCAAGTTATTGGCCTTGAACTTTCCAGGACGAGCACGTACGGGCGCACAAAGCTCATTCTTGAAACTAATAAGAGTCGTGCCCTCAGGAAAATCGAAGTCAGTGATGTCATCGAGTGGGGCACCTTCATTTGGAAGACCAAGGATTTCTGCTAGTAATGCATCAATGAACTCGATATCGATCCCGCCAACACGAGTTCTTACGGTAAAAGTGTCTAACATGAAGTTACAATAGAACAGTCTAATGGCATTAGTAGCTATAGAAAATTGTTGGGTAGCAAGATGGTGTAACTCTAATGCCTCAAAGTAGGGACGGTGATCAGAAAATACAATCCATTTAATCGGAGAGCCGGTGCATATAGTGCACATAGCAAAATCGGCATACCAAAGTAATGCTTGGTCGTGAGTTTTGAAGTAAAACTCATCCGACGCATCGTCATCCGATTGGACTGGGGAAAAGAGGGAATTCGTGTTCGGATCAGAAGATGATGCCTTTTCACTGGCATGGGTCTTCTTTCTCTTGAAAGGATTGAATCCCTTAGGCATTCTTTCCCAAAACTAAGAAACCCTAAAAATTTGAAAGTGGAGGAGAGAAGAATTTATACCTTCCGAGAATCAAGTATGTTGTAGAGGACGTAATTCTCCGCACGAGTCCAAAATTTGGATGGATCTTCCCACGTAGATTGGAAGAAAATGAGGTGGAGAAAAACTAGGGTTTGGGGACTTCGGACGACTGTTGCTGCTATTTTGATGTGGTTTGAAAGAGATGAAGAAGATGGGGGCCTCGGGTTCTGACTTAAAGACATATACCACCAGCCGAATTTGGACCGAACTCGGGCCGAATTCGTCTAGGGTTCTCCTGGGTTTTTAAAAAAAAATTTGTGGGCCACATCTTTTTCATCAACTCATTTCAAATATTTAATTCAAAGTTTAGTAATTTTAAATTTCAATAATATAATTAATATTATTTTATAAATTAATATTCTTTACTCAGCATCTATTTCAGATTAGCTGTAGGAGTACTGTCCTAGCTAACGGAGGTTCACCGGGGAACTCTTAAATACTGCTTCGCTTCGACCGTAGTCGCGGTGACAGACAGACTCTTTTTAGGCTTATCTCGAAAACAGTTATTGAGTATTGAATAAGTTAATTAATAAAACAAAATTAATTAATATTATTGACATCTAAAATTTCTAATTTTTGACGTAAATAATTGAAACGATCTTCCGCTAGAGATTTTGTGAATATGTCAGCTAATTGATTCTGTGTGTCTATGTATACAAGGTCTATATCTTCATTTTGTTGATGATCTCTAAGAAAATGATGTCGAATCTCGATGTGTTTAGTACGAGAGTGACATACTGGATTCTTAGTCAAATTAATAGAACTAGTGTTATCACATAAAATGGATATGTGTGTGAAATGCAATCCATAGTCTTCTAAAGTTTGCTTCATCCACAAAATTTGTGCACAACAACGTCCTGCGACGATATACTCAGCCTCGATTGTTGATAATGTGACAGAATTTTTCTTTTTGCTAAACCAAGAGACTAGGGCTTTTTCTAGGAAATGACATGTGCCGCTGGTACTTTTTTTATCTACTTTGCATCCGACAAAATTAGCAGCAGAATAACCGGTTAGATCAAATGACGTGGTTTTGGGATACCATAAGTCGACAGAAAATGTGCCTTTAAGGTATCGGAAGATACGTTTAACTGCGCACAGATGTGAATCCTTAGGATTGCCTTGAAAACGTGCACACAAGCAAACACTAAACATAATGTCTGGTCGACTAGCAGTTAAGTATAGTAAGCTACCGATTATACCTCGATACTTACGTATGTCGACGGGTTTGCCTTGTTCATCAGTATCAAGCTTGGTTGAAGTCGCCATTGGAGTGCTAAGTGGTTTGACTGCTTCCAGGTCGAACTTCTTTAGTAGATCTTTTGTGTACTTTGCTTGATTTATGAACGTCCCATTGTTGGTTTGTTTGATTTACAGTCCGAGAAAGAATTTCAGCTCTCCCATCATGCTCATCTCAAATTCATTCTGCATACACTTTGAAAAGTCTTGACAAAGAGATTCATTAGTGGATCCAAAAATAATATCATCTACATAGTTTTGAATTAAAAGAATATTGTTATTCAAAGATTTTATAAACAGTGTAGTGTCAACCTTTCCCTTTGAAAAACCGTTGTCAAGTAGAAAAGAGCTTAGACGATCGTACCAAGCACGAGGGGCTTATTTTAAACCATATAAGGCTTTCTTCAACTTGAAAACATAATCAGGATTTTTGAAATCAGTAAAACCTGGAGGTTGAGCTACATAAACTTCTTCTTTTATAAAACCATTCAAAAATACGCTTTTAACATCCATTTGAAATAACTTGAAATTATGAAAACATGCAAATGCATATAACGTGCGAATGGATTCTAATCTCGCAACTCGGGCATAAGTCTCATCGTAGTCAATACCTTCTTTTTGATTGTATCCTTGAGCTACGAGTCGAGCCTTATTACGAGTCACTAAACCATTCTCGTTCAGTTTATTTCGGAATACCCAACGGGTGCCAATGACCGGATAATCAATGGGCTTGGGAACAAGTTCTCAAACTTGATTCTGTTCGAATTGGTTTAATTCCTCTTGCATAGCATCTAACCAAAAATTATCACTACATGCTTCTTCAATATTTTTGGGTTCAAACTGCGAAAGAAAAGCAACACAAGAAGCTATATCTTTATTAGAGGAACGAGTACTTACACCCTTGGTAATCTCACTAATTACCAAGTCGTTTGGATGATCTGCCAAGAATCTCATCTCTTTTGGTTTAACCTTAGGATTTTTGGTTCCAGCTTCTTTGCTTGAAAGTTCTGCATCATTGTGTGAAGGTTTTGCAGTAGCTGTACTTAGTGTAATAACGTCTGCATTATCGTCATCATCTGAATGTTGATTTAGTTCATCAAACTTGGCATTAATTGATTCTTCGATAATTATGGTTCTCTTGTTGAAGATTCTGTACCCTTTGCTCTTTGCTGCATAACTTAAAATATACCTTCATCGGTCTTTTCAACAAACTTACTTATATTGTCTTTAGTATTAAGAATAAAGCATTTACAACCAAAAATTTTGAAATAAGAAACAGTCGGTGTTCTATCAAACCATAGTTCATAGGGAGTCTTCTTCGATATAGGTCGAATTAGAACCCTATTGAGAATATAGCACGTTGTATTGACAGCTTCAGCCCAAAAATATCTAGGTTGACTAAACTGGTTCAACATTACTCTAGCCATTTTAGATAGAGTCATGTTCTTACGTTCCACAACTCTATTTTTTGTGGAGTCCTAGGGTAGGAAAATTCATGCAAATAACGGTGTGTCATAGAATTGCTTGAACTCTGTATTCTCAAATTTGCCACCATGATCACTACGAATGCGAGTAATCATGAAACCTTTTTCATTCTATACTTTCTTGTAAAAGGTGACGAATTCTGACAAAGCATCATTCTTGCGTGCAAGAAAATATACCCATGTGTATCTAGAGAAATTATCTACAATGACAAATGCATATAACTTACCACCTAAACTAGCAATTCTACTTGGTCCAAATAAGTCCATATGCAATAATTATAGAGATCTAGTGGTACTTACAGCGTTCTTGGATTTAAAGGCGGATCAGGTAGCTTTGTTCTTTTCACATTCGCTACATACCGTATCATTCTTGAAAGATATGTCCGGTAAGCCGCGTACCAACTTCTTTATGGATAGTTTTAAAATTGTGTCCATGTTTGCATGACCGAGTCTCATATGCCATAGTTGACTCTCAATGCTCTTGGCCATCAAGTATCTACCTGCTTTGTTAGCATCTTCCAACAGATAGAAAACATATATGTTGTCTTCCCTGATACCTTCAAAAATAGTACTACCAGTTGAACTATCAACTATAGTACATTTGTCTTTGACAAAGTTAATGCCATAACCGTGATCAGCTAAATGTCTTATGCTGAGCAGATTATGTTTTAACTCAGTAACTAGACAGACATCTTTAATCACAGGATAGGAAGCCTTACCAATGTCACCGATACCGATTATATACCCTCTTAAATTATTATTGAAGGATACGTATCCTTCTTTATTCTTCTTCGACAGTGTTACGAATAATGAAGCATCACCGGTCATGTGCCGTGAGCAACCGCTGTCGAGGATCCATTTGCTTCTAGCATGTGACAGGATCCATTTGCTTCTAGCATATGACGGACGTTCCACCTACAAAACAATTTTTAGATGAAACTCTTGGTACCCATTTTTTGTAGGGTCCTGACAGGTTAGTTTTTGGTATCCATGCATAAACATTTAAATCTACTAACTTTATGATTCTACATGCAGAGGATATATGACCAATGGGGCCACAATAATGATATTTTGCATGTTGAGTGTTGAAAGTTGTGTGAAGTAGGTTTTGGTTTTCTAGTATAGAAAAATACATGCCTATTAGTCTTCTTGGGCATAGGTTTGGTATGGTTTAGTCTGACAGTGTTAGGTTTGGGTGTGTTCCGATGATTCGGTAATTGACACGTGTTAGAATAGGAAGCAGCAACTTCAGGCCGTTTTCCTAAACTAATTTCCAACTTTTTGGAGGTGTCATATAATCTTGTGTAGTCAGATGTAAGTGTTTCCATTCTGACTTGTGCACACTGGAGATTCTTTCTTTCCTTAGATAAGTCTTTCTTTAGCTGGATGATGGTTTGGTCTTTTTCTTTGGATAACTTGATAGTCTCGTGTAACAACAGCTTAATAGATGAAAGCTCACCAGACTCAATAGAAGTATCACTATTTCTAACATCAGCTAGTTGGTCGGTAAGTCTTCCTATCTCACCTTTGTACTCTTTGAGTACCTTCTCAGAGGATTAGTGGTTACCTGATCGCAAGCCATCAAGCATACATTTGCAGCGTCATCTGATTGTTCGTCTTCTGAATCGCTGGCTTCGCTTTCATGCCATATGCTTGTATTGGCATACATCCTTGATGTAGATCTCTTTAGGTAGCCTTTGTCATATTTGCTGCTTTTTCTTGTTGATGATGATGCTGTTGGACAATCTTTCTTCATATGTTCTTTCTTTTTACATCCGTAGCAAATAAGATCTTCCACGTTGTTGTTGTTGTTGCTATCTTTTGTTCTTCTATTGAATCTCATAAACTTCTTGAATTTTCTTACCATAAGAGCTTGATCTTCAGAGTCAGAGTCGTTGTCGTCAGAATCATCTTCGACGGTTCTTCTATGTTGAGCCTTGAGAGCGATCGACTTTTCTGACTTCTTCTTTGGTGTAGCATCTTTAAAGTCTTGAAGTTCTAACTCGTGAGTGAGTAGCTTACCCATGAGTATTTTCAGAGACATTGTTGAGAGGTCGTTTCCTTCAATGATTGTTGTAGCCTTTGGAATCCAGTTCTTTGTGAGAGCTCGTAGAAGTTTGCAAATTTTCTCATGGTTACTGTATTCCTTGCCTAATGAAGACAAAGGATTTATAACATCCAAGAATCTCATAAATATTTGAGTGACTGATTCACTTGGCTTCATTTTGAACGTCTCGTACTCTTGAGTAAGTCTGCTGATCTTTGACTCCTTGACTTGTGTTGTTACTTCATGGGTTACTTCGAGAAGTTTTTACACATCATTTGATGTTGTGTCAGTCGATACCCTATTGAATTCAGTTCTGTCTAAAGCATAAAATAAAGCGTTAATAGCACATGCGTCAATACTGGCTTTTTTTTCATCCTCCGTATATTTATCATGGGGTTTTTCAACTAAAACTCCATCAACATTAATATGAGGAGGCTTTTTGTAGCCATCAATAACTATTGACCATAAGTCAAAATCGAGAGATTTTAAGAAGAAACTCATCCGTGTTTTCCAGTAAGTGTAGTTTGTGCCGTCAAATAGTGGAGGTCTATTTGTGGCTTGACCTTCACTTGTGAATTTTATAGTTGCCATGTGTAATACTGTGATCTATAAAATAATTAACAATAACTGAATATAACTGCAATTTTACCTTGCTTTACCTGTATAACCTGCTCTGATACAAATTGTAGGAACGAAGTCATAAAGCAGAATACTCTAGAGGGGGGGTAAATAGAGTAGGCAGCAGAATATTGCTAATTAAAACTTGTTAGCAGTTAGATCACAGAAATAATAATAATCACAAAGTAATAACAGTAATAAAAAAGAGTGATCAGAAGGCAAACGCAAACACAGAAATTTATACTAGTTTTCCTCTTGTGAGGACTACTCCAGTCGGAAGAACTCTAGCTTCCAGTTGAATCTACTATTGGAAAATCCCGCAAGTTTTCATACGAAGTCCTTGCAACTTCTACAGATGCGAGCATTGATACGAAGAACTCGACCAACTTCAGTTTTAAAGAGTCTTTCTTCAATCGAGTCTCTGATTGCAATTTCTCTGAAATCTTCTAGACCGCACCGTACCGACAAATTGACTAGAGAATTGTAACTGGCTTGGAATTTGAAAATGGAAGCTTTTTGAAAACTCTTTAGAAGAAACGTAAGCTTTAGAAGAGAGAAGATAAAAGTGAATGAGTGATTTGAAGTGATCAGAATTCCTCTCTATTTATAGTTTTTCCAAAGACAGAACTCTGACAGAATTCGGACAGAATTCGGACAGAATTCTTTGTAACAAACCGCAACTGAAAGGAGACCAAGTTCAAAATCCAACGTTCATATAACGTTTACCTTGGCCGAACTCTGGCCGAGTTCTACCAGGGTTTGGTCAGGTTTATTTAGTGAAAAATGATTTTGACCTTTTGAAAATCCTTCAGAAGCTTTTTGTAAAAGCAGATGTATTTCAAAAACATAGGTCATTTTAAAAATGATAGGTCAGTTTTGAAAAACAATTTCGGATAGCCTATTTGCCAGTATGACTTGGTATACAATGTATTCCTAGACTCAATAAAAATAAAAATTACATTGCGTAAGGAAATATAGTCTTGAGTGGCAAACATGCTTCGGTCTTTGAGCAGTGTCCAAAACGTCTTGAGTAAATATCTGAATTGTTCTGTATATCGAGACAGAGTTTGATCAATTATTAAAATCAGGTTTGACCATGACTAATAGGCCAATAAACTGGACGTCGTGCCTACAGTTGTTGTCCCTAACCTCATGATCAACCTATACTCTATTGCCATGCAACATGTACTGCTGCTCTATAGGTTAGGGTGTCAACTGATACATGAATTGGCAATCGATACATCCAGGTGTATTAATCAGTATACTTGAAGTCTATAGTGCTTCCTATATGTTCCCATGGCAACCTTATCCCCTGTTATACTTCCCTATGGTGCACTATATTTACTTATTCGTATAAGCACAACTGATATTCTAAGATGCACTTTTTTGTACATTTCCTTCTTTGGTATTTCGACTAGTATCACTACGAATGCCCTTCCCAGGTTTTTCTTTTCCCGGGACAGTCACATTTGGATTCAAACATACTCTATATGATATCTATTACACTACATGCTACAGTTCAATTCTACCTAAACACACACAGCTATATGGAGCAATTTACAGGGACTTCCTTTGAGGCTACTACTTAACTAAACTACAACTAGATTACATTTGACACTTTGCAAGTATCTGTCATTCCACAATTTTCTTTTTGCCTCTTTTATAGCCCTGCATCTTTGTTCTCAACACTCAAGTTCAACATAATAGAAGAAACCAAAATCACCCAATAGTATTAGACTCTTGCATATGTGTACAAAATGAGTCCCTTCACCCAATCTAATATCAGAGCATCAGTCAACTATATTCATTGGCCAGATGGCCCAGATTTAATACCAAGGTATTCTTGCAAGAAATTGCCTGAATCATTCAATAAGAGCTAAGAAATTGTTAGAACCAGCATTCCTTTTCATGTTTCTAATAAGCTACAAGAATAAAATTTAAACCTGGGAACTTAACCCTCTAGGTGTAGCCCATAAATGGAAGCTTCTAGTAGTTTTAGCTGATCAAGAAAGAGGCTCTCGAACTAGAAATGAGAAGCATTTCAAATCCCTAACTCAAACAATCATATATATTGAAGATTCACATGTCAGTATTAATTTGAATGTAAATGAGGGTTCACATGGCAGTAGTAGGATACAAGGAAAATCTATGAGTTAGTATCAGTTGAATACAAAATAAGATCCAACGTAATAGTGGCTATCGGTACACGAAGAATCTAATATAGCAGTATCTAGTAGATGGAAGGATCGAACATGACAGTATATGTTTGATTCAAGGAAAATCTATCATAGCAGTATCTAGGGAAGCAGTGATTGAAATGGCTTTGAACAGAACAGATCAAACAAGTATTCTTATACATCAAATTGGAATACCCCTCATATATGGACACTCACCTAATGGTAGGATACTTACCTAATTTCTGATATATTCAAATATGACCGCTCATATTACAGTATGAACACGTGGTTTATGCGCACAACTACGAAGTGCATTTGGTGTTGCTGATGCAAAATAATGCACAATAGCCTTTGTTGCAAGGATCTCCTTAACTCCCTAATGTTGTTGCTTAATGGTACCTACACTCGCACAGGTTTTTGTCGACCGAACAATAGGTAGACACTCACACCCGCATACCTTATCTTCCCTTTACTTACTAGTACTATGTTCTTTTGTTTCATGTTGATACACATGACTCCCTCTACTCAGGACACCTTATACTCTTAGACGCCACCTATTTACGCATTGACAAACCTATACAAGACACACATATATGCACAGTTCGACACATACACCCAGGAACACAAGTATACATCTTCACACATAGCCCGATACATTGACCATATATCCTATACAACTGTAGTTATATATACATGCATTGAATACCTATTACTGATACGAGCAGACTGGATACTAAGAGTCCTGACACCTAGGTAATCAGATACAGAGTGACTGGTATAATTAATCTTTAGCAGATACGCTCATACACCCCACTTCCTACATATGCAAAATAGGCCTTCCTATAGGTATGCACTGTTTCCCTTTAAAACCCTTGGCCATTTCATAAGGATCTTCTCAGGAATTTTATCAAACACCCATCGGTTACCATAATTTCTTGTTAATAATAGGAATTGCAGAGTTTTAAGGTAGTAGCTAACCTCTAGGGTGTTTCGACCACTGCTCTGGATTCCTTGTTCGACTGCTATGCGGCAGGAAGGTTTGAGAATATTTAGGGTTAGAAGAGAGGGGACAGGCTACCATCCCTCTCATGTATATAGTGTCTGGATTGAACTAAATTGAATAAATAGATAGAGGGAATCGAATTTAAATTCAGATGTGGATTTGATTTGAGCGTATCTTGAATTCTACAGAAGTTCAATTTTACAGGCCTTTGCTCTTAAGGGTCGGCTATTGGGGAAATTGAATTTCAAATCTTTGTACTAAAACCCTTGGGAGAAACAATCCTTGCAAATATAATTCTATTTCTATTTTAGTCTGAAAGGACAATAGTAACGATGGTGATAATACTAACAAGGGTATTTATAAAAAAATAAATTGGTTCAAGGGCTCATAAGACTTGTGTTGGAAATCAAGAAATTTGAGAATGCTACAGTCTTTTGATTTGGCCGAATGGGATGAGTATTAGAACATTGCTCGCTGGTGGAGCTATGTCTAGTAGAAATAGATGTGACCAAAACAGGAAGACCCTGTATGCAAGTGAGTGGAACTGCCCCTTCTCACCTACTCCTTCATGCTTAATAAAAATGGAGTATTGAATTGCTAGAATATGTCCCTAATGTTACATTCTTTAAACGCTAAATAATTGTGATTCTCATTTGAACAATGTTGAATGAATAACATTATACTGCTAATGTGAATTGATGCCTGGAAATGATAAATATTCTATGTGTTTAGTTGCTGAAACAATAGAGATGCTTATGCTAAGAATCGTTGAAATGAATGAGACATGAACACCGCTAGAACATGAATATACCAAGTATACTTTACTGATGCCTTTACATGAAAGATGCTAAAAGATGTTTACATGCTTCATCATGAATATTGCCCATGAATTATAAATTGATGCTAGGCACCGAATAGAAATATCACTATTAATAGTATTTGCTCACATGATTACTTAGTGTTGGTTTAGGCGAGTGGGTTGGTTCTGCTCGCCAGTACATAGATGATGTACTGACCTACATTGTGGGAAATCTTTTAGGTGCACGTGCTTGGGGAGTTAAATACATAAGGATCGACTTGATCAGTCCTGTAGTATTGTAGATTTGTTGTGCATGCAGAAGCTCTCCTTGCAAAAGATGATATCTTCTGTCTATAAAGGGCATAATGTATGGAACATCATAATCAGTTGTACCAGTGAGTTGTGAGCCGAGTCGGCATATTTAGTTGTAAGTCAAGGTGTCAAGTACCAACTGTAAGCCTAAATGGCAATGTGTTTCAGTGGCTATCAAATGTACAGTGAGATGTGTTGTAAACTTTGTATTCTATTGCAAGTCTTGTACTTTATTTCAATTATCATTAAAGATAACCTATTTCTACATATCTATGTGTGACTTCAAGTTATCTGCTTTTTTTTGCAACTACAAATCAATAATGTATTCTATTCAGTGAGAAAGAATGAACTCATTATCTTCAATTTATCTGTTTCTGTCGCTGTGATGTGTTCTTATTTATAGATAATCAATTATGTACCGTCTTTGCCTTGTACAAGTGCAATACCAGACTTCTACGACTTCACGTCCAAGTGAGGACGAACGATTCGGCGTGAATCAAAGCGAGGACGAACGATTCCCCGAGTTGGGGCGTAACAAATTGGTATCAAAGCACGACTTTATATCCTTGGACTCTTATTCGATTCGTTTCGAATCAAAGTTGTATCTACGATTGACCGAAGTTGCTTCCGTGAGTATTTAACGTTGCTTCCACGATTAAATCAAAGATTGCTTTCGCGATTATCCCGTTGTTGTATATGTAATCATTCCAAGTTGTCTGGTGTCTGATGTTTGGAATGTAGGAATAG
The DNA here is from genome assembly GCA_029216955.1 of Iris pallida. Classification (NCBI taxonomy): domain Eukaryota; kingdom Viridiplantae; phylum Streptophyta; class Magnoliopsida; order Asparagales; family Iridaceae; genus Iris; species Iris pallida. The sequence continues at coordinate 20,327,889 of JANAVB010016197.1, read as the reverse complement.
CGTAATGTAGCCATGCATGTTGTAATATGGTGGAATTGCATGCGATGTTGGGAAGGAATTGTGAATGGGATAACTGATGGAGGAGTTCAACGGAATAGATGAGTTGACTCATATGTGGTGGCATAGTGATTTTGAGACCTGAGATGTTGGCTTTGCGTTGTGATCAGTTTAGATCACGATTGTCCTGAATGACTTGAGTTCGTATTGTTTAATAAATAGCTTCGCTTCTGAATGGTATATTGTGTCTACCACTTCAGAGTGAGATGTATCGTACCCTTTCCATAGAATAGCAATGAGCCTATTTGTGGTATTGGGTAGTGTTGAGACTTAGTTGGGAGTCATGCCTTATTGATAGCTGACTCGATTGTCCCTTGACGGTGACGTTATGCTGGGTAGCAAGATTGTTGAAAATTATAACGGATAACTTAGTAGGAATTGTTCAGTCGAGCGATGGCTCAGACTAGTCGGATGGATGTTGTGGCTTAGAATTTGAGCAATGATTGTGATTAGTTGAATGACAATCATATGTGGCTAGTACAACTTAGTTGCTAATTTGAAAGTTTTGGAAACATTGTCGATGACGTGAATGAATGTTCAAAATCTGTATCTTAGATCAAAAGGATAGAATCTAAGGTACGAGTTCGTGCTTGATAAGATTTTGATGGCTGGAAAACGAATAGAATTGAGTACTATAAAATGTGTTGGATAACGATGGTATAAGATGTGACGGTATGGATAAATGTCTGTTTGGATATATATTGCTGAACTATGACTTAGTAGTATGAACTTGTCATACAGACCGAAATAAAACGAATGTTGATGTTGGCAGATCTATAACACGGTTATATGATCATGGAATGGTTAGTATGGACAGATGTTCAATTTCAGATATTGAATATGAAATGCTTCATTGGACATTGATGGTGCTATGCGAATAAGTTGACGGCTAGTGTGATACGATAGATTTTATGAGACTCTGTTGGAATGGAATTGATGACCCTCGAATAGTTAGCCTTGGCCTATAGACCAATGCGGGTACAAAGGAATTGGAATAGAAATCGGATCGTTGGAAAATTTTACTTGATGGATTAGATTGTTGGGAAATTATATGTCAGTAGGATTTAGACCGTAGTATTGCTAGATCGATCTTAGTCGATCGTTGAGTAAGTCTAGAATGAGCCTATGGAAATTAGTTCCTTGAAGATGACTATAAATAGACTTGACCCTAGATACCGTGGGTTGTATAGCCAATTGTCGGCATAGTCTGCAATGGAAATTAGTTGTCCGATTAATTTACACCCATAGTTTTGGATAGAGTTGCTTGGAACTGTCGTTTGCTTGTTGGCCTAAGAATGAAAATTTGTATAACCTAGTAGCCGTCCACTCTAGGGGAGTCACCTGAATGAATAGGTTTAGCTGTCAGTGTAGCTAACCTTAGAGACTTGACCAAATAATAAGGTGACCATTGACGACCCATAGGATGACCTGTTGGTATTGAACGAGAGATGGTGATGAGTATGACCTAAGTGTATGCTACAACGTGAGCCTTAGAGATGATTGACCCTAGTAAAGTAAAGTCGATCTTAAGCGGGAATTATAATCGTGGCGTAATATTTGAGTAGGATGTATCGAGAAGTCAATTTTTTGGGAGATGAAATTGACTGCTCATGACAAAAATGTTGGTTCGGTATCGAAAGTCGGTTAGTTAGAGTAACCTCGAATTTTGCATATCAAGTAGAAAAGATGGTGTTGCTCAGGAGTTTGATTATAAATTTCATAGCCGGAAAGGAATTTGATATAAGATATTGCGGAGAGATATTATGTTGGATGGAATATTGCATGGAATGGTACTCGTGGATCGGATAATTAATATGAATGACCCTTGGATTGTATCTGTTAGAAAAAATGAATCGCTCGGCGAAAAATGTCCTTGGATTTGGAAAGGGATAGAAATGTAGATTGCTTATTGTGAACTCTTAGTACGGTTGGTATCAAGTTAGAACCGTGGTCCAAATATTAGAAATATTATGCTTGGATAAGTAATTTATCTGAGTAGTCCCTGATGTTAGATGTTTTAGTTGCCGATAGACCTTGAGAATGTCTAGACCAAAGTTTGATATTGAAATGTGCATGTCAAATTTGGGGAAGAGAATTGCACATGTGGCTTATCGAGTCGCACTACCACGAACTTTGGCTGAAATATAAATATATTTTGGGGACGCCTAATATGTGTATGGATCCAAACAAAGTCATAGGGTGCGACCAAGATAAAACTGTCGGAAGAGCTTATCGAATCATATAGCACGGACTTTGGCTGAAATGCATATATTTTGGGAACGCCTAAGATGTGTGTATGAATCCAAACAAAGTGGTAGGCTGCGACCAAGATAGAGCTGTATGGGAGAATGTTGGTGAATTAATGAAGAGTGCAAATATTTTGGAAAAGAGAAAGATGGATTAAATCATTGATGGATTAAGTGGTACAGTTGGATAGCGATCTCGAGATGGTCGAATGAGCTGAAATGGATATTGAATAGAAGGTGAATGAGGAACTTGTTGTAACTAAGTAAATTAGTTGGATGAGTTGTTCTCCTAAGTTTCGAGGACAAAACTTTTTCTGAGTGGTATATTATGTAATGTCCCGCTCCACGTGAGGCATTTAGTTGGCCTATTGGGTGCGATCAGAATGTTGGACCGAGACATGTGTTGGATTTGAGAATGCTGCAGTCTTCTGATTTGGCCGGATGGGATGAGTATTAGAACATGATTCGCTGGTGGGGCTATGTCTAAGGAGAATAGATGTGACCGAAACAGGAAGACCAAGTGAGTGGAACTGTCCCTTCTCCCTACTCCTTCATGCTTAAAAAATAGAGTACTGAATTGCTAGAATCTGTCCCTAATGTCCCGTATTTTAAATGATAAATAATTGAGATACTCATTTGAATATTGTTGAATGAATAATATTATACTGCTAATGTGAATTGATGCCTGGAAATGATAAATATTCCATGTTTTAGTTGCTGAAACAATAGAGATGCTTATGCTGAGAATCGTTGAAATGAATGAGACATGAACACCGCTAGAACATGAATATACTAAGTATGCTTCACTGATGCCTTTACATGAAAGATGCTATAAGATGTTTACATGCTTCACCATGAATATTGCCCATGAACTGTAAACTGATGCTAGGTCCCGAATAGAAAGATCACCATTAATAATGTTTGCTCATATGATTACTTAGTGTTGGTTTAGGCGAGTGGGCTGGTTCTACTCGCCAGTACATAGATGATGTGCTGACCCACGTTGTGGGCACTCTTTTAGGTGCTCGTGCTTGGGAAGTTAAATACATCAGGATTGACTTGATCAGTCCCACGACATCGAAAATTTTTTGGACATGCAGAAGCTCTCCTTGCAAAAGATGATATTTTTTGTCTATAAAGGACATAATGTATGGAACATCATAATCATTTGTACCGGTGAGTTGTGAGCCGAGTCGGCTTCAGTTGTAAGTCAAGGTGTCAAGTATCAAATATAAGCCTAAATGGTAATGTATTTCAGTGGCTATCAAATGTATGGTGAGATGTGTTGTAAACTTTGCATTCTATTGCAAGTGTTGTATTCTATTTCAATTATCAATAAAGACATCCTATTTCTATATATCTATGTACGACTTTAAATTATCTGCTTATTTCTGCTGCTATAAATCAATAATGTGTCATATTCAGTAAGAAAAAATGTCCTGTTATCTTTAATTTGTCTGCCTCTACCACTGTGATGTGTTCCTATTTGAACATAATCAATTATGTACCGTCTTTGCCTTGTACAAGTTTAATACCAGACTTGTGCGGCATCATGCACAAGAGAGGATGAACGATTCGGCATGAATCAAAGCGAGGACGAACAATTCCCCGAATCGGAGCATGATAGTAACCTTCTTGAAATTTCTACTTTTGGGCTCACAAAACTTTGTTTCTAATCCGTCACAAATTTTGCCGACGGGAAAATTATGTTGCTAATCCATCGCTAAAATATGTCGCCAAATCCGTCGGTAAGTTTTCACTATAGCGGCGGATTACCGACGGATTTGTCTTAGTGACATTACGTCTAATGACGTACCCTTTCCGTCGGTATTTCGTCGGTAAATTAAAATAGCGACGGACTTCAACTATTTAGCGACGGATTATTCTGTTGCTAAATATCAGTATTTTTGTAGTGACAGATTTTGACATGGTCATCGGGGAGGTGCCGAGCAACGCCAGGATAACCACCATAAAAGTGGTAAGAGTGCTGACGAACCTAGCTCAAGGAGGCCAAGGAGCTCATCGATGGACTCTCGAAGAAGTTACGGGAAAGGATATCAAAGACCGAGGAGGCCAAGAAGCAGCTCGAAGAGGTCAGCGCCAAGGTCGCCATTGTCGAGGTCTCCTCTTCTTGTCATCTTTTAATTCTTCTATCCCTTACTTTTAATAGTTAGAATTATAATTGTAATTTTTATAGTACGATATAGAATGACAATATATAGACAATGAGTGCATTTACAGGAAGTTGGGTGGTGCACCAATCGAATAAAGCCTAATATGGTTTGTCCATATGCAACATAGACCAATAAATGATTAACATATTAGTCAAAGCAGCCAAAAGATCATGTGGCGGGAGGGCGTGTTAGGCCTAATGAACTTGTGTGGAGGCAGTAGAAAGATACAACTTTCCTACATGCTATGTTGCACGAATATCGACATGATACGGTAAGGACAAAGGAACACGGTCACAACAATTATTTTGGTGTGTCCTAGTACCTAAAGAAATGGCTAAACATAAGGAATTCAACAATGTAATCATGGTATAGTGATATGCAAATATTAACATATCTTAAGACTCTTATATAGAGTTCCTTCGCCATGACAAGATCTACTACATTTAGGATCATTTCCACAGAAGTAAATCCATGAATTGGAAAGGTTCTATATGCATTCGTTCCGATCGATTAAGTACTGAAGGTCTTCAACACTCAACTTTGATTGAGTCAAAATAGCCATAAACCTAACAAATAGCTCGTTGTCCAGAGCAGGGTGCTAAACAATCTACCACTAAAAAAAAGTTTTGTTCTTGAAACTTAAAATAATATCCTACCTCAACTAAACAAACAAAGAAGGTATTTCTCCTTTACCTCTGCCTCAAGCTCCCATGCCGACTCTTCGACTAAATCGTTCTGCCAGAGCATGAGAACCAAAGAAACAACACGACTCCCTAACATTTTTTCCTTTATGTCCAATATATGAACATGTTCTTCTGAATATGATAAGTTTGCACACAACATTAGCTGATCAAAACTCACTACGTGACTTAGATCATGTATGTATTTTTGAAGTTAGGAAACATGAAAATATCATGCACTTCAGCCAATATTGGATATAGTGCAATTCGATAAGCTACAGGTGCCACCCTCTCAAGAATTTTGAAGGGCCCAATAAATTTTGGACTCAACTTGCCCTTGACACCAAATTGCATCACACCTTGCATGAGTGTCACCTTTAAGAATATGTGGTCTCCTACCATAAATAGTAGTGGTCATCGGTGAGTATCATCATAACTCTTTTATTGACTTTGGGTAATACGAAGTCTCTCTCGAATCATGTGGACCTTCTTGACAGTCTATTCCACCAGCTCTGGTCCAAGTACATGTCATTCATCGACTTCATTCTAGTATATCGATGATGATACTTCCTCACATAGAGTGTCATCTCATACAGAGCTATTTGAATGCTCGATTGATAGCTATTGTTATATGCAAATTTTGCTAACAAAAAGTGTGTATCCTAACTTGTTTTTAAATCTATCTCACAAAGTCGTAATATGTATTCGAGAATAGGATTCACCATTTCGTCTTACTATCAGTTTAAGGATGATATAAAAAACTAAACTTTAACTGTGTTCTTATTGTAGATTGTAGGCTATTCCAAAAATGAGACAAGAATTGCCCGTCTTATTCTAAAAGTATTAAAGTCAGAACTCCATGCAGTCGAAAACATCACTAATATAAATCTGAGCTAATCAATCGACGCTCCATGAGACCTTGATTGCGTTGGAATGAGATGACTTGGTCAATCGATCAACATTGATCCAAATTGCATCATTCCCTCTCTGCGTCTTCTGCAAGCCCATAATAAAATCTATCAAAATATGATCCTATTTGCACTCGGGGATGGCAAGATTTTACATCTCTCTACTATGACTTTGAAGCTCTAATTTTACTCTTTGACATGCTTTGTGACGTAAAGAGAGCCACATACTTCTTCATATCGTACCACCAAAAGGTTGTACGAAGGTCCTTGTACAAAGATCCTTATCTTGCATAATGTGCTTATGTTAGAATTTCTTTTCTTAGCTCCTCAACCTTAGGAACATAGAGTCTTTCCTTCAGTTGTAATGTTTCATCCTCGTCTTCAAGGAAATTGGTTGCCCGTCCTAGTAAAATCAACTCATGCATCTTCTGCAGGGACATATCATCCTTTTCTGATATCTTTATCCTTTCTCGCATTCTGCCGCGGACTCGGAAATCAATACCCATGCTTTCTACATATTCAAGTATCTTGCTAGCTAATATCAGCGCCTTGATGAATCTTCGCCTCAAAACGTCTGCTACAACATTTTTTTTGCCAAGTGTGTATACAATTATCAAGTCATCATCTTTGACCAGTTCCAACCAACGTCTCTACATCAAATTCAATTCCCTTTGGTGAATATGTAATTGAGATAATTGTGATCAATGAATATTTTGTAAGCCACACCATAAAAATAGTGCCACCATAATTTTAATGTGAACACAATTGTCGTCAATTGCGTAGTTCTTCTCATGTTGCTTCATCGATCTAGAGGCATAGGATATCGTATTTCTATTATGCATGAGTACACACCCTAAGCTAAGTCCTGACACATTACTGTAAATTTAAAATCCCTTTGTCCCTTTTGGAAGTACAAGGATTGGAGCTAAAACGAGCCACTACTTTAACTCCTGAAAGCTAGCTTCACCGTCGTTCGTCCACTTGAGTGCTACTTTCTTTCAAGTGAGGTGAGTCAGAGGCGAAGAAATTTTAGAAATATCATTTATGAATCTTCGATAGTAGCCTGCCAAAATGAGAGAGCTCTGAATTTTACTTGCAGATGTGGGCTATCTCTAATCTACCACCGCTTCAATCTCTTCAGATCGGCAGCAACACCTTCTGCCGAGATAACATGTCCGAAAAATGATACACTACTCATCCAAAATTCACACTTGCTCAATTTTTCTTATAACTGATTTTCTTGTAGAGTCTACAATATAATTCTTAGGTTCTCCTTATGGTCTTCTTTGCTTCTAGAGTAGATCAAGATATTATTAATGAACATAACCACGAAATTATTAAGGAATAATATGAAGACTTAGTTCATCATATCCATGAAGGAACCTAGGGCATTCGTCAAACTGAACGACATAACAAAGAACTTATAGTGACTTTATCTTGTGCAAGATGCTAATTTTGGCACGTTTTTTGGCTTGATCTTCAGTTAGTGGTAGCCGGAACAAAGATATATCTTAGAAAATAATGATGCTTCCTATAGATGGTCGAATAAATCATCTATTTGTGATGGTGGATATTTATTTTAGATGATGACCTTATTCAGTTTTCGGTAGTTGATGCACAGCCGCATCTATCTATATATCTTTTTTGTGAACAATACTGGAGCGCCCCATGAAGAGGCGCTAGGAGAATGTACCAACGGTCTAGCAATTCTTGTAATTAAATCTTGAGTTCTTTTAATTCTATAGGTGTCATTCTGTATGGAGCTTTGAAAATTGACTAAGTGTTTGGATATGTGTCAATAGGGAACTCTATCTATCGATCCAGAGGCATACTAGGTAACTCATCTAAAAACACATCGGAAATTCTGCTACGATTTTAGTCTACACTACGTCTATACCATTATTTCTACTGTCTCTAACAGAAATGAAGTATCATCCATAATGTAATATATGTCGAGTCATCGTTGCCGATATCACCATTCCCGTCTTGCTGAGCCATACGAGTTGGAGAATGCGCTTTTCCTAGGTAGGTGAAATACGACTCTTTTCCATGCAATAAATTATCGTAAAACAAGCATCGAACCATTCGATACCTAAAATGATGTCATACTCCTTAATATCAAGGACTATCACGTCAAAAGATAATTTACTACCTCGAATACAAATATAGCCATCCCTAAATTTAAATTTGCTGACATCTCCACTCTTGATGGGGTGCTAACACTAAAGTTTAAATCTAAGAAGCTCATTTTAACAAAATCAACGAATATAAAATTATGAGCCACACCAGAATTAAATGAAACTCTTGCTGAAATTTCCTTGTATGACATAATACTAGTCGCAACCCTGTTGGAAGCAAGAGCCTCCTTTTGAGTTAAAGTATAGACTCTTTCTTGTGCGTCTATATGCTAGTTATAAGTGTTCGTCTACACCATATGCAAAGCTCCTGGTGCATGTCCATGGTTCTGGACCTGAAAAATCCTTTGGAAGGTTCTGAGTCACCCTTCCAACTTGATATTCATTTGTCATGTAGCCTATGCGACCACACTTAAAACATCATCCTCGACACTTTGTTTCTTTATTCCCCATACTTGTCACATTTAAAGTATCGCACCCATGGATTGGGCTCTCTGTTCTCAATTGTATTTTGACGCTTGGGTACTCCTGATCCTCCTGATTCATGAGGCCTTTTGTTAAAGGTGCAGTTGTTCTGCCCTGTCCTTTACGTATTGCGGCCAAATAAGAACCCACTCTCAAGAGTGGTTTTATAAGAACTATAGGTACGTCTAGCATCTTTGATTCACCACATCCCTATGTAGATCATCATTTAGACTCTGCTGAAATCTTTGGCACCAAGCCTTCTTGTCTGTTAGAAATGAGTCGACGAATATAACATGTTTTGTGAATTCTACATCATAGTCATCTACTGACAAATTTTCTTGCTTGAGTATGATGAACTTATCTTCTTTTTGCTAACAAACCGCTCGGGGAATATATTGCTCGAGAAATGCTTGCTTAAATATCTTCCAAGTAATACTTCTATTCTGATTGGCGTCGCAGATTGTCGTCTTCTTAGCTTCCAACCAATCATGTGCCCTCAAATGTAGGTGCACAACTCCACACCCTACCTTCTTAGACCCTTTAATGTTGATAAGCTCGAACAAGCCTTCGATTATAGAATTATGGAGGGCCCTTTAATGTCGATCCATCATATTACTTCATCGTGTTTGAATTTGCCGTTAAATTATAGAAGACCCATGTTCTTGAATTAACAGGATTTGAAAGAAGAATTCTTCGACATCGACTAGGCTTTCTCTGCTTCTTCTATGATGATCCCTTGAGTCACAACCACTGTAACATTATCGTTGGCCACCATGGAAGTAATTGTCTAAGTCAGAATGTCCATTTGCTTCTGTTGTGCATCAAATTAAGCTTAAATCTGTGCCTAAAACTGTTGTCGTTAAGCCTCAATCTTTCATCGCTAGGCTCAAGCCTGTTTTTCTTGTTCCTGCATCATATGCAACAATCTTTCCATTAGATCGTCCGGGGCTACTGCCCTGGAGCTACTTGATTTTCTCGAAGTGCTAGAATTATTCTTTTTTGTCATTTTTCTGCAAAAGAAGGAAATTTTTTGTTAGTATTTGTAAAATATTTATAGCCTTATTGTATGGAATAATTATTTCATGCAGCGTACAATGAAAAATATTCAACCAAAAAAAATATCAAAACTTCCAAATTAAATAGCATTATCCTAAAAATAGTTTAAAATTGGAGGAAGTGGACAGTTCTCTTATACCATTATATACATTGACACCAAGATGCCTTTAGAAGAAACAACTTCAAAATACTTAGAAATAGGAAGAGCTTGAGTCGCTTCTCCAAAAAACTTCAACGAATTTTGTGCACCCGCGTTGAGCCTAACACATGTGGAGGAGGGGTCAGCACATTGGGGAATGTACTGGTGAGCAAAACTAACCCACTTGCATAAACCAGCAATACTTATTAAGAGCATGCAATTTAAATGATCATGCTATTTAGAACTAGGATTGATTAATAGTTCATAATCGACATAATAAAGGGAAACATGAAAAATATATATCATATCAATAAGTGATAATAAAAGCAAGAAACATATATGATATTACTTATACGTAAAATTTTTACCACATCCTAATCGCCCTTCTCCATATAAAACATAGATAAATACTTACCGCGCCAACAGAAGACATACATTAGCATGCAATATGTCTATATGAGGTCATTGGTGACTCTGACACCATGAAGGACTATTACGTAGTATTACGACGTGCCCTTCCAGTCCGGGTAGCTAGCCGCACATAAGGGCCCACAATATCTCGTGCGTGAAATACGTTTCATATAATTTTCCCTAGTCGATTCGATTCTAGTGCCTTGGAAACTACTTCGAGGAACGCCAAACCTTGTGCACAACAAATACGTGAATAATTTAACTTAATGTAAACATAAGCATGGAATAGAATGAAATAAAACAACATGAACATCTAGTTATATATCAGTTCATACTTGCGATTCACTATTGTTTCGATTGGTGACTTATTGCTCCCAAACCATTCAGACTCATACTTTGGCACCAAGCTACAACCATTCCGCTTTTTATGTGAAGCCATTGTTATATAAATCTCATGCATAAATGCACTTAACAGCTACAATTCTTAGTAGTCTAATTTCTTACTGTTAGAACATACATGTATTTTTTATATATCTATTAGAATCTAATTGGCATCGTCGATCCAAGGACGTTACAGGGAAACAAAGAATTCATCTTGTGAAGAAGTAGAAAATAAGGGTCGAAACCATCCACTAGAAAAAGAATTCACCAAAAGAAGTTGAATCGCTTTGCAACGATCAAACTTCAGCTATATATCCTTCTACAGTGGTACCAATATTGAGTTAGTATGCTTCTTCTATCCTTCATCTATCAAAATTCTCATAAATAAATGCAAAAATTGATACAAGTTGGCAATAGAAACAATTATCAAAATTAATACGAAAATGTATTCACCAAAACTAAGCAGTAAAAAAGTTCAAATAAAACTACAATAAAAATGTATGGGAACATAATCTTATATTGAGTTCCTTCGCCAAGACACAATACACTACATTTAGGACTTATTTTAACAGAAGTCAATCCATAAATTGAAAATGTTCTCTATGCATTTGTTCCGATCGATTAGATGCCGAAAGGTCCTCAACACTCAGCCCGATTGAGTCAAACTAGCCACAATCCTAACACACAGTGCACCGCCTGGAGCGGTGTACTATAATGCTTAGTTGTACTGCCCTTTCCCAAGTAGGGAATAAAAGATAAGGTATATCATTAAAACTATAATCATTTTTTTGATCGAAATATGCACGTCCATGTGTCGTGCACAAGTGATCTAAGCCCTCATATATCCTCCCTCCTCAAGTCCTTGTTGAATGAGGTAAATGAACTATCCGCTTTTGTATTATTTTATTATCAAAATTAATGAGGTAAAAATTCTGTATGGTGTGACCCATTTTGTTTTCCCCATCCAATGCTCTATTCTATAATCAAAATTAATTATAATTTTATTATCTTATTAAAATCTTCCTTCCATGGCTCAGATAAGTATCTTGATTTGTGTACCCTAGGTATCACATAAATACGAGGACATAAAATTTTCATCTAGTGGAATAAGACAAGATATATATATCTCGATACACTACCAAAATAAGTCACTTTAGCGACGTCCAAAAACGTTGCTAAATAGGAAAAAAAACGTCGCTGATTTATGTGTGTCGTGTCGTGTCAGCAAGAGGAGTGTGTCAGTGTCGTGTCAGCAAGAAAGGGTTAGGGTTACGTACTGAGCCGGAGTCGAAAGTCACTGTGGCAGGGGTTCACCGGGGCAGGGTGGTCGGGACAGGGGGTCGCCGGGGCAGCGGATCACCGGGACAACGGGTCGCTAGGGCAGCGAGTCGCCTCGAGAGAGGTCGAGGAAGGAGACACGGGGGATAGGGTCGTCGGAGACGATAGGGGCGATAGGGCAGGGGGTCGTCGGAGACGATAGGGGCGATAGGGCAGGGGGTCGCCGGAGTCGAGAGGGTCGAGGGAAGCTGGGGAAGGAGACAAGAGAGACAAGGGAGCATAGGGTCGCCAGGGGGAGGGGGCCACCAAAATCGAGAGCGGCGTCAGAGGCAGGGGGTCGCAGGGGGGAGGGGGTTACCAGCGACGAGAGGGGGAGGGGGAGAGAAATTTTAGGGAGAGCACAAGATTGAAAATTTTGGGGGAAAATAATAAAAAGTCGATCGGCCAGTAACCCTATATGAAATAATTTAGCAACATCCGCAAAAGGCGTTGCTAAACATCGTTGTCAACTAATATACTGGCGACATTCAAGTGGAGAAGTCGCTAAACGTCGTTGTTTAAAAAAAATAGCGACGTTCTCCGACTAAACCGCGACGTTTTCTTTCCAAATCATAATGTATGTCACGAACTGTCGCTGATAGTGACGTTCAACGACGTCTTTAGTATTTGTCGCTAAATACAACAAAATTAGCGACGTTTTTGACCGACGTCGCTAATACTGTTGCTAATATGATTTATTTTGGTAGTGATACGTGTAAGCCCCTGTATAGTATTTCAAATTTACTTGAATTTATTAGTAAATAAATTGTTAGACTATAGGTAATAAATGTATAATTATATAAAGGATATTAGGAATTATAAATTTAGAAACAAATTAAGAAACAAAATGATAAAAGTTGTATATAAAATAAAATAAATTAATTAAATAGAAGTAGAAATAAATAAAGTACATAAAAAGTAAGAACAAATAAATGTTTTATTAATATAAATCCTAAAGTAATTCAAAATCAAAACAATAAGTATCATGTAATTAAGAATATTGAGAAAACTAACTAAACACTAAAGTATTTATAAAATTCTCAAATAAAATAAAACTAAAAAAAAATATTAGATGGTTCAAATCTATCCACTGTGCTTAAATAAAAATCATGATAGCTACTAAATAATACATGTACACAATTTGATGAGAATATATCCACCGTTCTTATCCATATATTTATAACTATATCGACTACAAACCCACTCCATCACTTATATATGTATCATAAGTTAAAAACCCTATCCACAATCCTCCAAGTACGAGCCATTCAATGAATGTGACTATAGACCTTGAGCTCAACTATGGAACCTGGCCATAAAAAATTAGCAGGATCAAAATCCCAGATAGCAAGGACCACAAGGGAAGCCCGAGGTGAATGACCAAAACACAAGATGAAGGCCCGTTAACAAATGATATGAATGATTTTCTATCCTTACACAAACAAGGGCAAAATATTGGAACCAACTCTATCACCATTCACGTGTCCAAGTCAACTAACAACAACTACAGAAAAATAAGAATAACAATGAAAGTCAAAAGTGAGACTAGTACGGTATCAATATACGTATCTCGAGAATACTAATGACTGAATTGAAATACTAAATAGAAATAACTATGAAGCTAAAAAGGACGACGAGCAACGAGACAACTTAGGGACTACTCTAGATTGGACCACAACCCATAAACCAAACAAGAATCGAGGTTGCAGACCATTTTCAGAGCAGAACTTACCCTCTAGCCACTTATCAACACAATAGAACTAAAGTGTGAGCATAAATGATAATAACAACAAAAAAGCACGACTAAACATTCCTATGTCTTGCTACAAGTTAACTAGCTAGGGTTAACACAAAACTTAATTACTAAGAATATAAGTTGAGGAACTTTGCTACCACTTGCACTGCAGGTACCTGAATAGCCAAGGAGTCGAGTAAGCGCTTGTAACATGTAGCATACCACAAACATTAATTGAAAAATTATAACATATGAAACAAAATTGAAAGTGCCACAGCACCTGAACTTGGTACATCATGGAGCCCATGCTAATCAGGGTTGTCCATATCTTATGAGACCCTTAGCGATCGAAGGTTCTAGTAGTGTGACTATCTTTCCCTCCCAATGTACTAAATAAGATTATAGAATCATTTATCCTACAACTTTTATCTCGATTATCAAGTCATGGACACTAAAGAATCACCCTAGAATGATGAGCCATGGGTATACGTAATTTATGAGTTATCACTAGCAAATGTTTGCGTAACTTATTGTACGAGATACATTGGACAATACGCATACCCTATTGCCCAATGCCAAGATGTAATAGATTAAGCGCACACCAGATATTCTTCGGTGTCGAGAATGACATGTACTCGTATCAAGTATATGGAGAATACAACTTCCAAAAATTATACAAAATCACAAGATTATTATAAGGAATCAAAATAATCAAAGAAAATAGCAAAATTGGACAAAAAGGGCAAAACCGACACGTATCAAGTATATAGAGAATACAACTTCCCAAAATTATATAAAATCACAAGATTATTATAAGAAATCAAAATAATCGAAAAATCACAAAAATGGATAAAATGGATAAAAATAGCCAAAAAAAAGGAAAGCAGCTAAAACCGGCATACCAACGGTATACTGTAGTATACCAACGGTATACTGTAGTATACCAACGGTATACTGACTAAAAAAAGAGAGTTTTTGGAGCATAAAATGGTATATCGGTGGTATATTGTATTATACCGTCGATATATTGGTTTGAAATAGCAACAAAATTCCATAATTTTGCTAAAATTATTTCAGTCATAAAATCTTTATTTTAAATCAAATTCGACGTTTCAAAAGTCAAAATTGCATGAAATTAAATTTCCTACAACATGGGAGTATTAGTTTTCATAAATATTGAGATTTAAAAGATGATTACAACTGACATACCCAAAAATACTATATAAAATCTTTGATCTACTCAAAATTGCCGATCAAAATAAATATCATATACTAAAATTGAAGAAAATTTAAAGATACAAATTTTTGACTAAAAATATGTAAGATACGAAGGAAAATAAAATATAAGGAAAAATTATAGTCGTCTTCAATTTGAGCAAGATGTACTTGCCTAGGGTCTTAGCAAATAAACCAAAATCTTCTACTCTCCTCTAGGGGGGTTAGACACCACACCCAAGACCTTAAGGCGAAGATCCAAGCATAACCCAAGGGAGAGAAGAGGAAGATAAATGAAAAAAGAGAAAAGAGGAGAGAGAAAATAGAAAGGTTAATATAGGGGAAAGAGTGAATCATAGACCTAGGATGATCCATCTCATCAATCCAAGTCTCCCTCAAGTGATATCATATAAACCCCCTAAATTTTAGAAATTATTATTAATTTTACTTGATATATTTTAAAGTATTTTTTATTTAATTTACTTGATTTTTAATTTTAGATTTTTGTTAATATTTTTGTAGCAAGTTGAATGCATATAGGTATACATAGATAAAAATGGTACAAGTTTATGAACTAAATATTCAGAATTTTTTTATTATTTTGAAAATTTTAAGGAATTTTTATTTTAAATTTTATAGTATTTTATTAATTATTAAAATGCCTTGTATTTAATTAATAATTTTTTTGCTAATATTAGTAATAGCAGGTAACTGCTACATTCTAAGTAGCTAGTAGGTATATTTGTATAGATTATTTATTAAAAAGTTTTTAGAAAATATTTTTGAAATTTTATGATTTTTATAAATTTAATTGAATTTTTAGAGTGCATATTTATATATATCATTATATATGTATATGTATATATAAAGGAAAAATGGTAAGGAACTTCCCCCGAATATCTCACGAAAAGCGAACCTACAATATATCGCGACCCCCCAATCCTTACCCAACCCAGGAAACAACTATGTGTGTATAAATATACACAGAGGAAAATGAACTAAAAACCCGAATCGCTCACCCTCGCTGCCCCTAACCCCAGGCGCCTCACTTTCCACCTTTGGCGTCGCCCCTGACCGACTGCAGGTCGGAGCGCCGCCCCCGGCCGGCCACGGGCGGAGTCACCACTGCAAACAGAGCAGCAAACAGGGCGACAACCACTCAACTTTGCATAGAGAATTCTTCGTCTTCGTGAGATCATTTTCTCATCTAATTTCTCTGTCATGTACCCCACTTAAACCATTACAAAAACTTTCAATTAGTTTAGAAAATTATGACTTGCATCTGTAGAGAAATCGATTCAAAAATCGACAAAATCATGTTCGCAAACAGGGCATAGAGCAGTCTACCACCCTAACTTGGAAGACAGAATTAGGGCTCGATAAATAGGATTTTCGAGAACTAATTAAATATAGTGGTAGACAACCTATAGGGCTTCACAACCCTTCTGGTGCATTTAAATTTTGTCGATTATGTGTCGAGAAAACCGATTCCCAAAATCGACAAAAACAGTTTTCAAAACAATAAAAAAATTAAAAAAAATTCCAATACGGCGTGTGCCCCGACAAACTAGACGACGTGGTCGCAAAGTGCGTATCGACTTCTGGACATGTGGGATTCGATGGAACTCGATTTCGATGTGTGTGCACGACGGAATCGAGGCGTATCGGTTGAGATACCCCGTATTGACCTCTTTGCAAACTAGCCTACAACTTCGTGCACGTTCATCATCTCGAGACCAAACTTGCGCCACTGGACTCATATCATTTTTTTGGTCCTTTGAGCCAAGTTTGGTCTAATTCTGAGAAGGTCGTCCGGAACGCTATTTTGGCGGACTCGCGATCCGATCCAACGAGTAAAATTATGCACAGCTCACCGAAATCTAAATTTGGACATACAGTTAAGTTTGTATCGTCAAACTGGACCCGTAGACATATAATTTGATGACTTTAGATACCATAGATTTTGGCACACTTTTTGATGCAAAACGGGTCCAACAACGGATATCGATTTGATCTAAAATTATGATTGTGCTCCTGTGTCAAGAATTGGACTTATGGGTAGGCAATCTTAGATATTTCTTTTATACCAAAAATGTTGGTGATGTCTGTTTCAGCATCCGAAGACGTTTGTGGAAGTTGGCTTTCATTGCTTCACTGATCTAACGACTCGAGCTATTGGATACTGCCATTTTCCACACTAACTCAAGCAAGATACCTTGCCATATTTACTGCTTATATTATTTGCATCTTACTGTTTAGCTACTGCATGTTATTGTTTACTTATTTCTAGTTTTTCCAGTTGTATTACTGTACTATTCATGATTTACTTTACCATGCTTTCCGCTATACATAATGCAAATGATAGCCATATTTTATTCTTGTCTTTAAAATTTGCATATGGACCTAGAGTTAAAGGACTACCCTATTAGTAAGCATTTCATAAACTTTGACACAGATGTACCACGAGATATGTGTGAGTTGTGAGTAGCATATGGAGGTACTTGCGTATTGGTTGATCACCCGTACGCATGTGTTAGGTCTAACTGCCAAATAGATGCATGTTAGGAGAATTGGCAGTTAGTAGAGGTACATTGTCATAGATACGACTAGGTAGTGCATAGGATGGGGAGAACAGTTTCTTAGCGTATGGACCATGTATGCACTTATCCATTAGAACCTGTGAGCTCCGTCGGAGATGTAGGTATTGATTCCTTACTGGACGGATTCCCTACTGTACTGATACCCTCTGACATTCACAGAGCGTTACGGACGTAGGCTCCCGATGGCCATAGAGGGGACCATGCCAATCCCATTATAGCCAGAGGGTCCATGTATTGAAGCTTTGTTCTTAACTGCATGATCAAAGTAAAATGGTTAGGTAACCTTAGTTGATGTCATGTCATCTTAGTTCCAATAGTGGCATGGGGTAGTGTCACGTCATGGAATAGTGTGCTACCCCTTATTCTTGTTTGGTTGTAGGGATAGTCTACTATTTCGATGATGGGATATTGGGCCGTGTTATGATTTGTACTGTTTACTTTTACTCGTGACTTTGTGACATATTTTATATTTATTTCATATAGCATATTTTTTGTATCTTGTTACGTCCCTCTGAGGGCCTGGTATTTTCTTCAGGTGCGTGCTTTTATGACTTTTCGTAGGTGTTCTAGCCAAGGCCGTGATCCTATCTTTTCTATCGAACATGACTTGCTCTTGGATCGTCCTTGCTACTTTTGACAAATTCTTTTATTTGTTATGTATTTTTTCTCATTTAAAATGGTTGGTATTATATTTGCCTCTACCCAACAACTTGTACATTGACAGTTCATAGTTGATTTATGATATCTTTATTCTTTTATTTTTGTGGATGAGATTTAGTTAGCCATGATTATACTATATTTTATAGGTTACATATATTTATTATACGACTGGCATGTCTACGTACCTAGTCCTACGTATTTTGGAACTGGGGCGTTACATCTCATACATCCAAACAAAACCAAGAACCCGTTAGGTAGAAGGGTGACTTGGTTAGTGACCAAAGGAAAAGTCAATAGCAGCCGGGAAGTATGTAGTGCCCCATCCCAACATCGTGCCCCGTTTTTCGTTTGTGATACAGGGAGTGCGGTTAAAAAACACTGTCGCTATCGATTGGTCGGGACCGATTGAATCAAGATCATTTCCTTGTTATGGATCAAATTCTTTGAAATCAAGTCTCATATTCATTAGATTACGTTTTGAGGAAAGACTCTACGGCTGAGTTGGGAGAGACCCCATGTTGCTTTATTTTTCATACCGCATTTGCCTCTTTGCGTTGGCTTTCTTGAAGGTGTTTTCGAGAATGTTTCGATGGATTTTATTGCTTGCATTCTTTGGTCTTCGTACTTCATATCGAATCCTATGAGAAAGGGAAGAGTATTGATAGTTTGCTTATGCGATTACAGGTAATCGCGTAGATACTATATAGTGTACGAGACTACTTTCTTTTAGTTAATTTAATCAATGGTGAGTAGCTTAACCTTTCTCTTCCTGTCCCTCTTGTTCACTAATCAATCAATGATATCGATAACGTGAATGCTAGATGTAGAGGTATAGACACAATACTGCATGTTTACTTACATAGAACTGCTATAGAATTGCTATACTATGAATCTGCTACATGCTTACTTATGTTATGCCTGTTATAGAACCATGTTAGGCATATAATGAATCGATGAATGGAATATTTCAACGATAATATGGAACATGCCTTGAATAACTAGTTAGTATAGCATGGTCATGGACAACTTGTGCACAAGGGCATATTTCTTCGGACGGTGTCTCGGGGCCACAGGACCAATTCAGCCTAGAAGGAAACACAATAGCTATACTAGATGCATGGCATGGATATTCGAGGTCTTTCAACTGGGCTCGCTACCCGCGTTGAATGACCCCCGTCTAAACCAAGCTATATGTCCCGGATGGCATGTCATGCCAGTGACCTCCATAAATATGTATTGTCTTAGTTAACAATATCAAACTGAACCATGTAACGCCCCAGAACCAGAATACTGGAGAGCGGGGGCATACATAGCCAGCTACGTATATTGAAATGGAATCCACCTCGCTATACGATCATGGTGTCTAGATATATGAGGGTTTAACTACAAGACATCAGTCTCTTATGGTCATGAACAAGCCTATTGTCTCAATCTCAAGCAAGTAAAAGCAGTTACAAGATGTTAGAGCATCAAATATACAATAGTAAGGCATCCCATACATTACATATTTGGATGATCATGAAGCTAGTCATACAAAATGTGAAGACTAGCCAGAGTTTCAGTCATACATGATCAACCCTAGGATTCGTCAATCATGTTACGGCCCGTAGGCAGACAATAAGTAAGGTGCAATCGAGCTAACACGTGCTTGTCAGCTAAACGCCTCAAAAGAATAATTTTTACAATAAAGTGGAAGAACAAAATGAAACCCACTCGTTACCTTGGTTACGCCTGGTGGTTACCATCTGGCTGGAAGGTCGGTAGATCCTCTAGAACTGCACCGATATCTGGCCATACAAAACCAGCTGGGTCAGACCCCAGAAAAGCAAGTGCCACAAAGGAGCTTCACTTAAGAACTAAAACCAGCAATTAGCATAAAACATAATAACACATAATAAAGGACAAGAAATATGGAAAATCATGATGATATACGATAAGATAACCATGGAACTATTCAGATAACCAAGTTACAACCCTTAAACCAAACAAGGACCGGAATTGTAACCCTTCGTCTGAACGGAACTTGGTTTCCCACCATTTATCGAGAAAGTAAAGCACAAGCAATCAAGTCATGTTACGATCTTGTACAGGATCAGGACAAGACTAGACTGGGTTAGACTCCATCCAATCAATCACGGCCAAGCAATGAGTACGGCTTGATACTTTAACTAACTATGGTTATCACAGGCCTAGTTACTAACAAGATGCAATGAGATTGCTCCGACAGCCACAAGCCCTGCAGACCATCTAGGTTATCCAGGTCGAATATCTTGTTCATGAAGGGTACAACACATGACAGTGTGCTGGAAATGTGCCCTACTCGTCGGCAGGCTACAAATCCACTAGCACGCCCAGATAACAGGATTGCCTGTAGCTGGGAAATCTCTTCATGACTACTGGATTATTCTAGTTATTAGCCTTAGTCAATTTTAGTAGGTACCTCCGACCGTGGTACTCAGGGGTCCCTGCCCTAGACATGATGCAAGACAATACTGGTCCCTTTGTACAAACATAATCGTCCACGGTGTCCAGGCCATTCATTCTTGTCAAGTTATGCTAGCCGTCGCAACAGCTATTCGAGGTATAGCATGACGGGTTTAATTATCAAGATTACTTATCATGTCAAGAGTGCGTCACGACGGACCACCATCAAGAATTATCATGTCAAGTTACTTGTCAAGTGTGCACCGCGACGGGTCACTATCGTGTTCAGGAAACATGCGCAGAATTTATATGGTACAAGCATATTATCAAGGGACCCAAGTTATACAGAGGGTCATGAGACACAAGCATAAATGTAACCACCCATCATAAGGATAATAATAATAATAGTAATAATAAAAGAGGACAAGAGCTATGGAAAAGCCATGCGGCCCGGGATCCAAGGGTCATGGCTCATACGGCTAAGGGGTTACATGCGGCCAGGAAGGAACAGGTTCATGTGGCTCGGGTCTACCGGAGTCAGGGATCACCATGCGGCAAGCAATGGGGGGATCTCATGCGACTGGAGGGTCTCATGCGGCTGGAGCCAGGCAGGGCCATACGGCAAGAGCCTATGCGGCCAAGAAACAACATGTATATGCGACAAGGGGGAAAATGAGTTCATGCGGCCAGGAAAGAAAATGGGCTTATGCGGCTCGGAGCTGCCAAGAGCCATGCGGCTCGGGAAGGGAACAAGCTCATGCGGCTAACGGTTAAGGGTAGTTATGCGGCTATGAGAGTTGGGTCTCATGCGGCTGAGAGGGGATCGGGCTCATACGGCTCGAATTTACCGAAGCCATACGGCCCCGGGAAAACATGCATATACGGCAAGGGCCATTTGGCAATGCTACCATAGCCATGTGGCAATGCTACCAAAGCCATGCAGCCAGGAGGGAAACTTACCGCATGAAAAGGCCATACGGCTAAGTACTGTTCTTCTTTTCCATCTGTTCCGAGAAGAAGAACCATAGAACCGTGGCTTCCAAGCTCCACAAATCCATCATCTAAGGTCCGAATCCAAACTTCCATAGGTCAAAATGGGGAAGAAAGAAATTCTCTACAACATGGAACCATCAAAACTTGAAAATAACAGGGTTAGATCAAAACCCAAGAAATCTAAAATTTGTAACAAGTTTAGATCTTCATGAAATGAGCCATAGAAATTGAAAATTCTAAGTATTAAAGTGTCATAGAATCTCGTGAGAAAGAAAACAGAACAATAAATCTTGAGTTCCTCCATGAAGGAAGTTGCACTTGCCCAAGCCTCTCTGGTAGGTGGAGAGAGTTTAATGGAGGAAGAAGAAGTAATAAAAAAAAGTAATAAGGAGAGAGAGAGAGAGAGGGGGTTGGCGGCTAATAAGGAAAAGGAGGGGTGGTAGGTGGGGTTGGTCCATATGCAAAACCGAACCAAGCAAATGAAATGCCAAAATAACCATGCAATGAGACATGCAATATGAGTCAAAATACGTATACGTATACCAAAATACGTAATACGAACCACGGGCGTTACAACTCTACCCACCTTAAAAGAATTTCATCCTCGGAATTTAATTAAGAGGCTAGAGAGGCAAGGACAAGCTATATTAATCACAAGCAAGTTATAAGTAGGAAATCAATCAAGCAATCATTCATGCAAGCAAGGAAGCTGAGGGTATAAGGCATAAGAAGGACATTATACCTTACGAGTTAAACAGGTCGGGATATCGCGATCGGATATCATCCTCACATTCCCACGTTGACTCACCTAGAGAGTGATGACCCCAAGCAACACGGACTAAACTAATAGTCTTGTTCTTGAGTATCTTCTCTCTCCGGTCCAATATGGATACGGGCCTCTCCGCATACGAAAGGTTGGTACCAATAACCAATTCTGAATGATCAAGGACATGACTCAGATCCGGGATATACTGTCATAATTGGGACACATGGAAGACATCATGCACCTCACGCAACGACGGCGGGAGAGTGAGACGATAGGACACATCTCCTACTCGCTCTAGAATATCAAATGGCCCTACATACCGAGGACTGAGCTTTCTCCGTATGCCAAAATAAATGACGCCACGGTTAGGCGAGATCCTAAGGAATACATGGTCGCCAACAGAAAATTCAAGGGGACACAGATGAGAATCGGCCCAATGGCGCTAGCGATCTTGTGCAACTCGAAGATGATCCCTGACTCTTCTGACCACCTCACCTGTCTGAGTAATTATTTTCGGATCGAGCATTTGCCTCTCTCCAACATTGTCCTATGCTAGCAGGGATCTGCACTTCCTACCATACAGTGCTTCGAACGGTGCTATCTGGATACTGGACTAGAAACTGTTGTTGTAAGAGAAATCCACCAGGTGCAGGTGATCCTCCCACGAACCACCGAAGTCGCGGGTATAAGATCTCAATATATCTTCCAAGGTTCGTTGGTTCGCTCTGACTGATCATCTGTCTGCAGATAATAAGCTGAGCTGAACTGGAGGTGAGTTCCCAAACTCTCTTGCAGACTACGCCAAAAGTGCGACGTAAACCTTGAATCTCTGTCTGAGGTGATACTGACTGGTACTCCATACAACCTGACTATCTGCCTGAGATACATCTCTGCTAGCTGAGCCGTCGACTGACCAACTCTGAACGGGAGAAAGTGAGCCACATTCGTGAGCCTGTCTATAATAACCCAAATAGCATCTCTCCCAGTTGGGGATCTAGGTAATCCAGTCACGAAATTCATGGTTATATGCTCCCACTTCCATTTTGGAATTGGCAAGTGCTGAAGAACTCCAGCTGGTCTCTGATGTTCAGTTTAAACTTGTTGGCAAACCAAATACCGAGAGACAAACCAGGCTATCTCCCTCTTCTGCTAATAACTCTGGTTGTAATGTGAGAAATAAACTCCGACTCTCCTACTCAGCGCATCTGCTACTACGATGGCCTTCCCAGGATGATACTGCAGGTTGACATCATAATCCACAAGAAGCTCTAGCCACCTCCTCTGACGCATGTTAAGATCCTTCTGGGTAAATACATACTTCAAGCTCTAGTGGTCAGTAAAAATCTCTACCCTATCTCCATACAAGTAGTGTCTCTAAAGCTTAAGTGCAAACACTACTGCTGCCAGCTCCAGGTCATAGGTTGGGTAATTCCTCTCATGATCACGAAGTTGGCATGACCCATAAGCTATTACCTTCCCATGCTGTATCAAAATACATCCTAAACCTCTGCCTGAAGCATCACAATATACTAAAAATCCTTCAGTCCCATCTGGAAGCGTGAGAATGGGTGTCGTCATCAAGCCTCGCTTCAACTTTTCAAAAGAATCCTGACATTCTGCTGTCCAAGCAAACTGCACATCCTTGCTGGTCAACTGGGTCAATGGCGCTGAAATCCAAGCAAAATCTGAAACAAATCGCCAGTAATAGCCGGCTAATCCAAGAAAATTGCGTACTTCTACAACTGTGCTGGGTACTGGCCATGTCTCAATGGCCACAACCTTCTGGTGATCTACTTCTACTCCTCCTCTGGTAATGATATGACCCAAGTATGAAATTCGATCGAGCCATAACTCGTATTTACTGAACTTGGCATATAAATGGTGCTCTTTGGCGGCATTCCTGGAAGCTCTTCTAGAAAAACATCTGAAAACTCCTCGACTATCCGGGGTAACTGCACTGCTGCTACTGCCATCCGCAATATCGGAGGAGAAGGTTCAACTTTGACTCGGGAAAAGGAAAACTCTGGCTCGCCTGGAATGCTAAAAACAACCCTGCCAATATGGCAGTCTATCCTAGCATACTAGTTCCTTAACCAATCCATCCCTAGGACCACATCATAATCGGCCATGGGGAACTCTATCAATCTAACGGGGAACTCTCTGCCGCTAACTACGATCTGACACGAGAAAAATACTCTATCTACTCCCACAAGACCGTTACCAGTAAGTATATTGAGCCTTACTGATAATGACTCTAGCTCCAGTCCTATCCATGTCGCGAATCGTACAGAAATGAATGAATGCGATGCACCAGAATCAAATAACGCTGATGCTGGGAGGGAGTTGACGAGAATAGTACCTGTCACTACCTCACCTGGTGCCAATCCTTCTTCTACGATCATCGCCATCACCTGACCATGTCCTTTGGGTGTTGGTCCCCTCTGCTGAAAACCTTTATGTCTGCTCTGGATCAGGGTTTGGGCTTGTACATACTGCTGGGGGTTCTGCTACTGGAATACTAGTGACTGAGGCGGCAATAGCCTCTGAGGCTGATATTGCTGCTGGGCTGGTGCTGGTCCTCTCACCGAAGGACTAGAAAAGTTGGACAATGATGAACTACCCCTATTCGGGCAGATCCTATCTTGTTATCCGCTGTCCCACAAGCCAGGCACAATCCCTGCGCCCTGTGACATTCTGCTACCACATGTCCTGGCTTTTCGCAATATGAACATCCCACTGCGGAAAAGTGCTTCTGCTTCTGCTGCTAAGGGTATGTCGGGGTTGAATGTTGAACTAACGTTACTGAGGCCGCTCGCCTCGGAGCTCCGATGGTCAAAGCCCTAACTGCCAGGACTGGTGCTGAAGACTGGTTCATCTGGCCGTGAGACCGCTTCCGACTTCCGGTCCGGTCCTCAATCCTCCGGGAGGTATATGCGTGCCTCCTAGCTACTCTCAATACCGCATCAAAAGTCTGATGCTCAAACTGCTCCACTGCCAATAAAATCTCTAGATGGAGCCCCTGCTGAAACCGCTGGGCTCTGTCGAACTCGGTTGCTACCAAGGTGGGAGCAAACCGACTAAGTCTCGAAAACTCGGCCGCATAACCGTCGACCGTCGTACCTATCTGCTTCAGATTGGCGAACCTCGTCTGTAGATCGTACCGAGCTGCAGCATCGAAGTACTTGGTCTAGAATCTCTCACGAAATACTGCCCAAGAAATAGGTGCCACTAATCCAACGGCCTGCGCCGCCCACCAGCTACGGGCAAGATCCAAAAACTGTAGGCGTACTACCACCACCTTCTTATCCTCGGGCGTCTTTGTCGTTTCTAGAATCACTTTTGTATCCAACAGCCAAGCATCTGCGGCAATCGCATCTTCGCTGCTATCGAAGAAGGGAGGGTTCAAACGCTTGAAGTTGTTGGCTGCCTGGTTCCCTTGATGACCGCCACTGTTCAAAGCATCTTGTACGGCCTGGGGTAGGGCGTCGCCTCAACGATCTTGAGAAGCTAGCAATGTCCTGATGAGACCCACCAAGGTGCCATCATCAGGCTCTGCAGGCTGGACTGGCTGAACTGGTGGCTTTTGGCCCCAAGTAGGCATGACTCTGGAGGCTACTCCTGAATGCTGGCTTGATCTCCAGGTTGCTGCGGGCCCAAAGGAGGTGCTCCACCTTGCCGATCGGTAGGGCCAGAAACAATACCGCTGAAGAAGACGACACAGGGAACAATAAGGAAGGACCAGGATAGATCAAAGATACAAGCATGTGATCAGGTCAAAAATTCAGGGATTCAGAGGATACGAGCAGAGATCAAGGACGAGTGATGATTGAGACATCTATTCGGTAAACCCTCACATATCTTGATTCACAAGACCTGCATGGGCTACCACTTAAACTATGTAATACCCCAGAACCAGAATACTGGAGAGCGGGGGCATACATAGCCAGCTATGTATATTGAAATGGGATCCACCTCGCTATACGGTCACAGCAGTCTAGATACATGAGGATTTAACTACAAGCCATCAGTCTCTTATGGTCATGAACAAGCCTATTGTCTCAATCTCAAGCAAGTAAAAACAGTTACAAGATGTTAGAGCATCAAATATACAATAGTAAGACGTCCCATACATTACACATTTGGATGATCATGAAGCTAGTCGTACAAAATGTGAAGACTAACCATAGTTTCAGTCATACATGATCAACCCTAGGATTCGTCAATCATGTTACAACCCGTAGGCAGACAATAAGTAAGGTGCAATCGAGCTAACACGTGCTCGTCGGCTAAATACCTCAAAAGAATAATTTTTACAATAAAGTGGGAGAACAAAATAAAACCCACTCGTTGCCTTGGTTACGCCTGGTGGTTACCATCTGGCTGGAAGGTTGGTAGATCCTCTGGAACTGCTCCGATATCTGGCCAAATAAAACCAGCTGGGTCAGACCACAGAAAAGCAAGTGCCACAAAGGAGGCTTCACTTAAGAACTAAAACCAGCAATTAGCATAAAATATAATAACACATAATAAAGGACAGGAAATATGGAAAATCATGATGATATACAATAAGATAACCATGGAACTATTCAGATAACCAAGTTACAACCCTTAAACCAAACAAGGACCGTGGTACTCAGGGGTTCTTGTCCTAGACATGATACAAGACAATACTGCTCCCTTTGTACAAAAACAATCATCCACGATGTCCAGGCCATTCATTCTTGTCAAGTTATACTAGCCGTCGTAACAGCTATTCGAGGTATAGCATGACAAGTTTAATTATCAAGATTACTTATCATGTCAAGAGTGCATCACGACGGACCACCATCAAGAATTATCATGTCAAGTTACTTGTCAAGAGTGCACCGCGATGGGTCAATATCGTGTTCAGGGAACATGCGCAGAATTTACATGGTACAAGCATATTATCAAGGGACCCAAGTTATACAGAGGGTCATGAGACACAAGCATAAATGTAACAACCCATCATGAGGATAATAATAATAGTAATAATAAAAGTGGACAAGAGCTATGGAAAAGCTATGCGGCACGGGATCCAAGGGTCATGGCTCATGCGGCTAAGGGGTTACATGCGGCCAGGAAGGAACAGGTTCATACGGCTCGGGTCTACCGGAGTCAGGCATCACCATGTGGCAAGCAATGGGGGGTCTTATGCGGCTGGAGGGTATCATACAGCTGGAGGGCCTCATGCGGCTGGAGCCAGGCAGGGCCATGCGGCCAAGAAACAACATGCATATGAGGTAAGGGAGGAAATGAGTTCATGCGGCCAGAAGAGAAAATGGGCTGATGCGGCTTGGAGCTGCCAAGAGCCATGCGGCTCAGGAAGGAAACAAGCTCATGCGGCTAACAGTTAAGGGTAGTTATACGGCTATGGGAGTGGGGTCTCATGCGGCTGTGAGGGGATCGGGCACATGCGGCTCGAATTTACCGAAGCTATGCGGCTCGAATTTACCGAAGCCATACGGCCCCGGGAAAACATGCATATGCGGCAAGGGCCATGCGGCAATGCTACCAAAGCCATGCGGCCAGGAGGGAAACTTGCCGCATGAAAAGGCCATACGGCTAAGTACTATTCTTCTTCTCCATCTGTTCCGAGAAGAAGAACCATGGAACCGTGGCTTCCAAGCTCCACAAATCCTTCATCTAAGGTCTGAATCTAGACTTCCATAGGTCAAAATGGGGCAGAAAGAAATTCTCTACAACATGGAACCATCAAAACTTGAAAATAACAGGGTTAGATAGATTAAAATCCAAAAAATCCAAAATTTCCAACAAGTTTAGATTTTCATGAAATGAGCCATGGAAATTAAAAATGCTAAGTATTAAAGTGTCATAGAATCTCGTGAGAAAGAAAATGGAACAATAAAACTTGAGTTCCTCCATGAAGCAAGTTGCACTTGCCTAAGCCTCTCTGGTAGGTGGAGAGAGTTTAATGGAGGAAGAAGAAGTAATAAAGAAGAAGTAATGAGGAGAGATAGAGGGGGTTGGCGACTAATAAGGGAAAAAGAGGGGTGGTAGGTAGGGTTGGTCCATATGCAAAACCGAACTAAGTCGAACCAAGCAAACCGAACGGAACCAAGCAAATGAAATGCCAAAATAACCATGCAATGAGACATGCAATATGAGTCAAAATACGTATACGTATACCAAAATACGTAATACGAACCACGGACGTTACAACTCTACCCACCTTAAAAGAATTCCATCCTCGGAATTTAATTAAGAGGCTAGAGAGGCAAGGACAAGCTATATTAATCACAAGCAAGTTATAACTAGGCAATCAAACAAGCAATCATTCATGCAAGCAAGGAAGCTGAGGGTATAAGGCATAAGAAGGACATTATACCTTATGAGTCAAACAGGTCGAGATATTGCGATCGGATATCATCCTCACGTTCCCATGTTGACTCACCTAGAGAGTGATGACCCCAAGCAACACGGACTAAACTAATAGTCTTTTCTTGAGTATCTTCTCTCTCCGGTCTAATATGGATACGGGCCTCTCCTCATACGAAAGGTTGGAACCAACAACCAATTTTGAATGATCAAGGACATGACTCGGATCCGGGATATACCGTCGTAATTGGGACACATGGAAGACATCAAGCGCCTCACGCAACGACGGCGGGAG
Source organism: Iris pallida (assembly GCA_029216955.1). Classification (NCBI taxonomy): domain Eukaryota; kingdom Viridiplantae; phylum Streptophyta; class Magnoliopsida; order Asparagales; family Iridaceae; genus Iris; species Iris pallida. The sequence goes on along the minus strand of JANAVB010016197.1, from coordinate 20,298,875 downwards.
AGAGAGACGATAGGACACATCTCCTACGCGCTCCAGAATATCAAACGGCCCTATATACCAAGGACTGAGCTTTCCCCGTATGCTAAAATGAATGACGCCACGGTTAGGCGAGATCCTAAGGAATACATGGTCGCCGACAGAAAATTCAAGGGATCGCCGATGAGAATCGCCCCAATGGCGCTGGCGATCTTGTGCAACTCGAAGATGATCCTTGACTCTTCTGACCACCTCAACTGTCTGAGTAATTATTTTCGAAACGAGTATTTGCCTCTCTCCAACATCGTTCCATGCTAGCGGGGATCTGCACTTCCTACAATACAGTGCCTCGAACGGTGCCATCTGGATACTGGCCTAGAAACTGTTGTTGTAAGAGAACTCCACCAGGTGCAGGTGATCTTCCCACGAACCATCAAAGTCGAGGGTACAAGATCTCAACATATCTTTCAAGGTTCGTATGGTACGCTCTGACTGACTATCTGTCTGCGGATGATAAGCTGAGCTGAACTGGAGGTGAGTTTCCAAACTCTCTTACAGACTGCGCCAAAAGTGCGACGTAAATCTTGAATCTCTGTCCGAGGTGATACTGACTGGTACTCCATGTAACCTGACTATCTGCCTGAGATACATCTCTGCTAGCTGAGCCGTCGACTGACCAACTCTGAATGGGAGAAAGTGAGCCACCTTCGTGAGCCTGTCTATAATAACCCAAATAGCATCTCTTCCAGCTGGGGATCTAGGTAATCCAGTCACGAAATCCATGGTTATATGCTTCCACTTCCATTCTAGAATTACAAGGCTGAAGAAGTCCAGCTGGTCTCTGATGTTCAGTTCTAACTTGTTGGCACACCAAACACCGAAAGACAAACCGGGCTATCTTTCTCTTCATGCCATTCCACAAAAAGTGCTGACGGATGTCACGGTACATCTTCGTGCCACCGGGGTAAATGGAATACTGAGAACTGTGAGCTTCTGCCATGATCTCATGTATGATATCTCTACTAGGTACACAAAGACGCCTCCTATGTCGAAGTGTACCATCCTCATGAATACATAACTCTGGTCTTTGTCCTGCCTCACACTCTGCTCTGAGTCGCTGAAGCTTGGAATCTGTTGACTGCGCCATCCGGATCCTCTCGACTATAGTGGACTGAACTTGCATGCTGGCCATCAATGCCACATTGATAGAGAGGACAACTTCTATACCCATCTTCTGAAGATCTGATAATAACTCTGGTTGTACTGTGAGGAAATAAACTCTGGCTCTCACGTTCAGCGCATCTGCTACTACGTTGGCCTTCCCAGGATGATACTGCAGGTTGACATCATAATCCATAAGCAGCTCTAGCCACCTCCTCTGACGCATGTTAAGATCCTTCTGGGTAAATACATACTTCAGGCTCTTGTGGTCGGTAAAAATCTCCACCCTATCTCCATACAAGTAGTGTCTCCAAAGCTTAAGTGCAAACACTACTGCTGCCAGCTCCAGGTCATGGGTTGGATAATTCCTCTCATGATCACGAAGTTGGCGTGACACATATGCTATTACCTTCCCATGCTGTATCAAAACATATTCTAAACCTCTACCTGAAGTATCACAATATACTGAAAATCTTTCGGTCCCATCTAGAAGCGTGAGAATGGGTGCCGTCATCAAGCCTCGCTTTAACTTCTCAAAAGAATCCTGACATTCTGCTGTCCAAGCAAACTGCACATCCTTGCGGGTCAACTGGGTCAATGGCGCTGAAATTCGAGCAAAATCTGAAACAAATCGCCGGTAATAGCCGGTTAATCTAAGAAAACTGCGAACTTCTACAACTGTGCTGGGTACTGGCCATGTCTTAATGGCCACGACCTTCTGGGGATCCACTTCTACTCCTCCTCTGGTAATGATATGACCCAAGTATGAAATGTGATCGAGCCAGAACTCGCATTTACTGAACTTGGCATATAACTGGTGCTTTTTGAGAATCTGAAGAACCACACGAAGATGCTGCTCATGCTCCGCTACACTCTTGCTGTAGACCAGGATGTCGTCTATAAACACAATCACGAACTGATCCAAGTATGGCATGAAAATACGATTCATGAGGTCCATGAATACAGCCGACGCATTGGTTGCTCCAAATGGCATAACAAGGAACTCCCAATGCCCATATCTAGATCTGAAAGCTGTCTTTGGGATATCCTGCTCTCTGACTCTGATCTGATGGTATCCTGACCGTAAGTTGATCTTCAAAAATACTGTTATCCCCTTGAGTTGATCAAACAAGTCATCCATCCTCGGGAGAGGGTATCTGTTCTTGATTGTCACTGAGTTCAAGGTACGATAATCTATACACAATCTGGACGTACCATCCTTTTTTTTCATAAGAAGCATTGGGACTCCCCAAGGCGATCCACTTGCACGAATGAATCCCTTGGTCTTGAGTTCTTTAATCATCTTGTACAATACCTCTAACTCTGACGGCGCCATGCTGTAGACTCTCTCTGACACTGGAGCTGTCCCTGGGATCAAGTCTATGGTAAACTCGATCTCTCGCTCTAACGACATTCTTGGAAGCTCTTCTGGGAAAACATCTGGAAACTCCTTGACTATTCGGGGTAACTGCACTGCTGCTACTGCCATCCGCAATACTGGAGGAGAAGGTTCAACTTCACCTCGAGAAAAGGAAAACTCTGGCTCGCTTGGAATGCTAAAAATAACTCTGCCAATATGGCAGTCTATCCTAGCATACTAGTTCCTTAACCAATCCATCCCTAGGACCACATCATAATCGGCCATGGAGAACTCTATCAATCTAGCAGGGAACTCTCTACCGCTAACTACGATCCGACAGGAGGAAAATACTCTATCTACTCCCACAAGACCGTTACCAGTAAGTATATTGAACCTTACTGATAATGACTTGGGCTCCAGTCCTAATCGTGTCGCAAATCGTACAGACATGAATGAATGCGATGTACCAGAATCAAATAACACTAATGCTGGGAAGGAGTTGACGAGAATAGTACCTGCCACTACCTCACCTGGTGCCAATCCTTCTTCTACGGTCATCGCCATCACCTGACCATGTCCTCTGGGTGTTGGTCCCCTCTGCTGAAAACCTCTCTGTCTGCTCTGGATCAGGGCTTGGGCATGTGCATACTGCTGGGGGTTCTGCTGCTGGAATACTTGTGACTGAGGCGGCAATGGCCTCTGAGGCTGATACTGCTGCTGGACTGGTGCTGGTCCTCTCACCGAAGGATTAGAAAAGTTGGACAATGATGAACTACCCCTATTCGGGCAGGATCCTATCTTGTGATCTGCTGTCCCATATGCCAGGCACATTCGCTGTGCCCTGCGACATTCTGCTACCATATGTCCTGGCTTCCCGCAATGTGAACATCCCACTGCGGAAAAGTGCTTCTGCTTCTGCTGCTGAGGGTATGTTGGGGTTGAATATTGAACTGACGTCACTGAGGCCGCTCGTCTCGGAGCTCCGATGGTCAAAGCCCTAGCTGCCGGGGCTGGTGCTGAAGACTGGTTCATCTGGCCGTAAGACCGCTTCCGACTTCCGGTCCGGTCCTCAATCCTCCAAGAGGTATACTCGTGCCTCCTGGCTGCTCTCAATACCGCATCAAAAGTCTGATGCTCAAACTGCTCCAATGCCAATAAAATCTCTAGATGGAGCCCCTGCTGAAACCGCTGGGCTCTGTCGAACTCGATTGCTACCATGGTGGGAGCAAACCGACTAAGTCTCGAAAACTCGGTCGCATAACCATCGACCGTCCTACCTATCTGCTTCAGATTGGCGAACCTCGTCTGTAGATCGTACCGAGCTACAGCATTGAAGTACTAGGTCTGGAATCTCTCACGAAATACTGCCCAAGCAATAGGTGCCACTAATCCAACGGCCTACGCCGCCCACCAGCTGCGAGAAAGATCCAATAACTGTAGGCGTACTACCGCCACCTTCTCATCCTCGGGCATCTTTGTCGCTTCTAGAATCACTTCTGTATCATGCAGCTAAGCATCTGCGGCAATTGCATCTTCGCTGCTATCGAAAAAGGGAGGGTTCAAACGCTTGAAGCTGTTGCCTGCCTAGTTCCCTTGATGACCGCCTCTGTTCAAAGCATCTTGTACGGCCTGGTGCAGGGCGTCGCCTCGACGATCTTGAGAAGCTAGCAATGTCCTGATGAGACCCACCAAGGTGCCATCATCAGGCTCTGCAGGCTGGACTGGCTGAACTGGTGGCTCTTGGCCCCCAGTAGGCATGACTCTGAAGGCTACTCCTGAATGCTGGGCTTGATCTCCAGGTTGCTACGGGCCCAAAGGAGGTGCTCCACCTTGCCGATCGGTAGGACCAGGAAAAATATCGTTGAAGAAGACAACACGGGGAACAATAAGAAAGGACCAGGATAGATCAAAGATACAAGCATGTGATCAGGTCAAGAATTCAGGGATTCAGAGGATACGAGCAGAGATCAAGGGCGAGTGCTGATTGAGACATCTATTCTGTAAACCATCACATATCTTGATTCACAAGACCTGCATGGGCCACCACTTAAACCATGTAACGCCCCAAAACCAGAATATTGGAGAGCGGGGCATACATAGCCAGCTACGTATATTGAAATGGAATCTATCTCGCTATACGGTTACAACTGTCTAGATACATGAGGGTTTAACTACAAGCCATCAGTCTCTTATGGTCATGAACAAGCCTATTGTCTCAATCTCAAGCAAGTAAAAGCAGTTACAAGATGTTAGATCATCAAATATACGATAGTAAGGCGTCCCATACATTACATATTTGGATGATCACAAAGCTAATCGTACAAAATGTGAAGACTAGCCAGAGTTTCAGTCATACATGATCAACCCTAGGATTCGTCAATCATGTTACGGTCCGTAGGCAGACAATAAGTAAGGTGCAATCGAGCTAACACGTACTCGTCGGCTAAACGCCTCAAAAGAATAATTTTTACAATAAAGTGGGAGAAAAAAATAAAACCCACTCGTTGCCTTGGTTACGCCTGGTGGTTACCATCTGGCTAGAAGGTCGGTAGATCCTCTAGAACTGCTCCGGTATCTGGCCATATAAAACCAGCTGTGTCAGACCCCAGAAAAGTAAGTACCACAAAGGAGGCTTCACTTAAGAACTAAAACCAGCAATTAGCATAAAACATAATAACACATAATAAAGGACAGGAAATATGGAAAATTATGATGATATACGATAAGATAATCATGGAACTACTCAGATAACCAAGTTACAATCCTTAAACCAAACAAGGACCGGGGTTGTAACCCTTCATCTGAACGGAACTTTGTTTCCCAACATTTATCGATAAAGTAAAGCACAAGCAATCAGGTCATGTTACGATCTTGTACAGGATCAGGACAAGACCAGACTGGGTTAGACTCCATCCAATCAATCACGGCCAAGCAATGAGTACGGCTTGATACTTTAACTAACTAGGGTTATCACAGGCCTAGTTACTAGCAAGATGTAATGAGATTGCTCCGACAGCCACAAGCCCTACAGACCATCCAGGTTATCCAGGTCGAATATCTTGTTCATGAAGGGTGCAACACATGACAGTGTGCTGGAAATGTGCCCTACTCGTCGGCAGGCTACAAATCCACTAGCGCGCCCAGATAACGGGATTGCCTCTAGCTGGGAAACCTCTTCATGACTACTGGATTATTCTAGTTATTAGCCTTAGTCAATTTCAGTAGGTACCCCCGACCGTGGTACTCATGGGTCCCTGCCCTAGACATGATGCAAGACAATACTGGTCGCTTTATAGAAACACAATCGTCTACGGTGTCCAGGCCATTTATTCTTGTCAAGTTATGCTAGCCGTCGCAACAACTATTCGTGGTATAGCATGACAGGTTTAATTATCAAGAATACTTATCATGTCAAGAGTGCATCACGACGGACCACCGTCAAGAATTATAATTTCAAGTTACTTGTCAAGAGTGCACCGCGACGGGTCACTATCGTGTTCAGGGAACATGCGCAGAATTTATATGGTACAAGCATATTATCAAGGGACCTAAGTTATACAGAGGGTCATGAGACACAAGCATAAATGTAATAACCCATCATAAGGATAATAATAATATTAATAATAAAACAGGATAAGAGCTATGGAAAAGCTATGCGGCCCGGGATCCAAGGGTCATGGCTCATACGGATAAGGGGTTACATGCGGCCAGGAAGGAACAAGTTCATGCGGCTCGGGTCTACCGGAGTCAGGGATCACCATACGGCAAGCAATGGAGGGGTCTCATGCGACTTGAGGGTCTCATGCGGCTGGAGCCAGGCAGGGCCATGCGGCAAGAGCCTATGCGGCCAAGAAACAACATACATATGCGGCAAGGGGGGAAATGAGTTCATGCGGCCAGGAGAGAAAATGGGCTTATGCGGCTCGGAGCTGCCAAGAGCCATGCGGCTCGAGAAGGAAACAAGCTCATGCGGCTAATAGTTAAGGGTAGTTATGCGGCTATGGGAGTGGGGTCTCATGCGGCTGAGAGGAAATCGGGCTCATGCGGCTCGGATTTACCGAAGCCATTCGGCTCAAATTTACCGAAGCCATACGGCCCCGAAAAAACATGCATATGCGGCAAGGGCCATGCGGCAATGCTACCAAAGCTATACGGCCAGGAGAGAAACTTGTCGCATGAAAAGGCCATGCGGCTAAGTACTGTTCTTCTTCTCCATCTGTTCCTTGAAGAAGAACCATGGAACCTTGGCTTCCAAGCTCCACAAATCCTTCATCTAATGTCCGAATCCAGACTTCCATAGGTTAAAATAAGGTAGAAAGAAATTCTCTACAACATGAAACCATCAAAACTTGAAAATAACAGGGTTAGATGGATCAAAACCCAAGAAATCTAAAATTTGCAATAAGTTTAGATCTTCATGAAATGAGGCATGGAAATTGAAAATGCTAAGTATTAAAGTGTCATAGAATCTCGTGAGGAAGAAAATGGAACAATAAAACTTGAGTTCCTCCATGAAGCAAGTTACACTTGCCTAAGCCTCTCTGGTAGGTGGAGAGAGTTTAATGGAGGAAGAAGAAGTAATGAAGAAAAAGTAATGAGGAGAGAAAGAGAGGGGGTTGGCGGCTAATAAAGGAAAAAGAGGGGTGGTAGGTAGGGTTGGTCCATATGCAAAACCAAAACAAGCCGAACCAAGCAAATCGAACCAAACCAAGCAAATAAAATGCCAAAATAACCATGCAATGTGACATGCAATATGAGTCAAAATATGTATACGTATACCAAAATACGTAATACGAACCACGGGCATTACAACTCTACCCACCTTAAAAGAATTCCATCCTCGGAATTTAATTAAGAGGCTAGAGAGGCAAGGACAAGCTATATTAATCACAAGCAAGTTATAACTAGGCAATCAATCAAGCAATCATTCATGCAAGCAAGGAAGCTGAGGGTATAAGGCATAAGAAGGATATTATACCTTACAAGTCAAACAGGTCGGGATATCACGATCGGATATTATCCTCACGTTCCCACGTTGACTCACCTAAAGAGTGATGATCCCAAGCAACACGGACTAAACTAATAGTCTTGTTCTTGAGTATCTTCTCTCTCCAATCCAATATGGATACGGGCCTCTCCTCATACGAAAGGTTGGTACCAACAACCAATTCCGAATGATCAAGGATATGACTCGGATTCGGGATATACCGTCGCCATTGGGACATATGGAAGATATCATGCACCTCACACAATGACGGCGGGAGAGCGAGACGATATGACACATCTCCTACTCGCTCCAGAATATCAAACAGTCCTATATACCTAGGACTGAGCTTTCCTCGTACGCCAAAACGAATGACGCCACGGTTAGGCAAGATCCTAAGGAATATATGGTCGCCGACAAAAAATTCAAGGGGACGCCGATGAGAATCGGCCTAATGGCACTGGCGATCTTGTGCAACTCGAAGATGATCCTTGACTCTTTTGACTACCTCAACTGTCTGAGTAATCATTTTTGGACCGAGCATTTGCCTCTCTCCAATATCGTCCCATGCTAGCGAGGATCTGCACTTCCTACCATACAGTGCCTCGAACGGTGCCATCTGGATACTGGCCTGAAAACTGTTATTGTAAGAGAACTCCACCAGGTGCAGGTGATCCTCCTACGAACCACCGAAATTGAGGGTACAAGATCTCAATATATCTTCCAAGGTTCGTATGGTACGCTCTGACTGACCATCTGTCTACGGATGATAAGCTGAGCTGAACTGGAGGTGAGTTCCCAAACTCTCTTGCAGACTGCGCCAAAAGTGTGACGTAAATCTTGAATATCTGTCCGAGGTGATACTGACTGGTACTCTATGTAACCTGACTATCTGCCTGAGATACATCTTTGCTAGCTGAGCCGTCGACTGACCAACTCTGAATGGGAGAAAGTGAGCCACCTTCGTGAGCCTGTCTATAATAACCCAAATAGCAACTCTCCCAGCTGGGAATCTAGGTAATCCAGTCATGAAATCCATGGTTATATGCTCCCACTTCCATTCTAGAATTGGCAAGGGCTGAAGAAGTCCAGCTGGTCTCTGATGTTCAGTTCTAACTTGTTGGCAAACCAAACACCGAGAGACAAACTGAGCTATCTCCCTCTTCATGCCATTCCACAAAAAGTGCTGACGGATGTTACGGTACATCTTCGTACCACCGGGGTGAATGGAATACTAAGAACTGTGAGCTTCTACCATGATCTCCTATCTGATATCTCTACTGGGTACACAAAGACATCTCCCATGTCGAAGTGTACCGTCCTCATGGATACATAACTTTGGTCTTCGTCCTGCCTCACACTCTGCTCTGACTCGCTGAAGCTTGGAATCTGTTGACTGCGCCATCAGGATCCTCTCGACTATAGTGGACTGAACTTGCATACTGGCCATCAAAGCCACATTGGTAGGGAGGACAACTTCTATACCCATCTTCTGAAGATCTGCTAATAACTCTGGTTGCACTGTGAGGAAATAAACTCCGGCTCTCCTGCTCAGCGCATCTGCTACTACGTTGGCCTTTCCAGGATGATACTGCAGGTTGACATCATAATCCACAAGCAGCTTTAGCCACCTCCTCTGACGCATGTTAAGATCCTTCTGGGTAAATACATATTTCAGGCTCTTGTGGTCGGTAAAAATCTCCACCCTATCTCCATACAAGTAGTGTCTCCAAAGCTTAAGTGTAAACACTACTGCTGCCAGCTCCAGGTCATGGGTTGGATAATTCCTCTCATGATCACGAAGTTGGCGTGACGCATAAGCTATTACCTCCCCATACAGTATCAAAACACACCCTAAACCTCTGCCTGAAGCATCACAATATACTGAAAATCCTCCGGTCCCATCTGGAAGCGTGAGAATGGGTGCCGTCATCAAGCCTCGCTTCAACTTCTCAAAAGAATCCTGGCATTCTGCTCTCCAAGCAAACTGCACATCCTTGTGGGTCAACTGGGTCAATGGCGCTAAAATCCAAGCAAAATCTGAAACAAATCGCCGGTAATAGCCGGCTAATCTAAGGAAACTGCAAACTTCTGCAACTGTGCTGGGTACTAGCCATGTCTCAATGGCCATGACCTTCTGGGGATCCACTTCTACGCCTCCTCTGGTAATGATATGATCCAAGTATGAAATGTGATCGAGCCAGAACTCGCATTTACTGAACTTGGCATATAACTGGTGCTCTTTGAGAATCTGAAGAACCACACGAAGATGCTGCTCATGCTCTGCTACACTCTTACTGTAGACCAAGATGTCGTCTATAAACACAATCATGAACTGATCCAAGTATGGCATGAAAATACGATTCATGAGGTCCATGAATACAGTCGGCGCATTGGTTGCTCCAAATGGCATAACAAGGAACTCCCAATGCCCATATCTAGATCTGAAAGCTGTCTTCGAGATGTCCTGCTCTCTGACTCTGATCTGATGGTATCCTGACCGCAAGTCGATCTTCGAAAAATCTGCTGCCCCCTTGAGTTGATCAAACAAGTCATCTATCCTCGGGAGAGGGTATCTGTTCTTGATTGTCACTGAGTTCAAGGTACGATAATCTACATACAATCTGGACGTACCATCCTTATTTTTCACAAGAAGCATCGGGGCTCCCCAAGGTGATCCACTTGCACGAATGAATTCCTTGGTCCTGAGTTCTTCAATCATCTTGTACAATACCTCTAACTCTGACAACGCCATCATGTAGACTCTCTCTGACACTGGGGCTGTCCCTGGGATCAAGTCTACGGTAAACTCGATCTCTCGCTCTTGCGACATTCCTGGAAGCTCTTTTGGGAAAACATCTGGAAACTCCTCGACTATCCGGGGTAACTGCACTGCTGCTACTGCCATCTGCAATACCGGAGGAGAAGGTTCAACTTCGCCTCGAGAAAAGGAAAACTCTGGCTCTCCTGGAATGCTAAAAACAACCCTGCCAATATGGCAGTCTATCCTAGCATACTAGTTCCTTAACCAATCCATCCCTAGGACCACATCATAATCGGCCATAGGGAACTCTATCAATCTAGTGGGGAACTCTCTACCGCTAACTACGATCCGACACGAGAAAAACATTCTATCTACTTCCACAAGACCGTTACCAGTAAGTATATTGAGCCTTACTGATAATGACTCGGCCTCCAGTCCTATCCGTGTCGCGAATCGTACAGACATGAATGAATACGATGCACCAGAATTAAATTACGCTGATGCTGGGAAGGAGTTGACGAGAATAGTACCTGCCACTACCTCACCTGGTGCCAATCTTTCTTCTACGGTCATCGCCATCGCCTGACCATGTCCTCTGGGTGTTGGTCCCCTCTGCTGAAAACCTCTCTGTCTGCTCTGGATCAGGGCTTGGGCCTGTGCATACTGTTGGGGGTTCTGCTGCTGGAATACTTGTGACTGAGGCGGCAATGGCCTCTAAGGCTGATACTGCTGCTGGACTGGTGCTGGTCCTCTCACCGAAGGACTAAAAAAGTTGGAAGATGATGAACTACTCCTATTCGGACATGATCCTATCTTGTGATCCGCTGCCCCAAAAGCCAGGTACAATCCCTGCGCCCTGCGATATTCTGCTACCACATGTCCTGGCTTCCCGCAATGTGAACATCCCACTGCAGAAAAGGGCTTCTACTTCTGCTGCTGAGGGTATGCCGGTGTTGAATGTTGAACTGACGTCACTGAGGCCGCTCGCCTCGGAGCTCCGATGGTCAAAGCCCTAGCTGCCGGGGCTGGTACTGAAGACTGGTTCATCTGGCCGTGAGACCGCTTCCGACTTCCAGTCCGGTCCTCAATCCTCCGGAAGGTATACTCGTGCCTCCTGGATGTTCTCAATACCGCATCAAAAGTTTGATGCTAAAACTGCTCCACTGCCAATAAAATCTCTAGATGGAGCCTATGCTGAAACCGCTGTGCTCTGTCGAACTCGGTTGCTACCAAGGTAGGAGCAAACCGACTAAGTCTCGAAAACTCGGCCGTATAACCGTCGACCGTCCTACCTATCTGCTTCAGATTGGCGAACCTCGTCTGTAGATCGTACCGAGCTACAGCATCGAAGTACTTGGTCTGGAATCTCTCACGAAATACTACCCAAGCAATAGGTGACACTAATCCAACGGCCTGCGCTGCCCACCAGCCGCGGGCAAGATCCAATAACTGTAGGCATACTACTGCCACCTTCTCATCCTCGGGCGTCTTCGCCGCTTCTAAAATTACTTCTGTATCCTGCAGCCAAGCATCTGCGACAATCGCATCTTCGCTGCCATCGAAAAAGGAAGGGTTCAAACGCTTGAAGCTATTGGTTGCCTGATTTTCTTGATGACCACCTCTGTTCAAAGCATCTTATACGGCCTGGTGTAGGGCATCGCCTCGACGATCTTGAGAAGCTAGCAATGTCCTGATGAGACCCACCAAGGTGCCATCATCAGGCTCTGCAGGCTGGACTGGCTGAACTGGTAGCTCTTGGCCCCCAGTAGGCATGACTCTGGAGGCTACTCCTGAATGTTGGGCTTGATCTCCAGGTTGCTGCGGGCCCAAGGGAGGTGCTCCACCTTGCCGATCGGTAGGACCAGGAATAATGCCGCTAAAGAAGATGACACAGGGAACAATATGAAAGGACCAGGATAGATCAAAGATACAAGCATGTGATCAGGTCAAGAATTCAGGGATTCAGAGGATACGAGCAGAGATCAAGGACGAGTACTGATTGAGACATCTATTCGGTAAACCCTTACATATCTTGATTCACAAGACCTGCATGGGATACCACTTAAACCATGTAACGTCCCAGAACCAGAATACTGGAGAGCGGGGGCACACAAAGCCAGCTACGTATATTAAAATAGAATCCACCTCGCTATACGGTCACGACTGTCTAGATACTTGAGGGTTTAACTACAAGCCATCAGTCTCTTATGGTCATGAACAAGCCTATTGTCTCAATATCAAACAAGTAAAAGCAGTTACAAGATGTTAGAGCATCAAATATACAATAGTAAGGTGTCCCATACATTACATATTTGGATGATCATGAAGCTAGTCGTACAAAATGTGAAGACTAGCCAGAGTTTCAGTCATACATGATCAACCCTAGGATTCGTCAATCATGTTACGGCCCGTAGGCAGACAATAAGTAAGGTACAATCGAGCTAACACGTGCTCGTCGGCTAAACGCCTCAAAAGAATAATTTTTATAATAAAGTGGGAGAACAAAATAAATCCACTCGTTGCCTTGGTTACGCCTGGTGGTTACTATCTAGCTGGAAGGTCGGTAGATCCTCTGGAACTGCTCCGGTATCTGGCCATATAAAATCGGCTGTGTCAGACCCCAGAAAAGCAAGTGCCACAAAGGAGGCTTCACTTAAGAACTAAAACCAGAAATTAGTATAAAACATAATAACACATAATAAAGGACAGAAAATAAGGAAAATCATGATGATATACGATAAGATAACCATGGAACTATTCAGATAACCAAGTTACAACCCTTAAACCAAACAAGGACCGGGGTTGTAACCCTTCGTCTGAACGGAACTTGGTTTCCCACCATATATCGAGAAAGTAAAGCACAAGCAATCAGGTCATGTTACGATCTTGTACAGGATCAGGACAAGACTAGACTGGGTTAGACTCCATCCAATCAATCACGGCAAAGCAATGAGTACGGCTTGATACTTTAACTAACTAGGGTTATCACAGGCCTAGTTACTAGCAAGATGCAATGAGATTGCTCCGACAGCCACAAGCCATACAGACCATCCAGGTTATCCAGGTCGAATATCTTGTTCATGAAGGGTGCAACACATGACAGTGTGCTGGAAATGTGTCCTACTCGTCGGCAGGCTTCAAATCTACTAGCGCATCCAGATAACGGGATTGCCTGTAGCTGGAAAATCTTTTCATGACTACTGGATTATTCTAGTTATTAGCCTTAGTCAATTTAGTAGGTACCCCCGATCGTGGTACTCATGGGTCCCTGCCCTAGACATGATGCAAGACAATACTGGTCCCTTTGTACAAACACAATCGTCTACGGTGTACAGGCCATTCATTCTTATCAAGTTATGCTAGCCGTCGCAACAACTATTCGTGGTATAGCATGACAGGTTTAATTATCAAGATTACTTATCATGTCAAGAGTGCGTCACGACGGACCACCATCAAGAATTATCATTTCAAGTTACTTGTCAAGAGTGCACCGCGATGGGTCACTATCGTGTTCAGGGAACATGCACAGAATTTACATTGTACAAGCATATTATCAAGGGACCGAAGTTATACAGAGGGTCATGAGACACAAGCATAAATGTAACAACCCATCATAAGGATAATAATAATAGTAATAATAAAATAGGACAAGAGCTATGGAAAAACCATGCGGCCCGGGATCCAAGGGTCATGGCTCATGCGGCTAAGGGGTTACATGCGGCCAGGAAGGAACAGGTTCATGCGGCTTGAGTCTACCGGAGTCAGGGATCACCATGCGACAAGCAATGGGGGGTCTCATGCGGTTGGAGGGTCTCATGCGGCTGGAGCCAGGCAGGGCCATACGGCAAGAGCCTATGCGGCCAAGAAACAACATGCATATGCGGCAAGGGGAGAAATGAGTTCATGCGGCCAGGAGAGAAAATGGGCTTATGCGGCTCGGAGCTGCCAAGAGCCATACGGCTCGGAAGGGAACAAGCTCATGCGGCTAACAGTTAAGGGTAGTTATGCGGCTATGGGAGTGGGGTCGCATGCGGCTGAGAGGGGATCGGGCTCATGCGGCTCGAATTTACCGAAGCCATGCGGCCCCGGGAAAACTTGCCGCATAAAAAGGCCATACGGCTAAGTACTATTCTTCTTCTCCATCTGTTCCAAGAAGAAGAACCATGGAACCGTGGCTTCCAAGCTCCATAAATCCTTCATCTAAGGTCCGAATTCAGACTTCCACGGGTCAAAATAGGGCAGAAAGAAATTCTCTACAACATGAAACCATCAAAACTTGAAAATAACAGGGTTAGATAGATCAAAACCCAAGAAATCCAAAATTTGCAACAAGTTTAGATCTTCATTGAATGAGGCATGGAAATTGAAAATGCTAACTATTAAAGTGTCATAGAATCTCTTGAGGAAGAAAATAGAACAATAAAACTTGAGTTCCTCCATGAAGCAAGTTGCACTTGCCTAAACCTCTATGGTAGGTGGAGAGAGTTTAATGGAGGAAGAAGAAGTAATGAAGAAGAAGTAATGAGGAGAGAGAAAGAAGGGGTTGGCGGCTAATAAAGGAAAAAGAGGGGTGGTAGGTGGGGTTGGTCCATATGCAAAACCGAACCAGGTCGAACCAAGCAAACCGAACCGAACCAAGCAAATGAAATGCCAAAATAACTATGCAATGAGACATGCAATATGAGTCAAAATACGTATACGTATACCAAAATATGTAATACGAACCACGGACGTTACAGACAGAGAAGAACATAGTAAGTTTTATGTTGCAATGGCACGCTCTGCCATGGATAAGTTGTCACTTAGTTTATTTATTATGATCAAATGTTATATGCAAATGATTAGGATGGCTAGAAAGATCACCAATTATATTACATGTTTAACTTAATTTCTTGAACAAATGAGAGCGTAGTATTTAATTAGTCACTCACCAGTACACGACAATGTACTAATCCTCGTACTCTACCGTGTTGAAAACCAGAAAACTGTACCTAGGAACTGAAGAAGACCCTTGGAACATTTTGAAGCCTTGCTAGTGTGCTAAGACGATCGCCAACCTTTTGAAGACTCTACTCAAGACCTGCTGCAATGTCCCGACTTTACCCAATCCAAGGTCTATTAAGTATTTTAGTTTTGTATAAGGAAATGTAAATGTATATATGGAACAAATATCTCATTTGAGTCAGTTGTAAGCCCGTGTGGCACCCTTTGTAATAGAGTCTTGTAATGAAGTTTATTATAAATAAAGCAAAGTTTTCCTTCTATACAAGTGTTCAATTTCTTTGTGTACTCTTTTGTTGTTGTTGTTGCGCTTCTGATAACATTATAACCTTGTCTTGTGCGAGTGCAACTTAGGCTCGCACGGCATCACGTCCGGAGAACGACTATCAATTCTATGAAATTGTGGCATGACATAACGGTATCAGAGCATGGCTTTACATCCTTTGGCCTTCCGTCTAGAGTATGAACTTTTGACCTCGTGTCAATGAGATGGTTATTTCATACAGTGAGTCTGTAATATTTTCTGAAACTAATATGCCAGAAGTAACGGGAGAAACCGCGTCTGCAAAAGACTCGGATAACTCAAGCGGTTCGAGTAGCTCAAGGGCCGAACCCTCGAATGCCCACATGGAATGGATGATGCGCATGCTGGAAGCGCAAGAAAGGCAAGTCGAGACCAATCAGCGCCAGAATGAGCATCACCAACAACAAGTCAAGAATCAGCAGAGACAAACTGAAGCGGACTCAATTCGAGACCGATTCGAAGTGCAATTCAAGTTGCAGCAAAAGAAACTTGATACTCTACAGCAGATTGTCCAGACAGTTGTTACCAATAGCAACTCAGTGATGACACATTCTGCAATTGAGCCTAGGGCTCGACCTATTAACGTCGACCCGGAGGAGCGTGAGCGTCAGATTTCAGCGCCAAGAAGTAACAACTTTGAGGTGTCTAAATTCAAGAAAACGTGTTACTTTTCCTTCAGCGGTACTGATCCTTCTCCGTCGATCGATTGGTTGGAGGAGTTGGAAGACCATTTCGAACTTCTGGGCGTCGAAGAGTCCAAGAAAGTCACCTGCGCTCAACTTCAATTCTGATTGAATGCGCACAACTGGTGGGACGTAATAAAGAAAGCGATCCGTCACGATGATAATGCAGCGGTGGTCCCTTGGGCCATATTCTGAAAGGCGTTTGAAGTTGAGTACCTTCCACAGTCGTTCGATAAGAGAAGAGAATAAATTTATGCAACTAAGACAAGGGAACATGACGGTGCGGCAGTACGCAGCAGAATTCAACAAATTGGCCAAATTTGCTGGGGTATTTGTGCCGATTATAGAGAGTCCTGCTCGACGATTCGAATTGGGTCTGGGGTCCTCTATCTCTGCCCATGTTAGCGTTTCGGAGTACAAAACAATAGACGAGTTTCTCATTCACGCTCTCCTCCTTGAACGCCAGTACCCTCCAACCGCTGCCGGCACTGTGTATACCTTCCATTACAAATGCCTAGTGATGCAGGAGGTAACAACGCGACAAAGCATCCAAACCACGCCCATCAAGACGAGTATCAAGGACGAAATCCTGGGCCTCACTACACCAAATGTAATTAGAACATACACCTTGTCGTCGATTGTGAAGTTCACATTGGCGGATGTTTCATCTGCGGCTGCAGAGGCCACTTTCGTAGAGATTGTTCGAACCGGCAGGGATTGATCCTAAACGCTCTTACACAGCAAAACTGTCCAGAGAATCGAGGTTAGGTACCCCGAGCTCCTCATACCGTACTTCAAAATGGTCAAGATCATCGTCCCAATGCCCAGGGACGTGTCTACGCCATGACTCGAGATGAGGCATTCGCCTCAGATACAGTTGTGACAGGTATACTACTTTTCAATAATAAGCCTGCTCGTGTACTGTTTGATTCAGGTACCACCCATCGGCGGACTTCGAAACACAAATTTCCATGACATCGCTATGGCCTTAACCTTAGTGTTACTACACCATCGGGCATGCAACTGCCTGCACACTCAGGCTGTAGAGAGGGATACATTTGTATCGGAGGTAGAAAATTGTCTCTATCCGATGCCTAGAAATTCAGGTGGCCTCGATGTAGCCACACGTCGGCTTGAAAATGGCGTTGATATAAATCACGAATGTGCAACCTCGGTGGATATACTGCCTTATCGGAGGCACATCGGATCTGCAGCTTCTGGAGGTTCGTCTTTGTCTGAGCTGCGCCCTCATTGCCCTAGTCATAGTTGTCCGATGGTTTGACGGGAGTGTAATGGGAAGAAAGAGTAATTGCAGAAGAAGAAGGTGAAGAGAGGACAAGAAAATAAGGAAAATAAAAGGGGTTTTCTCTACTTCTGGCTCACTTATCTCCTCTATGAGGAGGAGAAGTAGAAAACCACTGACAGTGTCTACTGTATTGTCAGGAGGGAAGTGCCTTTCCATTGATATCTCCCTCTTCAAACACAAGAAATGCAAAGATGGCCCCACTTCTTCCAATCCTTGGGCACTTCTTGCAATCCAAATAGCCTCTAACCTTTTTCAATAATAGAAAAGCTTTTTTTTGTGTGTGCTAAATGTCTCGAGTGGTTGTCAAACCTTTTAAGATTAGTGATACTGTTAGGGACAATATATTTAAGTTTATTTCAGTTTTTGGATATATTCAGATTTTATAATAAAGAATTTGAATGTGGTTTTAGATTTAAATTTTGAGTTAGAATTTAGATATGTTCCTCTAATTTGGATAAAACTTATTCTCATATGAACATGCCTTTGTCTCTTGTTCGAATTGAGCTTTTATCCAGTAGAGTTCAAATCAGATTAGGAGTATTATCTTATCTTATGTAGAGTCTAGACAAAAGGCCTAAACCTCTTGCATTTTATTATGATGATTGGAAATAAGAGTTTAAGAGTGTTTATCAAGCTTTGAAGTGATTTCCAAGTTGTGAGTCCAAGTTGTTTATCCATTTTGTGATTCCATCTTTCTTGATGTGAGTCCAAGTTGTTTATCAAGCTTTGAAGTGATTTCCTTACTATCCAACAGTGTGAGATCGTCACACCAACTGATCAGTTAGATCGTCTTTTTTCTTATTGAGTGATTTGGTGGCTTTCTCGTTTTTCTTTCGTTGCCTGCTTGTCATGAAATCCATCCATTGATAGTTATTTTCAATCTTAAAGAACAAATTCATTTTTTATTTTCATCAAAAAAAGGCCATCAAATCCCTAGGAAACCACTTCTAAACTCTTCTAAAATCACCCAAACCTTCTCCACCTTAATACTTCTTTTCAGACCACAAATTCCATTTTTCAGTTAGGTCCCACAACCTATTCTCCAATTAGGATATCCTAGAACAGCCCCTCACATTCCAATTCATAGTTAAATCTCTCTTTCTCTCTAAGGTCCGAATTCAGACTTCCACAAGTCAAAATGGGGCAGAAAGAAATTCTCTACAACATAAAACCATCAAAACTTGAAAATAACAGGGTTAGATAGATCAAAACCCAAGAAATCCAAAATTTGCAACAAGTTTAGATCTTCATGAAATGAGCCATGGAAATTGAAAATGCTAAGTATTAAAGTGTCATAGAATCTCTTGAGGAAGAAAATGGAACAATAAAACTTGAGTTCCTCCATGAAGCAAGTTGTACTTGCCTAAGCCTCTCTGGTAGGTGGAGAGAGTTTAATGGAGGAAGAAGAAGTAATGAAGAAGAAGTAATGAGGAGAGAGAAAGAGAAGGGGTTGGCGGCTAATAAAGGAAAAAGAGGGGTGGTAGGTGGGGTTAGTCCATATGCAAAACCGAACCAAGCCGAACCAAGCAAACCGAACCGAACCAAGTAAATGAAATACCAAAATAACCATACAATGAGACATGCAATATGAGTCAAAATACGTATACGTATACCAAAATATGTAATACGAACCACGGACGTTACAGACAGAGAAGAACATAGTAAGTTTTATGTTGCAATGGCACGCTCTGCTATGGATAAGTTGTCACTTAGTTTATTTATTATGATCAAATGTTATATGCAAATGATTAGGATGGCTAGAAAGATCACCAATTATATTGCATATTTAACTTAACTTCTTGAACAAATGAGAGCGTAGTATTTAATTAGTCACTCACCAGTACACGACAATGTACTGATCCTCGTACTCCACCGTGTTGAAAACTAGAAAACTGTACCTAGGAACTGAAGAAGACCCTTAGAACATTTTGAAGCCTTGCTAGTGTGCTAAGGCGATCTCCAACCTTTTGAAGACTCTACTCAAGACCTGCTGTAATGTCCCGACTTTACCCAATCCAAGGTCTATTAAGTATTTTAGTTTTGTATAAGGAAATGTAAATGTATATATGGAACAAATATCTTATTTGAGTCAGTTGTAAGCCCGTGTGGCACCCTATGTAATAGAGTCTTGTAATGAAGTTTATTATAAATAAAGCAAAGATTTTCTTCTATACAAGTGTTCAATTTCTTTGTGTACTCTTTTGTTGTTGTTGTTGCGCTTCTGATAACATTATAACCTTGTCTTGTGCGAGTGTAACTTAGGCTCGTACGGTATCATGTCCGGAGAACGACTATCGATTCTACGAAATTGTGGCATGACATAACGTATCAGAGCATGGCTTTACATCCTTTGGCCTTCCGTCTAGAGTATGAACTTTTGACCTCGTGTCAATAAGATGGTTATTTCATACAGTGAGTCTGTAATATTTTCTGAAACTAATATGCCAGAAGTAGCAGGAGAAACCGCGTCTACAAAAGACTCGGGTAACTCAAGCGGTTCGAGTAGCTCAAGGGCCGAACCCTCGAATGCCCACATGGAATGGATGATGCGTATGCTGGAAGCGCAAGAAAGGCAAGTCGAGACCAATCAGCGCTAGAATGAGCATCACCAACAACAAGTCAAGAATCAGCAGAGACAAACTGAAGCGGACTCAATTCGAGACCGATTCGAGGCACAATTCAAGTTGCAGCAAAAGAAACTTGATACTCTACAGCAGATTGTCCAGACAGTTATTGCCAATAGCAACTCTGTGATGACACATTCCGTAATTGAGCCTAGGGCTCGACCTATTAACGTCGACCCGGAGGAGCCTGAGCGTCAGATTGCAGCGCCAAGAAGTAACAACTTTGAGGTGTCTAAATTCAAGAAAACGTGTTACTTTTCCTTCAGCGGTACCGATCCTTCTCCGTCGATCGATTGGTTGGAGGAGTTGGAAGACCAATTCGAACTTCTGGGCGTCGAAGAGTCCAAGAAAGTCACCTGCACTCAACTTCAATTCTGATTAAACGCGCACAACTGGTGGGACGTAATAAAGGAAGCGATCCGTCACGACGATGATGCAGCGGTGGTCCCTTGGGTCATATTCCGAAAGGCGTTTGAAGTTGAGTACCTTCCACAGTCGTTCGATAAGAGAAGAGAATGAATTTATGCAACTAAGACAAGGGAACATGACGGTGCGGCAGTACGCAGCAGAATTCAACAAATTGGCCAAATTTGCTGGGGTATTCGTGCTGACTATAGAGAGTCCTGCTCGACGATTTGAAGTGGGTCTGGGGACCTCTATCTCTGCCCATGTTAGCGTTTCGGAGTACAAAATAATGGACGAGTTTCTCATTCACGCTCTCCTCCTTGAACGCCAGTACCCTCCAACCGCTGCCGGCACTGTGCATACCTTCCATTACAAATGCCTAGTGATGCAGGAGGTAACAACGCGACAAAGCATCCAAACCACGCCCATCAAGACGAGTATCAAGGACGAAACCCAGGGCCTCACTACACCAAATGTAATTAGAACATACACCTTGTCGTCGATTGTGAAGTTCACATTGGTGGATGTTTCATCTGCGGCTGCAGAGGCCACTTTCGCAGAGATTGTCCGAACCGGCAGGGATTGATCCTAAACGCTCTTACACAGCAAAACTGTCCAGAGAATCGAGGTTAGGTACCCCGAGCTCCTCAGACCGTACTTCAAAATGGTCAAGATCATCGTCCCAATGCCCAGGGACGTGTCTACGCCATGACTCGAGATGAGGCATTCGCCTCAGATACAGTTGTGACATGTATACTACTTTTCAATAATAAGCCTGCTCGTGTACTGTTTGATTCAGGTACCACCCATCGGCGGATTTCGAAACACAAATTTCCATGACATCGCTATGGCCTTAACCTTAGTGTTACTACACCATCGGGCACGCAACTGCCTGCACACTCAGGCTGTAGAGAGGGATACATTTGTATTAGGTAGGAAATTGTCTCTATCCGATGCCTAGAAATTCAGGTGGCCTCGATGTAGCCACACGCCGGCTTGAAAATGGCGTTGATATAAATCACGAATGTGCAACCTCGGTGGATATACTGCCTCACCGGAGGCACATCGGATCTGCAGCTTCCGGAGGTTTGTCCTTGTCTGAGCTGCGCCCTCATTGCCCTAGTCATAGCTGTCCGATGGTTTGACGGGAGTGTAAAGGGAAGAAAGAGTAATTGCAGAAGAAGAAGGTGAAGAGAGGACAAGAAAATAAGGAAAATAAAAGGGGTTTTCTCTACTTCTGGCTCACTTATCTCCTCTATGAGGAGGAGAAGTGGAAAACCACTGACAGTGTCTACTGTATTGTCAGGAGGGAAGTGCCTTTCTATTGATACCTCCCTCTTCAAACACAAGAAATGCAAAGATGGTCCCACTTCTTCCAATCCTTGGGCACTTCTTGCAATCCAAATAGCCTCTAACCTTTTGCAATAATAGAAAAGCTTTTTTTTTGTGTGTGCTAAATGTCTCGAGTGGTTGTTAAACCTTTTAAGATTAGTGATACTGTTAGGGACAATATATTTAGGTTTATTTCAGTTTTTGGATATATTCAGATTTTATAATAAAGAATTTGAATGTGGTTTTAGATTTAAATTTTGAGTTAGAATTTAGATATGTTCCTCTAATTTGGATAAAACTTATTCTCATATTGACATGCCTTTGTCTCTTGTTCGAATTGAGCTTTTATCCAGTAGAGTTCAAATAAGATTAGGAGTATTATCTTATCTTATGTAGAGTCTAGACAAAAGGCCTAAACCTCTTGCATTTTATTATGATGATTGGAAATAAGAGTTTAAGAGTGTTTATCAAGCTTTGAAGTGATTTCCAAGTTGTGAGTCCAAGTTGTTTATCCATTTTGTGATTCCATCTTTCTTGATGTGAGTCCAAGTTGTTTATCAAGCTTTGAAGTGATTTCCTTACTATCCAACAGTGTGAGATCGTCACACCAACTGATCAGTTGGATCGTCTTTTTTCTTATTGAGTGATTTGGTGGCTTTCTCGTTTTTCTTTCGTTGCCTGCTTGTCATGAAATCCATCCATTTATAGTTATTTTCAATCTTAAAGAACAAATTCATTTTTTATTTTCACCAAAAAAAAGGCCATCAAATCCCTAGGAAACCACTTCTAAACTCTTCCAAAATCACCCAAACCTTCTCCACCTTAATACTTCTTTTCAGACCACAAATTCCGTTTTCCAGTTAGGTCCCACAACCTATTTTCCAATTAGGACATCCTAGAACAGCCCCTCACATTCCAATTCATAGTTAAATCTCTCTTTCTCTCTATTTTTGTTGATCTTTCTTATGAATATACTTTCATGACCAGCCGTGGCCTACAACCAGAGAATTGAAATTCTAGGGTTCTAGGTTTCTCTTGACATACAATGTTAGTTTTAGGTTTTAACCGTCAGGCCTTGGTCAAGACCATAATTTCTGCAGATTTAATCGTCCATGTGCATGCATTTTGTAATTGAATATTAGTGGCTAGGGTATCATAATCTTTCACGTACTAAGTTTGTGATATTCAAAAAAGTTTTTTTGTGTGTGTGTTGGCAATGTTTCAAATAATCGTAAATTTTGTAACATCGGTAATTGTGTTACTACATTACATTTAATTCTCTGTTTTCAGTATCTTATGATACACTATCTTACGTTAGATACGATACAAAACGATACAATTTACTGCAAGAAACGGGATGGACAATATATGTTACTGTACACTTTGTTTCATAAGATCTGATCCGTATCACTAGATAAGATGTCATCCGATAAGAAAATGATCGGGTTAACATGAACTTAAATGGGTTTATGCCGACTTTTAATTGTTTAGACTTTAGAAACTAATGTTATTATAACCCGATGCTACTACGGCTCTACTACTCGACCGAATACCCATATAGCGCTTTAAAACATGTCAAAACTTTTCGTTCAAACTCCTCTTCTGAGCAACTATTTTGACAGGCATCTCCTTTCTACTATAGTATCTCCAACAACAACTAACATCTTTGGGATGCCATGTAGCAACAGTGGAGATTCAACCAAACCAACAATTTATTTTCTAAAGGAAATGTTGTTTTACTTTTCGTTTCTAATATTTCTCTTTTAGGATTACCAACTTTCTGTATGTTTTCTGTTGGAATTTTTTCTTAGAGAAATTTTCATCTTCGTTTTATAGGTTTTACAATTTATATGTAGTTTAAAAACAAAATGTATATCAAAACATGAATATATCATCATAATACTAATGTTACATTTTTTGCTCTTAATTATCTATTTTATAATGAACTTATCACTTATTACTTGACAATCTCCATATTGTTCAATGTCTTAACTTTATCCATATATGGGGGTTTATATTAGATTCCAAAATTTCCTTTGTAATAATGTATCTTAAATTACACAATATAATAAGACACGATATGATAATCTAGTGAATCGATACGTGATATGTATCTGGATTTGACAACTTAGATCTAGTTTTTTCTACTGGTACAATTTCGCTGTTTAAGTAAGGTTTAGTAAAAAAGAGAAGGGTTGAGTTGTGAACAGTCATAACATATTTTGACATCAACGATACTGTAATTGTTGTTTTGAGGGGGGGAGGGGGGGTGCGTATATTTTGGATCTAGTTCATTTTTGTTAAGATCTATTGTAGGTTTTGTAACAAGGATTTAGATTTGAAAGTAGAACTAGAATTTAGATATGCTTATCTTTAGTTGGGAGAAGACTTCTCTCATTTGGAAATGTTCTTAACTTAGAAAGCACGGACACTCCAAAAATATGGGCCTTGTTGTGTTGGAAACGTATTGGACACAACCCAGTCACTCCAAAATACAATAGGATACACCAAAATAGATCTCGTGTCCGTGCCACCGAGTCCTTACCATGTTGTCAAATTAGTGTCCGTGCAACATACTTCTTATCTCTTATTTTGATTGAGCTTATGCAATTAGGATTAGGATTATTATGTTTATGCAATTAGGATTAGGATTATTATGTTATCTTTTGTAGAGCCTATACAAAGGGCCTGAATGTCTTGTGTATATTAATAAAAGTTTGAAAATTATTCCAACTGTATGATGTCAGCCATATTGGTGTGATTCCCATTACCGAGTTCTTATCAAGTTTATCCTGTTTTTTTTCTTCCATCACAATTTTTTTTCATCAAAACCTTATAATCCACTTCTAAATTCCTCCAAATCAACTCACATTGGATTTTCACTATACTTTTACGTGGTTATAAATTTGGACTTTTGATGTCAGTGTTCCCGAGTTCCTTTCTTTTATATAGAAGCAAGAATGATTGTTCTGCTTCTTTTACTTGTTAAATTTGTTTATAATTTTATATTATTGTAACACCACTTGTGTTCATAGACAAGCTGTAACATTTCTTTTATGGATATTTTGAATTTTACTTAATGGAGAGATTATGAAGGATGTCATGCATATAATTTAAAAAAGTTGCTTGAAATGGATGAAGTACTTTTTGAGTACTTTGTTATTGGAAGATACCTTTCAAGTTTAAAGGGAAGGGAAATCTATAGGATGGCTATAAATATTTTGTGGATCAAAGTATTGGACAATTAGGAAACAATGTGTCCAAAAAATTAGTGGTGCCGAAAAAAGAATGCTATAAATGAGTGATAATACACTAAAATATAGGTTAAGAAATGAGTGTTTTTGTGGGAACTTAGAGGTGGCGCCAACTGAAGACAAGATGAGAGAAATCATCTTAGGTGGGTCCAACGCAAACCAATAGATGCTGCTGTAAGGAGTGATATGATAGTGGTTAAAGGAGGCAATATGACTAGAGGTGCCTGAACCTACATGGATTTGAAGTTTTAAAGAAGGATATGGTTTTGAAGTTTTAGTGTTAGAGAGCAGCTCGAAGGGAAGAAAAGGATTCAACAGCCGACCCCAAAATTTTTGTCTTAAGACTTGTTTTAGTTGTATTTTTGTAGTTTTCATGTAGAATCTGGCCAATGAGAATATGGTGTCCACAAAAGGTGCTTTCTACTTCTGTTACTTATTTTGCTTTTAGAGTTATAAAGTTCTGACCTGTAACGTCTGGATTATAGTTGGACCAACCAGAAAGGGCATAATTTTATTTTGTCTGAGTACAATCATACAGTTTTGGGTTGTTTTGATGTATATCGTTGAGTTCATGTATCAATTTTTGATAGAATCAGGAATCATAGGTTTTCTACATTGCTGATCTGGAAGGCTTTTATAAGGTATTAATGTTGTTGAGTTCAGCATTTGAGTAGTTCTTGCATTTTTTGATACTCTGACAGTGGGTAAAAACTGCAAATTCTCCTTTATCCCTATTCCTATTCTCTGTTCTCGTCCCTTGTTCAACAATTATTTTTGTAAATGAGCCAAGTCTTAGATCATTGTTTTTTGCCGTGTAGGATTTGGGTGAATCAAGCAGGACGAATCGGCTAACAGCGAAAGGAATGTTTCGTTGGTTGAATGGGTGGAATTAACTGGTGGCCATGGTTTAAAGTATCGACCGATACCGATCCGATACGGCCGATACCGATACGGTTTGGCATGTCCCGATCCGATACCGACCGATACTCGATACTGACTGATACCGACATTGAGGTCTCTTTTCCGGTCAATTCGGCAAAAAAATTAAATGAAAAAGACAAATCAGCAAGGGTTTAAAGTATAATATGGTTGTAAAAGCATGCAAAAGAAGAAAATCAATCTATTGTATGTAAACCAATCGGCAAGGTGACTAGTATTTCATTTAATTTCAAAACTATTAAGAAATAACACTGAAAATACTTAAAATTATGCCTAAATGTTGGCAAGCAACTCTAGATGTTTATCTCTCGTCAGCTGCAAGATCTGATGGGGAGAAAGATCTGTATGCAGTTCTATCAGTCAGTCCGTCAGCAGAGGATGAGACACTTAGGAAACAGTACAGGAAGTTAGCCCTTCAATTCCATCCAGACAAGAACAAATCTGTAGGCGCTGAAGGTGCTTTCAAGATCATTTCCGAGGCATGGAGAATATTATCTGATAAGAGTAGGAGGATGTTATATGATCAGAAGAGGAAAGTGTTCCATCCGACAGCTGACTCCATCAAGGAAAGATTATTCCCCTCCTAATACTTCCAATCAGTGTTCTAAATGACGGCTGCCTACGCGGTAGGCGGTCTCTCTGCACCGCTTTTCGGTAGGCGGTGGAGTAGACGGCCAACGGAGGTTGGCGGCATAGGCGGAGGAGAGACAGCGTAGGCGGGCACCTAGGCGGAGCAATACCTAACAAGATATTTTAGGCAAAAAATATTGTAAGCATTATGGACCTATGGTTCACTTTTACAAAACTAAAACTTTATAAATTTTCGTTCTACAACTTAGTTATGCATGTAACACCCTTAAAATATGTATATTATGCAAAAAAAACAGTGGTAAAATAGTAAAAATGTTCAAAATGTATCAACCGTCTAGGCGGTACCTAGGCCGCCTAGGCGGTAGGCGGACTCTCTCCATCGCGCACCCGCCTACCGCCGTTTAGAGCCTTTCTTCCAATGGCTTCCACAGCTCTGGAAGCAATTACTGCATCTAAGGTTAGAGCTCAGAATAGAAACAATGACATGCCACCACCACGTTCTAGTTCGATCAACAGTCGCAAGCCACCACCATCTTCTAGTTCAATCAACAGCCACATGCCATCCCCACCGCATGCGACCACCTTCTTCTACTGCCATGGACGGCGGCATGGCGCCACCGTCTTGTAGTCCATTCCCACCTTCGTCTCAGCAACCAGATTCCAAAATCATTTTGGACTTCATGTAATCGCTGCAAGATGCAATACGAGTACCTTAGAGTGTACAAGGGTCTGTATGTATCTTCTCTGTCCCCATTGCAAGCTGCCATTTGTAGCTGAAGAAATTGTGGTTTTTAACCTCCAGTCATCAGTCTTCTCCACAGCAACAACAGAACATTTAACTCTGCAACTAAGAATGTTAATGGTGCCTGTAACTTCACCCTTAAGGGATCCTCAGGATCACAGCATGCTGTGAAGCCAGATTTATCTCATAACTTTCCCATATTCCTCTAATGGCGATTTTCAAATTCCTCTTCTGGATATTCTTCCTGTCATAACTTTCCCATATTCCTCTCCTTCCCTCCTTCCCCTCCTTCCCCTCCTTCTTCCTCTTCCCTTCCTTCCACCTTCTTCTTCCCCTTCTTCCTCTGTTTTCTTCTTGCCTTCTCCATTTCCATCATTCCAGTAACTACCTCTGTTTTTTCCTTATACTCCTCGGCTATGGACGATCATCTGTCCATTACTTTTTCTGATGTATTGGAAAAACTTGGTAATCTCTTATCCTCTACAACCTCTTTTAGCCTTGACTCCACCACAAATTCCACACCAAATCCACAAGCTGAATGGCAAAAATTCCTATTTTTCAAAATCCTGTCCAGGAAACATTATCCCCCACATATTGTCATTGCTACAATTTCGAAGATGTGGAAACGCACCAACTCTGTTAAAGTTTCTGAGTATTTTGAAGTTCATTCTCCGCAAAGTTTGATAGCCTCGATGATCTTGAATTTGTCATGGATGGTGGTCCATGGAAGTTCAATAAACATCTGCTTCTTATCGAGAGATGTCTCCCAAACAAGCTTCCTTGTGAATACTCCTTCACAAGCACTGCCTTCTGGATTCAGTTTCATGGATTGCCAGTTAATTTATTAACTATTGATTTCATCACGACTCTGGCGGCAAGGGTTGGAACGGTGAAGCCTATCTCATCAAATGAAGCATCAAATTGGAGTTTATTTACTAGAGCCCGAGTGCAAATCAATGTTGCTGATCCACTCCACCGACAGCTTCGGGTATCCATGGGTAACAATGCTTATTGCATCGTCAAACTGAGGTATGAGCGTCTTACAAAATTTTGTCAATTCTGTGGACGTCTTGGCCATGGTGTTGCTCATTGTCCTACACACAATGAGTTTAAATCATCAATCAATGTTTCTTGGACATGTGATCAAAAAAAGCAGATTCTGGAATTACTTGACAGGAGACTAGATCATTCAATTTGTGTTAATTATGCTGGAAAGTTTTCAAAACCCAGGAAGCCTATTAGTACTCCATCTCCGGTGAACTCCCAATCGGAAAATCCTTCACCTACCAGTGCTCCGATGACAGTTATTACTGTTCCATCAACCACAACATCCGCATCACCACTTTTACCATTTCCACCTTCTCCTTTAAATCCGGAAACCTCAATCCCCACTACAAATCAGTTATCCTTTACCACATCCCCAATAACTACCAAATCATCTACTACCAATACAATCTCTGTTAGTGATCATCCAGAAGACACTAACATTTCTCCTAGCATTCCTATTTTTTCAACTCCATTACCTACCAATCCTATCTCTATTAGTGATGGATGCAGCTATGATCCCATACCTAAAATACTACCTCAAGCATCGATTGCTATAAATAATCTCACTACAAATCCTACTGAAGTCCCAAGCTCTTTTTCCCACAAATCTCCTCCAAATCATTCTTCTACATCAGTATTATCAGATGTTACAAACACAATCTCTGATACCAATTCTAAACTCATCCAATCATCTACTTCCATTCTTCCTTCTAGTTCATTGTATTGCCATTCTATTAAATCTCCACTTATTCCCAAAAGCTTTTCCTATCCTATACCTTCACCTTCCATATCCCAAACTTTCACCTCCCTACTGTCATCACTCACACCAAATTTAAAGGAGCCTGTAGTCGACATTGGTGGAAAACCACAGGTTTTAATGCAGCACTCTGTTCCTATGCTTACCTTGCCAACATCCAGAAACAACACAAAAAGAATGCGTGAAACCACAGTCGAAGGCGATGTCATCTCTCCTCTGTTCAGATCACACAAGAGGTTAATGGTTGAAAACATTGATTATGAAGGCGCGGCTGGCCTACAACAGCCTCTGAATCCATGATCTTCTCCTGGAATTGTCGGGGTTTGAGAAATGACCCGACGATTCGTACAATTACTTCATTTCTCCGGGCATCTAATCCTAGAATCATTTTCCTATCGGAAACTAGATGCTCGTCAAATGTGGCTTCCTCTATAGCAAACAAACTTGGATTCCCTCATTGCTTTGCTCTATCATCTTGTGGAATGTCGGGTGGCCTCCTACTCTGTTGGAAAGCTGATATCAACATTGTTATTCTATCTTCCTCAGTCAACTATATTCAGGCTACAGTTCATCCTATCGAAAGCACTCAAATGTGGCAGTCCTTTTTCATATATGGACCACCAATGGTGGCAAACCGATCTCACTTCTGGAATCTTTTGGAAACATTGGTCAGATCTTCTACTGTACCTTGGCTATGCATTGGTGATTGTAACTCTATTCTACATCCAACAGAAAAACGTGGGGGGAACTCTTTCAATTATCATGTTCATAAGTTTTTTATCCATTGGTTTCATAATGTTGGTGCAATGGATATAAACTATTCAGGCCCGGCATTTACATGGAGTAATCATCGAATTCCTAGATGCAATAAGTTGAAATGAGTCTAATATCTCAGATAAATTTATTGAGGGCTACTGCCTACTACTTATAGAGGGTCCAATCCCTCTTCATATTACATCTAACCGATGTGGGACTAAAGTCCCTTATTTACTCTCAACACTCCCCCTCAAGATGGGCGATAGATATTAATCATCCCCATCTTGTTACATAGCTTTGACAGACTCAATGAACTAAGACCCTTAGTCAGACAGTCTGCCACTTGTTCTTTTGAGCGAACATAGTCAATCTTCAGTATCCCTTGTTCCAGCTTTTCTTTGATGAAGAATCGATCGATCTCGATGTGCTTCGTTCTGTCGTGCTGAACCGGATTGTTCGCTATACTTATCGCAGCTTGACTATCGCTCAGAAGGTGCAATGGTGTCCCCTTGTCTATCTTCAACTCTGTCAGCAGCGCCTTTACCCATAGCATTTCTGATACTCCTAGAGCCATTGCTCTGTATTCTGCTTCAGCTGTCGACCGTGCTACCACTGACTGTTTCTTGCTTCTCCATGAAACTAGATTTCCTCCTACAAAAACACAGTACCCTGTGGTAGACCTTCTGTCGTCTATGCAGCTTGTCCAGTCTGCATCGCAGTATCCCTCAACATCTGTGCATCCATTCTTCTTGAACCACAGTCCTTTTCCGGCGTCCCTTTCAGATATCTTAGGATCTGAAACACTGCATCCATATGACCCGTTCTTGGATCATGCATATAGCGACTTACAACACTTACTGCAAATGAGATATCAGGGCGAGTATGTCCTAGATAAATCAGTCTGCCTACTAGCCTTTGATATCTTTCGCGATCAACAGGCTCTCCTGCTTCTGCTCCCATCTTGCACTTTTGGTCAATTGGAGTGACTGCTGCTCGGCATCCCAGCATTCCTGTCTCCTTCAGCAGATCTAGTGCATATTTCCTTTGTGAGAGAACAATTTCTTGTTCACCATCACACACCTCGATACCTAAAAAGTATCTCATCTGTCCTAAGTCCTTCACCTCAAACTCCTTAGCGAGTTTCGACTTCAGCTTAGTGATCTCATCAGCATCATCACCTGTGATCACTATATCATCTACATATACAGCAAGTATAGTAATGTGGCCCCTTGCATGCTGGAGAAAGACAGTATGATCTGCATTTGTCTGATGGTACCCCATGCCAGTAACAGCCCTTCTGAATCTGTCAAACCAGGCTCGAGGAGATTGCTTCAGCCCGTACAGCGACTTCTTCAGTTTGCATACTTTTCCATGTGACGTTCCTTCACCTGAATCTGACACAGAGTAGCACCCCGGAGGAGTCTCCATGTATACTTCTTCTTGTAGGTCTCCATGAAGAAATGCGTTTTTTACGTCTAACTGATGTAGCTTCCACCCATAGTTTGCTGCAATGGAGACCAGCGTTCTTACGGTACTCATCTTTGCTACTGGGGCAAAAGTCTCATCATAGTCGATGCCATACGTCTGGATATAGCCTTTTGCAACCAGTCTCGCCTTGTACCGCTCAACTTTTCCTTCTGGTGTCTCCTTCACTGTGTACACCCATTTGCATCCCACAACTTTCTTCCCTTCAGGTAATGGCACCAGCTCCCATGTCTTATTTTTCTCTAGTGCCCCAAGTTCTTCCATCATTGCAGCTTTCCATCTTGGGTCCTTCTTTGCTTCCTGCCAATTCTTAGGTAAAGAAGTGGAGTCTAATGAAGTGAGGAAGGCTTGATAAGTCGGAGAGATATTAGAATAAGACAAGTAGTTGGCGATATCATGTTCATAATCTTGATAACAAATAGGAGCCTTTTCCGCAGAAGACCTCCTTAAGGGAGCAATAGGTGGAGGGGAAAGCATACCATCCGAGTCGGAGGGACCCGCTTCCGAATCCGAATGATCCGGTACGGAAGTAACATCTTCAGGAGTTGGGGCAGGAGTAGACGAAGGACTTGGCACATTTGGCACAGGGCACGGCACAGTACTGGACCTCTGCTGTCTTCTTCTGTAAACTTGGAGCTCCTTTTCCCTTGTCTGCTTCTCCTCCTGCGTAATGTACGTATTGTCTTCTTCGTCCTCCGTATCAGTATCATCGATGCTTTCTTCCCCTTTCTTCCAGTTTGTCACGACAGGACAAGGTACCGATCCGACAACTACGTTTGGGCGTACTACCTCCCCCTCACGTCTAACACACTCTGTGGGAGGCGTGTTCCCAAACGCAGAACCTTCATCCGAACCATAATAAGGTTCCAGCTCTCTGAATGTAACGTCCATGCTTACAAACAGCTTCCGTTCAACCGGGCTCCAGCATACGTAACCCTTCTGTGTCCCGGTGTACCCAACAAAGACACACTTAACCGCTTGAGGATCCAGCTTACCAACACCAGGCCGGTTATCGTGGACGAAGCATACGCAACCGAATACTTTCGGAGGAACGGTGTACACAGTTGTCCCCGTGAGCATCTCCAAAGGCGTCTTCCAGGCCAGTAATTGAGAGGGCATCCTGTTGATGAGATAAGAGGCTGTCAAGACAGCCTGCCCCCACAAAAATTTAGGGACATTCATAGCCAGCATCATTGTCCGAGCCACCTCCAGCAGGTGCCTATTCTTTCGTTCAGCAACACCATTTTGAGCCGGTGTATAAGCACAAGAGGTTTGATGCAGTATACCATGAGAGGATAAATACGCAGCAAACCTCTTATAGGTATATTCCGTCCCATTATCCGACCGAAAACACTTAACACGAGCATTATACTGTGTCCGCACCCGTTGATGGAAGCTAAGAAATGCCTCGAAAACATCACTTTTATTCTTCAGCAGGTAGACCCACGTTACGCGGGTAGAGCAATCAATAAAAGTAACAAACCATCTATAACCGTTAACACCGTTGGTAGGACAAGGGCCCCACACATCGGAATGAATCATATCAAAAGCAGCAGAACATCGATGCCCAGAACTCACATAGGAGCTTCTGGTATGTTTTTCCAACTCACAAGCATCACAAACTAACAACTCTTTATTTGCTTTTTGATATAAGGACGGATACAAGCGACTAATAACGGGAAAAGAAGAATGTCCTACATGCCGATGATGGAGGAGTAGCTCGGCTTCGACACTGCGACTTCGGACTTCCGGTTGGGCGTCTGCAACCAAAGATGCCAGTGCTCTATCCAGACCGTTCCTGTCCAAGTACCATAGATCCTTATGCCATGTGCCAGTGCCTAGGCGTCTCCCCGTTCCCTTCTCCTGAAAAGTTACCTTAGGAATATCAAAGGAGACAATACAGTTTAGATCAAGGATAATGGCGCTAATGGAAATAAGATTGACAGAAAAGGAAGGAGCATGTAAGACATTAGATAGAGTGATGGAAGGAGTGCAATCAACAGTGCCTTTACCCGTAACCGGCCTGTAGGTACCATCAGCAGTCTGAATGCTTTCTGGCGGCATTAGAGTAGAGTATTCCCGGAACTCTCCTCGGGACCCCGTGACATGGCAAGATGCCCCAGAGTCCATAATCCAAGCTGGCTGAGAGGCAGATGCAAGAGCACGCGGAGGTATACCGGCACTGGTTTCGGAGAAGTAAGTGCAATGATCTCCTGTAGCGGACGGCGCCCCAGGAAGGACTTGTCTTTCACCAGAACCAAGCTTTGAGCCGCACATCTTCTCGAGAACTTTTCTCTCAAATGGAGTGATGTCCGCCAGCTGATTGTCCCCACCTTCATCCGCCAGATGCGCCTTATTGCCTCCAGAGTAAGTGCCCCTTCCACCACCGTAGCTGCCTCGACCACCTCGTCGTCCACCGCGACCACGACCCCGACCATTCGAGGGAGTCCGTGTCGGTTTTAGGCAAAAGCAGATGTAATGTGGCAAGAGCAGATGTGTCAACTCCGGCCTGCTCCCCCTGGGAGAGAGCCTTGGTAGGCATCAGCTTCAACCGTGCTTCTTCTTGTGCCATGGTAGCTATGGCGTCTTCTAAAGTCGGCAGCGTCGGTTGTGCGAGAAGGACATTCCGCCGTTGCTCAAACGCTGGGTTGAGCCCCTTCAAAAACTTCATCATCCGTTGCCGCGAGATATAATCCAAAAATTTCTGGAAATATTTTGCAAAAGTTGGTTCAACCTGAGCATCCTCCATGCCAAGAGGATCATAATGGTCAAGATCAGACCAGTACTTCTTCAACAAGACAGCGTACTCAGAGATAGTACGATCGTCTTGGAATACCCTATCGAGCTCATCCTGCAGTTGGAAGACTCGCATGGGGTTACCCGAACCGGAGTACATGTCTTTCAACGTCCGCCAGATATCAGCAGCTCCCTCCATTGCTTCAACGTTACCCGACACTTGGTCGGTCAAAGAGGCTGTCAACCAACCAGCCACGACATTGTTGACAATGTCCCATACAGCAAACTCCTTCGAGGAGTGATCGACAGGGGCCTTGGTAGTGCCATCTACATAACCAACCAAGCCACGTCCCTTCAGCGTCCGCATCGCCTGCCGCGACCATTTCAAGTAGTTGGTCGTGCCTTCCAACTTCGTCTCCAGCTTGTCCAACTTCCCCATTTTGTACGGTGACGGATCCACATCAGTACGGGTCACGCGTGGGGTCGCCTCCGGTAATCTCTTGGTCAGGAGATCCTCGACCAGGGCCTTCATTTCTTCTGCTGTCAACTTCTCATAGATGGAGTCCATGACTTCTGCAACTGCAATCAGTGAGGTGTTGTTGTTTCCGGAGTCTTCTTCTTTCGAGTCGTCTTCGTCTAAGTCAGCTACTGGGGGGAAACAACAAAACGAGATCCCTCACTGATATGTCGTAGTTTATACGACCGACTAGAACCGCGTCATGATAACGCGTTCGGACGGCTCAAGGATAACCAACGTAGTTGTGCCTCCTTGCATAAGACAAACCAGAGGTATACCAGCCGAGCAGAAACGATTGTAAAGACAACGTTCTGAGATACGAGGATCTAAAGAGATCTCGTATTCGTAGTAGAGCTTCTAAAAAGAAGGTACTAATTCTCGAAGGCAACTACAGAGATCTTCTAAAGAGAAGAAATCTATTTTTTTTAAACAGCAAAAAAAACCCTAAAAAGGGTGCTGAAGCAGCAGAAGAAACCCTAAAAAGGGTGCGGGAAGCAGCAGAAGAAACCCTAAAAAGGGTTGGGGGGCGGGGGGCGGCGCTGGAGGGGGGGGTCGGCAGGTGGGGGGGTGGCAGTGGGCAGCGGGGGGGGTCGGCGGCTTGGAGGGAGGGTCGGCGGCTTGGAGGGGATGGGAGGGTCGGCGGCTTGGAGGGAGGGGAAAATTTTTTTTTTGTGGAGAGAGAGAGAGAGAGAGAGAGTTATGGCTCTGATACCAAGTTGAAATGAGTCTAATATCTCAGATAGATTTATTGAGGGCTACTGCCTACTACTTATAGAGGGTCCAACCCCTCTTCATATTACATCTAACCGATGTGGGACTAAAGTCCCTTATTTACTCTCAACACAATATAGCTGAGAGATTAGATCGAGCTATGGTGGATACTAAATGGTTTTCTTTATATCCTAATGCTCAAGTGCTTCACCTCCCCTGTCTGAACAGTGATCACAATCCAATCTTATTAAAGTTGAATGTTTCATTGGTTAAATACAGACCTATTATTCAATATGAGGCTGCCTGGAATCAACAACCAGATTTTCATGAAACTCTCCATGATATGTGGCAAAATATTCATCACCAAGAATTCTTGCCTAAACTTAAGAGTTTACTGCCAAAATTACATATGTGGGGAAAAGCTCGTCTACGAAATATTGACATGGAAATCAAACATTGCCAGGAGAGGCTCCTCTCTATTCAGAGTCTACCTCCTACTGATGATTTATATACAGAAGAAAAGAACCTTCAGATTTAGTTGAACAAGCTGTTATTCCAAAAAGATCTGTATTGGAAGCAACGATCAAATGTGTCATGGCTTCGTGAAGGGGATAGAAATACAAAGTTCTTCCATTTATCTGCTACGATTCGGAAACAGAGGAATATTATTCAGATGATTAAAGCGGATAATGGTACTATGCTAACATCTCAGGTGGATATTTCTCTAGCCTTTGAAGCACATTTCCGAGACCGATTTTACTCAATAATATATCATCCAGTTCCTGACCATATTATTCATGAGCTCCAGTGCCTGAAAGCTAATGATGCTGAAGGTCTCCATGTTGTTCCCTCTATTGAAGAAATTCTTACTGTCATCAAACATATGAGTCCATATAAATCCCCGGGTCCAGATGGGTTTCCTGCTGCATTCTATCAAAAACATTGGGATATCGTTGGTAATGAGGTAACTCATCTCATTCAGAATTTTTTCATATCGGGTTGTATGCCAGTTCATCTAAACCATACATATATTGCATTGATTCCCAAAACAAAACACCCTACTTCTCCTTCTGAATTTCGACCAATAGCATTATGTAATGTCTTGTACAAAGTCATTACTAAGATTATTGCTAATCGTCTTCGACAACACCTGCATCATATCATCAATCCACTACAAAACGCTTTTGTCCCTGGTAGATACATTGGCGACAATGTAATACTAGCTCATGAAATCCTTCATTCTGTTTCGAAATCCAGTCCCACCAAAGGTTCTTTTGCACTTAAACTTGATATGTCTAAGGCATATGATAGGTTACAATGGGGTATTATCAGTCAGGCAATGACTGGATTTGGAATTGTAGGAAAATCTCATGACATCATCATGGAATGCATTACCACAGTTTCATTTTCTGTGCTTGTCAATGGTGTCCCAACTACTGGCTTCAAACCATCCTGTGGAATCCGTCAGGGGTGTCCATTATCACCATATTTATTCATTATGAGTATGGAAATTCTGTCCACTCTAATTCTTATTATGGAGAGGAACATGCTATATGAAAGTATCAGGTTGAATCGTTGTCCTATATCATTCTCCCATTTGGCTTTTGCTGATGATTTAATACTATTTGGTTCATGTTCTCTTCACAACATTTCACAAGCAAAAATCATTCTCAAATCTTTTGAACTTTGGTCTGGGCAACGTATTAATTTCGACAAATCATCCTTATACCTATCAAAGAAGATTGATCCATACATGCGTAATCTCTTCATTAACCTCTTTGGTGTTAAGTCTATGGATCCTTGGGACAGCTATCTGGGTCATAAAATTCTTCAATCTAAGCATCGAACTGGTACATATGCTGATCTTCTCAATACCAGTCTACAAAAACTCAGTGGTTGGAAACGAGGTTGCCTATCACACGCTGCTCGCACTACTCTCATAAAATCTACTCTTTCATCCCTTCCCACATACCATTTTTCTTCCTATTCCATTCCAAAATCTGTCACAAACTCTTTAGCAAAGCATCAACGTGATTTTTGGTGGGGGACTGATAACTCTAACCGGAAGATCCATTTCACTCCTTGGTCCTTATTTACAAAACCAAAGTTTCAAGGCGGTTTGGGCATTAGAGATCCTCACATTACTAATTTGTCTCTTATGATGAAATTAGCGTGGAGGTTTATTACTGATCCTAATTCAATCTGGGCACCTCTTCTTCATAGCAAATACCTTCCTTCCTCTAACTTCTGGACTGTTACTCCTTCTCCTTCCTCGTCTTGCATATGGACAAGTATTTTGAAATGTAGGGAATTCCTACATGGGAATGTTATTTAGTCGGTTGGAAATGGAGCAAATATCAGTATTTGGCTTCATCCCTGGGTTCCAGGTCTACCCAATAACAGAGTGGTTGGCTATCATCAGGAAAACACTGACTTCAGAGTAGTTGGTGATCTCATTAATCATGATTCCTACACTTGGAAGGAACATCTCATCTATGTCTTATTTCCTCCTCATGAAGCTGTGGCTATTCTTCATATTCCTCTATTCAGTAACTGCACAATGGATAAGCTCATATGGAAACACACAGTAGATGGTGAATATACTACGAAATTGGGATACAGGGCTATTCATGAATATTTACACAATGATCTTCCTACATCTGTTGCTACTGTGTTTAAAGATTGGAAGAAGTTTTGGAAACTTTCTCATATATACCCTCGTGTTCTTCTCTTTGCATGGCGAGTGCTGACAAATTCCTTACCCACAAAATCAAACATCAATCGACGCATTTCTGAAATTGCTGCAACATGCCCTATATGTCAGGTACGTGAAGAAACAACTGACCACCTTATTTTACATTATTCTATTTCAGGTCAATCTTGGCAAGGAAA
Organism: Iris pallida; assembly: GCA_029216955.1. Lineage (NCBI taxonomy): Eukaryota > Viridiplantae > Streptophyta > Magnoliopsida > Asparagales > Iridaceae > Iris > Iris pallida. The sequence goes on along the minus strand of JANAVB010016197.1, from coordinate 20,260,548 downwards.
TCCTGCAATTTCATGTTTGATTCGACCACACACAACTGTGTGTTCACTACTGACTGCTCTTTTACAAGTTGGAGATAAAGATATTATATCATGATGTTTATATCAAATGTGGTCTATCTGGAAGGCCAGGAACAACTTTATTTTCAACAATGTCAGGATATCTACACCCAAAATCATCCATGAAACAAAACTCCTTCAAGAGAAGCATGAAGCTGCGTTCGGATCGGGTACATCTCCCACAATCTTGGTCTCTAATAGATTGGCTCCTCAAGTACATTGGCAACCACCTGATCCAGGAAAGTGGAAAATCAATTTTGATGGGGCTTATCTAGATGGCAAGATGGCAGCTTCGGCCATTTTACGAGACTCTGAAGGATGCTTCATCACAGCTTTCTCAAAACGTCAAGATGGCTGATCACCAACTGAAGCTGAAGCTCTCGGCATCCATTTGGCATTGGTTATCATTGAGAGAAGACACTTGAAGTTTGTCTCTGTGGAAGGAGATTGCAAAGTCATCATTGACTCCATTACTCACCAGGAAGACTCATCTGTTTGGCTCGCTCGTCACACTATTGCAAATGCTAAGAATTTCCTTCACTTAAACAAGGATGTTTCCTTTTCCTATATTCATAGGAATCTTAATGTTTGTGCTCATGAATTAGCCTCCTTCTCTTTGTTCAACAACTCTTTGAACTATCTGCAAGTTCATGATAACACCCCTTCTTGTAATTCTGATATGATCACTCGTGACAGATCTGGTTGTAATTCTGTTTTTAATGAATGAATGGTTTATGTTTTTGCTCAAAAAAAAAGCTTCCAGCGGGGTCCATTCTTGCAAACGGCTGGTGTGGCTAGTGCAACGGCTCCGTCAGCTTCTGCTTCTCAGGCTGCTAATGAATATCATGTTGGGGCATTTGTATTCTTGACATGTAGAGAATTTGTTCTCTACATGCTTAGTGAAGTTTTAGTCCCACATCGGAAATGCACCATGTGGTATCTCAACATATATAGGCTTCTATGTATTGTTGGGATGTGCAAATAGGTGGTGACCCAAAGGTAGGAACCATGTGGGTGATTTTACTAAGAGGTAAGAATAAGGTTCCATGGTAAGCTTCTAGCTTTTTGCTCTTGGAAAATTTATTTCCATCGGAGCTAAGCCCCATAGAGGCTTAGCGACTCGGACTCGGACTCGGGCTCGGGCTCGGGCTCGGGCTCAAGGGCTCATGAGGCGTAATGTGGCGTTTTGTTGGCGCACTTAGCATGTCAGCATCGTCGCTACGTGCATAGTGCACTTAAGTTGCGCTCATTACGCGAGCCACGTTACGCGGCCCATTACGCGAGCCCAGTTACGCGCGCCACGTTACGCGAGCCCAGTTACGCAGCCCAGTACGCGCATCGTACGCAGCGTGCGTAGAGTACGTAGAGTGCGTAGTGTGCGCAGGTTGCATAAAATGGCTGTGTGCGTAAAGTGCAAATCACGCTGGTTACGCAAGTGGCGCAACTTGCGGCAGAACGTGTCTTTGCATGTTCTGAGCGGTTGCTCCATGTTCGGGGTGGTTATTACCACGTCCCTAACATTGTGCTAACCGGACAGTTGTTGCAGGGGCCTATATAAGGTCTCCTCCTTCTCTCTCACAAAAGAGAACTAATACACAGGGAGTAGACAGAAAGTTTACAAGTGTTTAGAAGCTGTGAGAAAGAAGAGAGGTATTGTACCAGCGTTGAGTTTTGTACGGGAGTTCGTGTTCATCCGAGGAGTCGGAAGACCAAGAGTGTTCCAAGTTCTCCGACGAACTTGTTGGTTCCTGGAAGCTATTCGTGTGGGACGAATAAAGCTTTGAGCAACGGTGATCATTCACCCTAGCAAGAGTTTTTTCATCTTTCGCCTGTCACCTTCTTCGTTTATCAGAATTCTATTAACGCACCTTCGGTGAAGTGTTTGCGTTGGTAGAAATATGTGCACCTTCTGTGAAGTGTTGCTGTGAAACCCATAAATTTAGTTTACAGTTTTTTATAAAATTTTTAGATGCTAAATATAATTTTTCTAAAAAAATAATGTTAGAAGTTAATTGAGAATTATTAGTAAATGTTGGTACTATTTTCATTAAGTGTAAAATTCTTTTTCAAAATAATTACATGGATTTTTGTTTGAAAACCAGACCAAACCAGATATTGAACCCAAATTTGTACTCAAAATATTTTAAACAAATTTTTATATTCAATTAGACAGTTATTTTTTTATATATATATATTTCTTTTCAAGTAACGGAAAGATAAAAATTTTTTATATAAATATACATATTACATTTTGTAAAAGAAATTATTTTAACTTGAATGTATATATATATTTTTACTAATAATTAAGAAATTAAAATCATTTCTTTAAATCGATTTTATTGGTTTATGGGTAAAATAGGAATTTATAAAAATAAAAATAATAGATGTTAATCCTAAGGTTTGAACCTTAACCTTCCCAACCAAGTCCTAAGGCACCACCACTACACCACAAGTATTGGTTGTTATATAGGAGTAGGTTTGATTGTTTTAGTATTTGGGATTGAAACCCTTCATATTTAGAACGGATGAACCATCCACCTTCCTCTTCAGTTCTTTTCCGAAAGGAGAATTGAAGGAATCATTTCTTCTCCTTCAATGGAGACCTTAGGGTTTCCATAACCCCCAATTTTTCCCCTATAAATTTTCTCCCTCTCCATCCTATTCTTCCACCACTCTCCTAAAAACTCTTTTCCTAAAAACCTAGATTTCCTTTTTTCGGCGAACCCGAGTTTCCGTCGAGCCAACCGACGGCCTCCCCGCGAGCCAGCGCCCCGACCCGACCCCTCGCCATCGGCTCAGGCTCCGGCGCCGAACCCGTCGCTCCCCGGCGAAATCCCGAGACCCGCGCGGCCCCCGCGTCACCGTTCGCCGCCGGCAAACCCGTCACCCGCGCCCTGCTGTCGCCCCTGGCCGGCGCCCGACCCCCGGCGACCTGCTGCCTCGCCGGCGTTTGCCCGGTGACTGCCGTCGGTTCCAGTACTGACGTTGTGACCCGTTTCCGTTCCGAGCTTCATTTTCGGTTTCGATTTTTGGTACACTCTGACCCAATTAATCTCTTTTAGTCTATGATGATAATGGTCCAATCAAATTCCTCAGGAATTTGGGGTTTTGACAACGTAACGATTACGTTGCCATTTTTTTTTATTCCGAGGTTCTTCGGAAAATTATGGATGCTGTTTTGTTAGTATTTGGTTCTGTGGTTACTTTGAGTTTTCTTCTCGGAAGAACTCTAGATTTGGTTCTTTGGTTCTTTGGAGTTAATCCTGATGGTTCGGATATTGGCTCTTTAGTTTTGTTCTGTTAGCTTAAAAGTAAATGGTTCTGTTAGTTTTGGGACTTGGGTTAAAAGATTGGCTTTGAGTTCTGTCGAAACTATGGGTGCTGGTTTGGGATTATATTAAGTTTAATATGCTGGTTTGGATTTTGGAACATAATTTTCTGTGGTATTTATATATATGGGAGTTTTGGAGTTATTTTGCAGGTTTTACGGCGCATTCCCAGTTTTGGGTTGACCAAAAACAGAGGAGATGCTGCCGAAAATTTTACAAAATAATAAATGATTTTAATAATATTTTGGGCGACGACCTTAATGGTCACTGGGCCCCAACGAAATGCAAACGCACCGGTTCGACCGGACGTTGAGGCAGAGTAGTTAAAAATGAAATTTTGGACCAGATTCTGAGACTTATATTTCTCTTTTAATAATGTTTATGGAATTTATTAGTTTTGTTAATTTATAGGTTATTTTCGGACTAACCTGTTTCCTTTCTTATTTTCAATTTATTGTAATTAAAATTGTAAAGGCATAAGCCATTCATTTATTTTCTGTAAATTTTGTAATAAGTAGGAAAAGTAGATTTGAGATTTTCTGGATGTTGTGCGAGCGCGTAAAACTAGGAATATTAATTATTATTAACTATAATTTAGAAATTCATGATATTTCTCGTTTAAAGGAAAATGTATAGTTTTATATATTTAAATATCCAAGTTTTTCTTAAATAAAATAATAAATACAATTTTTCCGAAAATAGACATAAATCGATGTTCCTAAATTGTAACGCACTAGTAAACGCGTTTTTGGTTGTGTTGGTTAAACAAGATTAAAATTGACTAAGAAACAAATAGAGATTGTAATTAGATCATTTTAGTATTGTGATTCTGAGACAAATTTCCGAAATGTAGGATTTCGAGGAAGTTCTTGATCGTCAACTTGAAGTACAAATCTCGTCCAATTAAAATTCAAGACAAGTGCAGTTATGTCTATTTGGTAATTTACCTAGTAATTATTTTATTGCAATTTTAAACCACATTGCTACACGGAACTCTCTCCTAGAGTTCGAATATTGACTCATTGATTGAATCTGATTGACTCGGGATATTGGGGGAGTAGTGTAGCGTCTATGACCAATACCCCTATATTGCATCATTGATTGTGCGAGCTGATTCTTCCTATACACGAGGATAGGCCGGACCGTATCATTAGGATATAATTGAATCATCCCAAGCCGGTCATAGTTCGTTACCTACTCAAATTACATTGTTTTCAATGGTAGAATTGTGAAGAATATTGTTAAAGTATTTCAAATTGTTTAACATTGCAAATTTCAAATTATTATTTGAATTATTGGATATTCGTAATTGTACTTTGCTTCCTCCTGACTGGAGACCCAACATTTTAGGTATCACTGATGAGGCTTTGTTACGCGATCCCAAGATGAGGAATTCGAGATTGCTGAGCTGTTTGCCTAGAGTTTTCTTTTATTCATGATGTATAAAAAAAAAATGGTTTAAGTTGTATCTTTTATTTCATGTAAAAGTTTAATAAAGTTTTAAATTTTCCGATGTTGAGTTGTGACAAATTATAATGTTGTTGTATGGTTACCTGCTACTGAACAGCTTACTGCCGCCGTCTCAACAACGGTGCAGGCTGGGCATGATCCGATTCAACCCAAGAAATTGGGACCGGGTCGTGACATGTTTTTAGTGGTGGCCCATGCAGGTCAGAACAACAACTTAGGAAAACAACTTAGAAACAATTAGAACACTAGAACATCAATTTGTCACGACATAGGTCCGATTCATATATAAGTAAATATTTTTGCTTGATTATAGACCGGTAGGCTACCTTGCTTGTGTGCGTCCTAAACCTTCCAGAGAATGACGGTTGACCAAATCCTGCTGGCGATGAGGTGTCATCTCCGGATCATATCCCATCTCCTCAACCAAGTCTAGGGTCTTTTTCCTCGCGGTTGTTTGACCGTCCTCATAGTGCATCCAGTGAAATTTTCCCTACACTGGCGATTCCTACCTCATCTCAAACTGAGTTGCATTTCCTTGGTGGAGTATTCATTTTTGTTGCTCCACTAGTACCAGCAATCATCTTCCAAATGGTTGTCCTATTTCAAGTAATCCTGGAGTTCCAGAAAGCTCAAGATGAAGCCCAGCAGGAACAGATGAATATCACGAGAGAAGACATGAAGAACGTCATGATGTAGCCTTAGTTATCCCCAACCAAGTTAGAACAGAACTTTTGTCCTAGGAAGGATACCCCTGAATCTAGAAGATATTTGGGTCCCATCAAGTACTCTCCGGCAGTCTTGTCGTAAGAAGCTTTGGGCTTGTAACTATTGCAAGAGGCCTGGTCATCAGACCGTTAGTTGCCGCAAGAGTTTGGGACAATGTTTGGCATATGGATCTGCTAAACATCGGGTAAAGGACTGCCCTTATCTTTCTATCAAACCAGAGCTCATATCCCAGCAACACCTGTTAGGCCACAATCTAAGGACCCTCTTCCTATCCAGCAGACCCTGCCCCTTACAATAAGGCATGACTCAGACTCGAAGATCATAGAAGATGAAGGACCAGATCAATGAAGGCTCTAGGATTTATTCAGGGTGGAATTTCACCTTAAGGAACACCTATATTGTTTTTGCCCAAGAAGGATGGAACAACGGATGTGCATCGATTACCAGACACCAAAGAACAAGTACCCTCTGCCCGGATCGAGGATCTGTTTGATCTGGTTGTGTGGAATTAGGGTGTTTCGAAGTTTGACTTAAGATTTGACTACCATCATATCAAAGTCAGGAAAGAGGACATTTCCAAGACGGCGTTCAAACACCAAGTATGGGTAGTTTTCTTTGGTCATGACGTTGGACTGACAAATGCTCCTGCTGTGTTCATGAATATCATGAACAGAGTTTTTCATGAGTATTTGAATCAGTTTATCTTCTCTATAGATAACATTCTGATATATTTGAAGACTGAAGAAGAGCATGAAGAACATCTGAGGAAGTTTTGGAAACTTTGAGGAAAAAGAAGTTTTATGGTAAGTTATCTGAACGTGGATTTTTCTTTGACAAGGTGGACTATTGGCCATGTTGTCAAGAGAAGAAATTTCGATGGAAGATAGCTGCTGTTGAAGAGTGGTAAACCCCAAGTTCAATTCAGAAGTTTCTTGAACTTGGCTGGCTACTATCAGAAGTTCGTGAAGGATTTCGCCAAGATTGCTGAGCCGATGACGAAGCTCACTTGGAAGAATGAAGAGTTCATCTGAACGAAAGATTGCCAGGCGGCATTGAGGAGCTGAAGAAGAGACTTACCACTACACCAATCCTTGCGCTACCCGCAGGAACCGGTGGTTTCTCAATTTACGGTATGCCTCTGGAAAGGACTGGGTTGCGTTCTTCAACAACATGAGAAAGTAATTGCTTACACATCTAGGCAACTACAGACTCATGAGAAGAATTATCCCACACTTAATTTGGAATTTGCTGCAATTATCTTTACTTTGAAGCTATGGAAGCATGATTTTTATGGAAAGGGAGTGAAAATATATACGGACTACAAAAGTCTGAAATATATCTTCACTCAGAAAGGGCTGAATGTTAGACTAAGAAGATGGTTGAAGCAGATGAAGGATTACGACATCAACCTGCAGTACCATTCAGGTAAGGCTAATGTGATCGCTGATGCACTTAGTCGATACCAGTGGCGATGTTCTTAACCAAGGAGTGGTACCTACTAGAAGACGTTGAGAAGCTTGGACTGGAGGTTATACTACCTGGAGATAGAAGGACGGAGCTGGATGCTGATTCAGTATTGATGAAGTTCGATGCTAATGGACAAAATCAAGAGAACGTAGTTTCAAAACGAGACACCTTACAGGCTTAGAGATCAAGTGTTGGCAGGAACACTTGGGGGTTTCTAAATTGATCAGCATTGGAACTCTGAAGAATGGTGCGAGACTTTGCGTATCGGTTGACAAACGGAGGAACGAGTTGATGAAAGAAATGCACCAGTCGCAGTATTCTATAAATTCGGAGTAGAAGTAGAAGCATATGACAATGAACTTTGAGTAAGGATTGCCTTGTTCCCAAGGAGGGAAGGGCACCAATTGGATTATAGAAAACCGACTGACTAAGTCAGCACACTTTCAAAGTTGGTTATCCACTAAGAAGTTGGCAGCATTGCACGAGAGGCACATCTACCGGATTCATGGAATACCGCGGGACGAGCAATCAGAGAGGTCAATCCAGACGCTTGAAGATGTATTAAGATTTTGCGTCTCGGAATTTGGTATGTATTGGGAAAACCAAATTGCTTTTGGTGAAGTTTTTCCTACCAGAGGAACAGTCAGTTTTGACGGAGCTGGAAATTGAGGCTAGATACATCAGGCCATTTGAAGTAAGATGTGTTGGTAATAGTGTACCAGTTAGCTCTACCAGCTAATCTTGAGAGGTTGCAACGTCTTCTATGTCACAGCTCAGACGTTACATTTCGGATCCGAGTCACATTTTGGATAATTCAGAGATGAAGATTGGAATCAACCTTTCAGTGCCAGAGAAACCAGTTGCAAGCCTAGTCAGAGATGAGAAGAAAATCAGAATTTGAGCCATCACTTAAACTCCTATTCCTTATCTTTTCTTTTTCCCGTTCTAAACTTGACTGATGCTGCTAAGTTAGCCTAGTTTTGCAAGCTCTCTCTTTAATCAAGCTTGATCATGATGATATTTTATTGGGTGCACCCACTAATATATTGTCTAATCAGGACCGGTGCATGATGGTCTGATCAACCTCGTGTACTTTGGTTCGCTTTTGTATTTTTCTACATGGATGATATCATAAACCGTCTCATCCACGACTGCATTGGAAATTCTTATGGTTGGATCTGAGTTACGGGCGCAGTACCCGTACATGTTTGTCTTTTCTACCATACCTTTAAATTTCGAGGACGAAATTTTCTAAGGAGGGAAGATTGTGAAACCCATAAATTTAGTTTACAGTTTTTTATAAAAATTTTAGATGCTAAATATAATTTTTCTAAAAAAATAATGTTAGAAGTTAATTGAGAATTATTAGTAAATGTTGGTACTATTTTCATTAAGTGTAAAATTCTTTTTCAAAATAATTACATGGATTTTTGTTTGAAAACCAGACCAAACCAGATATTGAACCCAAATTTGTACTCAAAATATTTTAAACAAATTTTTATATTCAATTAGACAGTTATTTTTTTTATATATATATATTTCTTTTCAAGTAACGCAAAGATAAATTTTTTTTATATAAATATACATATTACATTTTGTAAAAGAAATTATTTTAACTTGAATGTATATATATATATTTTTACTAATAATTAAGAAATTAAAATCATTTCTTTAAATCGATTTTATTGGTTTATGGGTAAAATAGGAATTTATAAAAATAAAAATAATAGATGTTAATCCTAAGGTTTGAACCTTAACCTTCCCAACCAAGTCCTAAGGCACCACCACTACACCACAAGTATTGGTTGTTATATAGGAGTAGGTTTGATTGTTTTAGTATTTGGGATTGAAACCCTTCATATTTAGAACGGATGAACCATCCACCTTCCTCTTCAGTTCTTTTCCGAAAGGAGAATTGAAGGAATCATTTCTTCTCCTTCAATGGAGACCTTAGGGTTTCCATAACCCCCAATTTTTCCCCTATAAATTTTCTCCCTCTCCATCCTATTCTTCCACCACTCTCCTAAAAACTCTTTTCCTAAAAACCTAGATTTCCTTTTTCTGGCGAACCCGAGTTTCCGTCGAGCCAACCGACGGCCTCCCCGCGAGCCAGCGCCCCGACCCGACCCCTCGCCATCGGCTCAGGCTCCGGCGTCAAACCCGTCGCTCCCCGGCGAAATCCCGAGACCCGCGCGGCCCCCGCGTCACCGTTCGCCGCCGGCGAACCCGTCACCCGCGCCCTGCTGCCGCCCCTGGCCGGCGCCCGACCCCCGGCGACCTGCTGCCTCGCCGGCGTTTGCCCGGTGACTGCCGTCGGTTCCAGTACTGACGTTGTGACCCGTTTCCGTTCCGAGCTTCATTTTCGGTTTCGATTTTTGGTACACTCTGACCCAATTAATCTCTTTTAGTCTATGATGATAATGGTCCAATCAAATTCCTCGGGAATTTGGGGTTTTGACAACGTAACGATTACGTTGCCATTTTTTTTTATTCCGAGGTTCTTCGGAAAATTATGGATGCTGTTTTGTTAGTATTTGGTTCTGTGGTTACTTTGAGTTTTCTTCTCGAAAGAACTCTAGAGTTGGTTCTTTGGTTCTTTGGAGTTAATCCTGATGGTTCGGATATTGGCTCTTTAGTTTTTGTTTAGTTTTGTTCTGTTAGGATTGGCTTTGAGTTCTGTTGAAACTATGGGTGCTGGTTTGGGATTATATTAAGTTTAATATGCTGGTTTGGATTTTGGAACATAATTTTCTGTGGTATTTATATATATGGGAGTTTTGGAGTTATTTTGCAGGTTTTACGGCGCATTCCCAGTTTTGGGTTGACCAAAAACAGAGGAGATGCTGCCGAAAATTTTGCAAAATAATAAATGATTTTAATAATATTTTGGGCGACGACCTTAATGGTCACTAGGCCCCAACGAAATGCAAACGCACCGGTTCGACCGGACGTTGAGGCAGAGTAGTTAAAAATGAAATTTTGGACCAGATTCTGAGACTTATATTTCTCTTTTAATAATGTTTATGGAATTTATTAATTTTGTTAATTTATAGGTTATTTTCGGACTAACCTGTTTCCTTTCTTATTTTCAATTTATTGTAATTAAAATTGTAAAGGCATAAGCCATTCATTTATTTTCTGTAAATTTTGTAATAAGTAGGAAAAGTAGATTTGAGATTTTCTGGATGTTGTGCGAGCGCATAAAACTAGGAATATTAATTATTATTAACTATAATTTAGAAATTCATGATATTTCTCGTTTAAAGGAAAATGTATAGTTTTATATATTTAAATATCCAAGTTTTTCTTAAATAAAATAATAAATACAATTTTTCCGAAAATAGACATAAATCGATGTTCCTAAATTGTAACGCACTAGTAAACGCGTTTTTGGTTGTGTTGGTTAAACAAGATTAAAATTGACTAAGAAACAAATAGAGATTGTAATTAGATCATTTTAGTATTGTGATTCTGAGACAAATTCCCGAAATGTAGGATTTCGAGGAAGTTCTTGATCGTCAACTTGAAGTACAAATCTCGTCCAATTAAAATTCAAGGCAAGTGCAGTTATGTCTATTTGGTAATTTACCTAGTAATTGTTTTATTGCAATTTTAAACCACATTGCTACACGGAACTCTCTCCTAGAGTTCGAATATTGACTCATTGATTGAATCTGATTGACTCGGGATATTGGGGGAGTAGTGTAGCGTCTATGACCAATACCCCTATATTGTATCATTGATTGTGCGAGCTGATTCTTCCTATACACGAGGATAGGCCGGACCGTATCATTAGGATATAATTGAATCATCCCAAGCCGGTCATAGTTCGTTACCTACTCAAATCACATTGTTTTCAATGGTAGAATTGTGAAGAATATTGTTAAAGTATTTCAAATTGTTTAACATTGCAAATTTCAAATTATTATTTGAATTATTGGATATTCGTAATTGTACTTTGCTCCCTCCTGACTGGAGACCCAACATTTTAGGTATCACTGATGAGGCTTTGTTACGCGATCCCAAGACGAGGAATTCGAGATTGCTGAGCTGTTTGCCTAGAGTTTTCTTTTATTCATGATGTATAAAAAAAATGGTTTAAGTTGTATCTTTTATTTCATGTAAAAGTTTAATAAAGTTTTAAATTTTCCGATGTTGAGTTGTGACAAATTATAGTGTTGTTGTATGGTTACCTGCTACTGAACAGCTTACTGCCGCCGTCTCAACAACGGTGCAGGCTGGGCATGATCCGATTCGACCCAAGAAATTGGGACCGGGTCGTGACAGTTGCATTAGTGGAATTTCTGTTACTTCTATTAGCGCACCTTCGGTGAAGTGTTTGCGTTGGTAGAAATCTGTGCACCTTCTGTGAAGTGTTGCATTAGTGGAATTTCTGTTACGTACCTTCTGTGAAGTGTTACGTAATAACGATTGTTTTTACAATTGTTACGAATTCTCAGTTTTCCATCAAAAAATTGTGCCCCGGCTCTAATAATCTCAAAGCTTTATAGCTACGATGGAAAACGTTAATGTTTCACTCTTCAATTCTGACTTTTGTAAGTTAGAAAAGTTTGATGGAGAACATTACCAAGTCTGAAAGAGGAAGGTTTATCTCACCCTTCAACTCGAAGACGTAGATCACGTACTTCTGGAGGAAGAACCTACTGTTCCAGATGTTGGGTCTGCTGCCGCAATCACCGCGGCTACCAAACTTCAAGCAAAATGGAGAAGAAAAAATAGTATTTGTAGGCTGCTTATCCTGAATGCTATGGAAGATTCCCTTGCAGAATCCTATTCTAAGAAGACTATCGCTAGAGACATATGGGAGTCTCTAGAAAAACTCTACGAAGAAGACAAGAATCGCAGTAAAATCTTTGTGGTTGAAAGATATCACAAGTGGTTCTTTGAGGACGAAAAGTCTATGCTGCCGCAGGTGAAGGAGTTCCTGAAACTGCGACAGAAGCTGGAAGACGAGGCGATGCCCCTCCCCGACAAGTTTGTTGTTGGAGGGATTGTCTCAAAGCTCCCCGCTGGGTGGAGCAAGTTCTATGCAAACATGCATAGGAAGAAGCTGGAGATCACCCTTGAAGATCTCATGCAGGAAATCTATGTTGAGGACCAGATGCGGGCTCAACTGAAGGTGGACGCACTGTCCAAACAATTGGCTAACGCCAATTTGGTGCATTTAAGGGAACCAAGGGGAAAGCATGCGGCTTCCCAAAGCAAGAAAAAGGACCTTGACAATCTGAAAGTCAAGGGTACTTCAATAAAGAAGAAGAAGCCAAAGTCTCACTTGGCGTGCTTCAAGTGTGGCAAGAAGGGCCACTTTAAGAATGAGTGCAAAGCAAAAGCCAAGCAATCGGAGCAAGGAGAGCCTAGTAAGGTATCTATGATCACTGATGTTGTTGCTATAATTGCGCAGGTTGATGCGGTAGGAACTGATGCTGACTGGTGGGTAGACACTGGAGCCACCTGCCATGTTTGCTCCAGCAAGGAGTGGTTCACCACCTACACCTCTACTTCTGATGTGGTTATGGTGGCGAACCAGGCACAAGCTGAAGTGCTTGGGATCGGGATAGTGATATTAAAGCTGACTTCTGGCAAGTCTCTGACACTTCAAGGCGTGAAGCATGTACCTGCTATCGCCAAGAACCTGATCTCAGGCGACCTACTCTGGAAAGCAGGCCTCAGGATGGACATCAATGCTGGCCAGATGGTGATGTCTATCAGGGGAACATATTTCGGAAAAGCTTTTTATACCGAAGGAATGTTCAAAATTCAGCTTGTAAATCAGTTCAATGTTGTTAATACAATCACTCATTCTGCTTATACTTTTGAGTTGTGACATAATAGGCTAGGACATATTCATTCTAAACGAATTAACAGAATGTCTAGTCTAGGGCTTATCTCCAAGTGTGGGGGTAAGGTAGAGAAATTTGAAGTTTGTGCTCAAACTAAGATCACAAGGAAACCCTTTCCTCGGGTTAATCGAAGTACAGATCTTCGGGATTTAGTACACTCAGATATCTGTGACTTCAAACAGTTCTCTACAAAGGCCGGGATGAAGTATTTCATAACCTTCATCGATGACTTCTCTAAGTATGCGTTCGTCTACTTGCTGAAGGCTAAAGACGAAGCATTTGAGAAGTTCAAGGAGTTCAGGTCCGAAGCTGAGCGGCAAACTGGACAACAACTCAAAAGAATAAGAAGTGATCGGGGTGGGGAGTATAGGTCTTATGAATTCGTATCATTCTGCAAAGAACATGGAATTGTCAATGAGACTACGGCTCCGTACTCTCTTCAATCCAACGGAGTAGCTGAGAGGAAGAACAGAACGTTGACAGAAATGATAAACTCAATGCTGTTGACTGCGGATCTTCCTAAGTGCTACTGGAGAGAAGCTGCACTGACGGCCACTTTTATTCTGAATAGGGTGCCTCATGCAACTTCTGTCATTACTCCTCATGAACTCTGGTTCAAAGTCAGACCTAACTTGAATGTCATTCGAGTGTGGGGGTGTCTGGCATATGTCAAGCTTCCAGATCTGAAGATTCAGAAGCTTGGGATAAGGACTACTAAGACGATCTTCTTGGGGTATGCCGAGAAGAGTGATGCTCGGAGATTTCTTGATATTGAGTCAAATCATATCATTGAATCTCGCGACGCAGAATATTTTGAAGACAAATTTGCAAGGCACAAGAATATTGTTCTTGCGGATGTTCCGGAGAATAATGAGGGTGCGCAGGTCTTCAATGAAGATGTGGTCCAAGAAGATGTTGTTGTTGAAACAATGGTTGAACCAGATCTCGCTGAGCCGTCAACGAAGCGAGTGAGGAGGCCGAAGGACTTCGGAAGTGACTTTGTCACCTATCATGTGGAAGCAGATCCGCTTACCTATGATGAGGCGATGAAGACCAGAGACACGGTTTTCTGGAGGGAGGCGATTGACAATGAAATTGAATCCACCTCCAATAACACTTGGGTGTTGGTTGATCTTCCTGAAGGAGCAAAATCCATCGGATGCAAATGGATCTTTAAGAAGAAGATGAAAGCAGACGGAACTATTGACAAGTTCAAGGCTAGGCTAGTAGCCAAGGAATTTTCTCAGAAGCAGGAAATCGACTACTTTGACACGTATGCTCCAGTAGCCCGGATGACTACCATTAGAATATTGATTGCTCTCGCAGCGATACATCAGATGGATGTGAAAACGGTTTTCCTAAATGACGAGCTGACCGAAGAGATTTATATGCAACAACCAGAGGGATTTGTCGTCAAGGGTCTTGAAGACAAAGTCTGCAAGTTGGTAAAATCTTTGTACGGTCTTAAACAGGCTTCCAAGATGTGGCATGAGAAATTTGACAAGGTTATAAGGTCAAATGGCTACATGGTCAGCGAGACGGACAAGTGTGTTTACACGAAGTTCGCTGATGGAAGAGGTGTGATCGTTTGTCTGTATGTGGACGACATTCTTATCCTAGGTACGGATATGAGCTGTGTCACGGAGACAAAGAGGTTCATCTCGAACAAGTTCAGTATGAAGGACTTGGGAGAAGCTGATGTGATCTTAGGGATCAAGATCATCCGGACAGACACTGGACTAGCGCTGTCACAGTCTCATTATATTGAGAAGATGATCACTCGTTATGGGTATCGGAATCTTTCAGGGATCGATACGCCGTATAGGTGTGATCTGAAGCTGAAGCCTAATTTAGGAAAAAGCGTCAGGCAGCTGGAGTATGCAAGCGTAATCGGAAGTTTGATGTATGCTACTACTGCCACAAGGCCTGACATAGCTTTTGTCGTGGGAATGCTGAGTCATTTCACGAGTAACCTTGGTGTTGAATACTGGAAGGCTGTGAAACGGGTTATGAGATATCTCAAGAAGACTCAGACATATGCACTGTACTACAGCGAAGATCCGCAGGTAGTAGAAGGCTTCAGTGATGCCAGCTGGTGCTCAGATTTGGCGAGCGAGAGGTCCACAGGTGGATATATTTTCACAATGGATGGAGCTGCTATATCATGGAAGTCGAAGAAGCAGACAATGCTCTCGCGGTCATCCATGGAATCTGAGTTCTTTGCACTTGACACCGCAGCCGAGGAAGCAGAATGGCTTCGGGAGCTCATATATGATCTTCCAGTGGTTGGGGCACAAATACCGGCAATACCGATATACTGCGACAACCAGGCGACTGCGGCGGTGGCATCAAATGACCTCTTCAACGAAAAGAAGAGGACTGTGCGGTTAAAGCACAGGACAGTACACGATCTTATTAAGAGAGGTGTAATTACAGTGATTGATGTTCGGAGTCAGGAAAACCTGGCGGATCCGTTCACCAAATGCCTCAAGCGCCAGCTGATCGATGACTCAGCATGTAAAATAGGCTTGAAGGCATTCTGATATTAGTTATTGTATTCCTACCATAAAGTTTTATGCTATTAGTTCAAAGATTTATCTACTAGGCATCTAGCTTTTGGTTCAAGGGAGGACCATTAACTGGAAGAATATCAGGAACGGTGGGTACGTGTTCTATTGGGCATGGAGAGGTTACGGACCTATAACCACTGTTGTCTACTGTTGTTTTCTGTGAAAAACGGTTCCTGTGGGAAGGTTGGCTTAATTGCCTTAATGAGTTCTCAGGCAGAGTGAATACCTGGTGTGCTTTACAGGAAGCACGGTAGAGCAGCACTACAAGGAGTGAAACTCCATGCTACAGTGGGGTGACTCCACGATGAGGTTCCTATATGTGGGGTGCTGCCCAGGAATAGGATAAAGCCTCGGCTTTGCAGGCCAAGTCACAGCGGCGTAGCACCGCAAATAGGCAGTTAGCCTAATGTTATATGTTAAAAATAAAGAGGGGTGTAGTCAACACTACAAAGAGGAGGAGTTCCTCATGTTACAGTGGCACGACACCACGATGAGGTACCCGGTTAGGGATAAAGCCTCGGCCTTGCAAACCATGTCGTTGCGACGTAACACCGTAAGGGAGCCTAAGGCTTCATGCTGGGTAGTTTGGCACTACAAAGAGGCAGTTGCCTCATGCTACAGTAGTATGACACTACAAAGGTTCCCAGATATGGGGTAATTCCCAGGGAGGGGTAATGCCTTGGCTTCGGGCCATGTCATAGCAGCGTAGCACCGCAAGGGGAGCGTAAAGCGTTCCATGTCATGTCTCTTTATAATGAACTCACCTATAGTGTATGGACAGAGATATCAGGCCGTCTCTTGAGGGTAAACTTGTAGACGCCCAAAAGTATGTACTGAAACCAGGCTGGCACAGGACCTTTAATGTACATAGCCAGAAGCACATGTGACTACATTATGTGAGTGGGAACAACTTCAGCTATGGTGCAGAATTCAAGGCTTAGTCCATTCTTGTATTATAGTCTGTTGTTTAACCCATACGGGAAGATTCAAGTCATCGCGACATCTCTCCTAATGCACGATGGACAGTCACTGTGGAGAATACTCGAACCCATATATATTGAGATATGTGGGGGATTGTTGGGGCATTTTTATTCTTGACATGTAGAGAACTTGTTCTCTGCATGCTTAGTGAAGTTTTAGTCCCACATCGGAAATGCACCATGTGGTATCTCAACATATATAGGCTTCTATGTATTGTTGGGATGTGCATATGGGTGGTGACCCAAAGGTGGGAACCATGTGGGTGATTTTACTAAGAGGTAAGAATAAGGCTCCCTGGTAAGCTTCTAGCTTTTTGCTCTTGGGAAATTTATTTCCATGGAAACTAAGGCCCATAGGGGCTTAGCGACTCGGACTCGGACTCGGACTCGGACACGGACTCGGGCTCGGGCTCATGAGGCGTAATGTGGCATTTTGTTGGCGCACTTTGCACTTAGCACGTCAGCATCGTCGCTAGGCGCATAGTGCGCTTAAGTTGCGCTCGTTACGCGAGTCACTTACGCGCGCCACGTTACGCGGGTCTCGTTACGCGGCCCGTTATGCGAGCCCAGTTACGCGCGCCACGTTACGCGGGCCTCGTTACGCGAGCCCAGTTACGTCGGCCCAGTTACGCAGCCCAGTACGTGCAGTGTGCGTAGTATGCGCAGCGTGCGTAGAGTGCGTAGTGTACGCAGATTGCGTAAAATGGTTGTGTGCGTAAAGTACAAATCATGCTGGTTACGCGAGTGGCACAACTTGCGACAGAACGTGTCTTTGCATGTTCTGAGCGGTTGCTCCATGTTCGGGGTGGTTATTACCACGTCCCTAACATTGTGCTAACCGGACAGTTGTTGCAGGGGCCTATATAAGGTCTCCTCCTTCTCTCTCACAAAAGAGAACTAATACACAGGGAGTAGACAGAAAGTTTACAAGTGTTTAGAAGCTGTGAGAGAGAAGAGAGGTATTGTACCAGCGTTGAGTTTTGCACGGGAGTTCGTGTTCATCCGAGGAGTCAGAAGAGCAAGAGTGTTCCAAGTTCTCCGACGAACTTGCTGGTTCCTGGAAGCTATTCATGTGGGGCGAATAAAGCTTTAAGCAACGGTGATCATTCACCCCAGCAGGAGTTTTTCCATCTTTCGCCTGTCACCTTCTTCGTTTATCAGAATTCTATTAGCGCACCTTCGGTGAAGTGTTTGCGTTGGTAGAAATCTGTGCACCTTCTGTGAAGTGTTGCATTAGTAGAATTTATGTTACTTCTATTTGCGCACCTTCGGTGAAGTGTTTGCGTTGGTAGAAATCTGTGCACCTTCTGTGAAGTGTTGTATTAGTGGAATTTCTGTTACGTACCTTCTATGAAGTGTTACGTAATAACGATTGTTTTTACAATTGTTACAAATTCTCAGTTTTCCATCGAAAAATTGTGCCCCGGCTCTAACATATCAGGCTTATGCGAAGGGGACAAGAGAGCATGAGGAGGCTCAAACAGCGGCTAGGAGGGCGGAGGCTCTTCGGAAGAGGAGTCAGGGGTTAAAGAGTGGCGCAGGGAGTCTTAGTGCAGGATTTGACGGCAATGAGAGTACTGTTCCAAAGGTTTCTCATGCAAAGAGGAAAAAGAGGCATAAGTGAAGATGCTTGGACAAATAATGGCGGATGTAGGTTTTGATTCTGATAAAAAAAATTAAGTCACAAATAAATTCCAGAAAGTTCAACATAAAAAGGGACTTTTCCCATGTTTATGTTCGTAATAGATTAATTGGTAAATCGAAGAATGAAATCCGTAGGACTTTAGAAAATTTGAATTCAGCTGCTGCAGCCAAATCTGTGGAAAAGGAAGATGCAAAAAAGAAAAAGAAACTGAAAGAAAGTGCTACAGAAAGGGTAGAGGAAGAAGTGCATGAGAATGATACCGTTCAAGACAAAAATGGATGAGCTAAAGAGTAATGTTAAGAAAGCTTCAAATAAGGAATTTTCCTTTGACCATGCTGCCGATTCTGATAATGAAATGGTTGAACCTGTAAAGATTGATGTTCCTGATCCTGATTTCCATGATTTTGACAAAGATCGCACTGAAAGATCTTTTGCCGCGGACGAGATATGGGCTACTTATGATGATGAGGATGGTATGATTATGCTTTAATTCAGAAAGTAATCTCTTGTGAGTTTGGTCGGGGTTGCCTCTGGTTTTGCCAAGACATATGGAGATTTCAGGGTTGGTAGATATGAAGTGAAAGATGAGCTTAATGTCTTCTCCCACAAGGTTAAGTGGGTGAAGGGACCCCATGGAGTGATTAAGGTTGCCCCTAGTAAATGTTACATTCGGGCTCTGTACAGAAACTGGTCTCCTGATTGGAATGCGCAAACGCCTGATGAGGCGATTTACAAGTATGACATGGTGGAAGTTCTTGAGGACTACCTATGAGGAGAAAGGAGTACCTATTGCTCCCTTAGTAAAAGGTTGCTGGATTTAGAACAGTTTTCCGTCGGCACATGGACACAAAAGAAGTAAAGAAGATTCAAAGGGAAGAAGAGATGTTTCGGTTCTCACATCAGGTTCCGTCATATGTGCTCACTGGTGAAGATAGGGCTCCAAGCAATCCCTCTGGAGCTTCTTCAGGAAGTCACAGAAGCTATGATAAGGACATGCCCGCTTCTGAAGATCAACAAGAACAAGCAGTTGGGTGACATGGGATTATATCTGCATTTAGGGTGGAGTTTTGGAACCAATTCATGAAAGGGAGACACCACCTCAGTTGTATATAGCCTTAATTTTCTCCAAAATACAGAGAGTGTAGGATTAGGTCAGATTCAGATACCGACAAAACGAGCTTTCGATGATCTTCAAGGTGAGTGCAGTTTTCCTTAATTTATAAACAACACGGAAGTTGCACAGTTCCACTTGTAAATATGTAGTCTTGTATGAGATGATTTTTTTTTTACAAGAAATATGCTATTTAGCTCAACATTTATACACGATTTGATTTCATGTCATCTTCTTATTCTCGTCTAGAAGTCTATTTATATGTGGTTAGTTGTTTGTATCAAGCCTCCTGAAGAATTCAGCCATTTAATGGTATTATTTGTTACATTCACCTGCAACCTTTGCTCCTATAAGTGGGATAGGTTCTATACTACCTTTTGCAGAAATGATACTGAAACACGTAGCCTTGATTTAATTATTTATACAACTTGGTCATGTGCCATGGTCTTGCATCATGCCTTCTGAAGCAGAAGTTCAGAAATTTTGGTATTGTTCAGTCCAAGGTTCACAGTATCGGTATCGGAATCGGTATCAGACTATTCCTATGAGTATTGGTATCGGCGATATCGGTAGTATCGGCGGTTTCGGATCGGAATATCGATTTTTCGGTATCAGAAAACAAATAATTATTAATAAATTATTTACATTTAAAAACATATATTTTATACATTTAGGCATAATTTTAAGTATTTTGAGTGTTATTTCTTAGTAGTTTTGAAATTAAATGAAATAGTACTCACCCTTACCGATTGGTTTATACATACAATAGATTGATTTTTTTAATATGCTTTTATAACCTTATTGTGCTTTAAACCTTTGCTGATTTGTCTTTTTCGTTAATTTTCTTTGCCGAATTGACCGGGAAAGGGACCTCCAATGTCGGTATTGGTCAATATCGGGTATCGGATCGGGACATGCCAAACCGTGTCGGTATCGGCCGTATCGGATCAGTATCGGCCGATAATTTAAACCATGGTTCAGTCCATTCGTCTACATCCTTTGCTCCTGTAAGTGAAGGATCTATCATACCTGATATTTATAGCAATATTGAAGTACATGGCCTCGATTTATACAACTCATGTTCCATGGCGTGGTCTTCTTATTGAAGTATAGCATTAAAAGTGACAAGGTACCAAGGTTCAGTACAGTGAATGATCAGATTTTCTTTTAGGATAAAGTATAGAAAATGTAATGGGAAAGGGGAAGCACCAAGGTTCAGTACAGTGATCTGTGGGAGTGCAAGAGCACAGAGAAGATGGATTGAATCAGGGATATGTAAGATGGTAGGAGGAAAGAGTGCAGGACAGCTAGTTTCTAATACTATGTAAAACTCATAATCAAGCGAGTTGGATTGCTATTCCTTAATCCTTATCTAAAAGGAAGTTATATGCCTGTGTTTATTTTCTTGTATTAGGTTCTCTAATGGTGACCCTATAGATGATGATGAGGTTCTCTTATGCGTGAATTGACCAGATTCTACTTAATGAATTTACGATATGCATACAAACTTTAGAAGTAAGTGGGCAAGAAAAAATGTAGTTGCTCAGTAGTGTGGGATGAATAAGGATGTGATTTTCATTGTTATAGAAAACGCTCGGCAGACGTTATGCGGCAAGGGGATGCCTAGCGCCTAGGTGGCTAGACGGTTGCCTAGGCAGATCTATGCGGAAAAACGTTACCATTCAAAAAAAATCTTAGGATCTTCTAGTAAATTGAAAGTAATACAAAACTATGTATTTATAAAACAATGATTATATTATAAAGAACTTTAACAAACACTCAAATGGACCAAAGACTACAATAACAGTGTTGAATAAATAGAATTATAATTTATAATTCATCAAATATAATGATATGAAAATCTAAGGTCAATATAAATATTTTTGGGCCATACCAAAAATTGACCAA
Source organism: Iris pallida (assembly GCA_029216955.1). Taxonomy (NCBI): domain Eukaryota; kingdom Viridiplantae; phylum Streptophyta; class Magnoliopsida; order Asparagales; family Iridaceae; genus Iris; species Iris pallida. The sequence continues at coordinate 20,239,424 of JANAVB010016197.1, read as the reverse complement.
GAAAATAGAAGTGATCTGGCCAAAAAATAATTTTTGAACAAAAAATTTGGAAAAAAGAACTATAACAAAAGTAGGCGGCGTTCTTTGGCTGCATAATGTTATAATGTTGCTTTTACTCGTATAATGTTCCCTACCGCCTAGAATGCACAATATACCGAAAATTTTGGTGGCAGGTAGCCGCATAGCGTATAGGCACCATCTAGGCGCCGCCTTTTAACGCATTTTAGAACACCGGTGATTTTATTGGCTACTACTAGTGCTCAAACTTGTATCCGGATGTCATTAAGGTGGCTTGCTGACAAGTTGACCTTCAAAGTTTATGCAGGGAGGAGAGTTTTGTTTGTTTTTAACCATTTATGAAAGTGAAATTCACTTGCTATTTAGAGCATCTCCAACCCTATTGTGACTTTGGAAAAAAGTTGTTGCCACATAGGAATGACAAAATTTTATTCAAAAGTTCTTCTCCAATGCAATTGTCAAGTCAATTGTGAAGCTTATGTGGCAAAAATTAAAGAAGACATTGTGAAGTTGATTGTCTTGTTCTAGACAATGCACTTGACAATGTCTTCTCTTCCATGTCATCAATTATGAATAAAAAAAATATTAGAAAAAAGAAAGAAGATGAGTAGTTGTCTTAAAAGTTGCATTGGAAGTTGGAAAAAATACTTTTTATTGTCTCCTCAATACTTTTGCATTGGAGAGAGTTTTTCTATCTCATTGTCTTTTGAGATATAATTTTGCCACATAAACAAGACATTGTCTTGTGGCTCATGTCACATAGAAGCCACCTAAGACTCACAACACTTAACAAGACAATAGGATTGGAGATGCTCTTATTAGCTACTTTAGCCATATGTTTTCCTCCGAGTATCAGAGCATGACTCTGGAGATCTCAACTTATGCCTTGTCAGAAAATGTTTAGCTGGAAGGGCTTTAATTGTGCCTTGATCTTTACACTGGATCAGAAACTACTACACTTTCAAACTTTGTGCCATAACAAATTCATTAACTATTTCAACTTAACAAGCTACAACTACGGAATTCGCAATACCATGTTGTGGACATCCATTCACATAAAAGCTACCTCCTTGTTTTCTATCTTATTGGATAAATTTAAAATCTATACTATTTAAACCTAAAAGCGGTCATCTAATGGTTTCCATGCCACTTCTTTCCAAAATATCCTTCAACATATGCCCCCCTAAATTGCGCATCTCAAAGATCTAATGTTGTTGAATACAAAGTTTCAAAGTTGAGCCTGCATATGACTTTCCTTCTTTCTCCTCAAATTATTTTATAGGAAATGTGAACCTTGGCACATTTCCTCAAAGTTGAGCCTGCATATGCCTTCATATTGTTTAGTATTAATAACATTTTACCTGGTGAAAGGGTCAAAGACTAATTAGGCAAAATTATCTAATATACATAGATAATTGGTCTTCATACTACCATTTCTTTAAAAATTACAATTGCGGGATTATTGATCTGTTTCTTCACAAGAACTTTGGATTTTTAGCAAGATGATACTATTGGATGCTAGGTCCATATTTGTTGGGAAAGAAACGCGGAAACCTTTCCCCAAACCGGAGAGTACCTGCGAGAGGACCGAGCAATACAAACGCACGAACCCAAAAATAGCCACACAAAAACAATCACGCAGACACAGAGAATTTTTGACGTGGAAACCCTTGCGGGAAAAACCACGGGACGATCGGAGTCCAACACTGAGAAGCCTCCACTAATGGAATAGAAGAATTACACCCTCTACAAACTCCTCCCGATCCAAATCGGATCCCCACAACACTCAGAGATAAGAACAATGATTACAAGGCTACGAAGAGCGAGAACGACGAGTAGAGATTACCCGAAACACGATCTCCTTCGAACAGCGACCTTCAATCCTCCGTCTTCTTCTCCGAAGTTGTAATGGCACTCTTGCCTCCTTCCTCTCTCAAACTTGTGTTGTCCAATGCGATCATACGATAATGAATTAGGGTTGAGAAAACTCAACTTAACTCCCTAATCCCGCAACCAACCTGAACCGTTGGATTAGATCCAATGATGAAAACTCACCCAGAAATCCGCTTCAGCCCCCGACGACACAGAGTTCGGCCAGAACTCTGTGTGGGGCAACCAGCACCTACTGGCCAAACCCTGGAACGGCCAGACCGAGTTCGGCCAGAACTCGGCCTGGGACCGAGTTCGGGCCGAACTCGGATCCCCTGCTTCCAGCAGCTCCAGCAGCAACAGCAGCAACTTCGTCGCCTACTTCCCGAGCTTCTCCGACATCGGACGGCGCTCGTCGCACTCCGGGGTCTTCTCCACATAGGTTGGGAACCCCTCCCACTCCAACAAATCTCCCCCTTCACAACTATGGGGAGGACGTCGTCATCCCGACGACCTGCCTACAGTACTCAAACTTCCCCCTTGGTAGAATCTTCGTGAACATATCAGCTCCGTTGTCATCTGTATGCACCTTCTCAAGCTCCGCGTCCTTCTTCTCAACCACATCCCGTATCCAATGATACCGGGTCTTGATGTGCTTGGACCGGCTATGAAACGTCTGATTCTTCACAAGGTGGATCGCACTCTGACTGTCGCAAAGCAAAGTATACTGCTCTTGCTTCAGTCCCATTTCCTGCAGCAGCTTCTTCATCCACAACAGCTCCTTGCAAGCCTCCGTCGCCGCAATGTACTCTGCCTCTGTCGTCGACAAGGCAACACACTTCTGCAACCGCGACTGCCACGATACTGCTCCTCCCGCAAACATCATCACGTAGCCCGAAGTCGATCGCCTCGTGTCTACATCTCCAGCCATATCAGCGTCGGTATACCCAACCAGCTTCGGCTCGTCACCACCAAAGGAAAGTCTCCAACCAGCAGTGCCCTGAAGATATCGTAGAATCCACTTGACCGCACTCCAATGTACCCATCCAGGATTTGAAAGATACCTGCTAACCGTACCAACTGCATGAGCAATATCTGGCCTCGTACACACCATAGCATACATCAGGCTTCCCACAGCTGAGGCATATGGAACCCGCTCCATATCTTCCTTTTCGTCCTCGGTAGATGGACACTGTTCCTCAGTGAGCTTAAAGTGAGCCGCGAGGGAGGAACTCACTTTCTTCGACCCGTCCATCCCGAAACGCTGAAGTACCCGGTGAATGTACTTCGTTTGGGACAAGTGTAGCAGCTTGGACTCTCTCTCGGCTGATCTCCATCCCAAGAATAGTCTTCGCTGCGCCCAAATCCTTCATAGAGAAGGCCGTGCCCAGTTGGCGCTTCAACTCCGCTATCCTAGTGGCATTCCGACCCACTAATAGCATATCATCAACATAGAGCAACAAAATGATGAAATCATCATCGGCAAAATACCTCACAAATGCACAATGATCCGACGTCGTCCGTGCATAACCATGCTCCCCCATAAACGACTCGAACTTCCTGTACCACTGCCTCGGAGCCTGCTTCAGACCATACAAGCTCTTCCTCAACCGGCAGACCAAATGTGACTTGCCCTTCTCGCAGAATCCCTCTGGCTGCTCCATGTACAACTCCTCCTCAAGATCACCGTGGAGGAATGCCGTCTTCACGTCCATCTGCTCGACCTCCAAGTCGAAACTGGCTGCTAATGCTAGCACCACCCGGATAGACGAATGCTTGACGACAGGCGAAAAGATTTCATCATAATCTACGCCTTTCCGCTGACCGTAGCCTTTGACTACCAGCCTCGCTTTGTATCGAGGGCGAGTAGCATCTTCCGTCTGCTTCACTCTGAACACCCATCGATTCTTCAAAGCCTTCTTGCCCTTTGGCAACCGCACCAGATCATAAGTGGAATTGGTGTGCAAGGAACTCATCTCCTCCTGCATAGCCACCATCCACTCCTGCCTGTGTTCGTCTTCCATAGCCTCTGCGAAACTTTTGGGCTCCCTCCCGTCAGTCAATAGCACATACTCATCCGGTGAGTATCTCGTAGATGGTCGACGATCCCTGTCACTCCTTCTCAGTGGAGCCACTGGTGCTGGCTGTATACCGACAGCCTCCGCCCCTTCAGGAACTACCTCTCCGGCATGCTCATCCTCCTGAGGGACACCCTGACCACCATCAGCAGGCTGATGATCAAGGTTGGGAGCAACTCCATGTACCGGCTCCCCCATAACTGGATCCTCTGCGATGTCCTCTGGAAACTGCTCGAAGCGAAATGACTCTAACTCAGGCAATTCCTCAGCCTCAGAAGGCGTCTCGGAATCCTGAGTGTTGGTCATGGTCTGATCCTCGACGAACACCACGTCCCTGCTTCTGTAGAGCTTTCCTTCTACTGGGTCGTAGAGTCTATAGCCAAACTCATCCCGACCATAGCCGACAAAGACGCATCGCCTCGTCTTCGGCTCAAGTTTGGTCCTCTCGTCCTTCGGTACATGCACGAAAGCTTTACAACCAAACGCCCGCAGGTGATTGTATGACGGCTCTTTGCCATACCATACTTTGTCAGGCACATCACCCTGCAAAGGAGCACTAGGAGACAAATTAATAATATAAGCAGCTGTGAGAAGAGCCTCACCCCAATAACTGCCCGGCAAGTTTGCTTCTGACAGCAAACACCGCACCCTCTCCATCAGTGTCCTGTTCATGCGCTCCGCTACACCATTAAGCTGAGGTGTCTTTGGCGGAGTCTTCTGGTGTCGTATCCCTTGCTCTCTGCAATACGCATCAAAGGGACCGATGTATTCGCTGCCATTGTCGGACCGAACACACAACAACTTCTTGCCCGTCTCCCTTTCAACAGAGGCCTGAAACTCCTTGAAAGTAGGCAGCACCTGATCCTTGGTCTTTAAGGCATAGACCCAAAACTTCCTGGAACAGTCATCAATAAAAGTCACAAAGTAAGAAGCACCACCAAGAGATTTTACCTTCATAGGACCGCAGACATCCGAGTGAATCAACTCGAGCAACGCCGGCTTCCTCGAACTTGGGTGACTTTGGAAAGACACCCTATTTTGCTTCCCAGCTAAACAGTGCGTGAACTTCTCCAACTTTGTAGACCTGAGCCCCGGAATCACTTTTCTGTTCACCAAGTAGCTCATCCCCTTCTCGCTGATATGGCCGAGCCGCCTGTGCCACAACTCGGTAGACGCATCACTGACTGCGTTCACCTCCTGTGCCCCCTCTGCGCTCCCCTCCATATAGTAGAGACCGGACTTCTTGCTTCCTCTGGCAATCACCATCGAACCTCTGGAAAGCTTCCACTGACTGTTCCCGAAGAGACTGAAGAATCCCTCGTCATCCAACCTTCCAACCGACACCAGGTTGAAACGGATATCAGGGACATGACGAACATCCTTGAGAACAAGAACCGCACCCGTCTTCGTTCTCAAATGCACATCTCCAACGGCAACCGCCTTCGACACATCTCCGTTGCCCATCTTCAACACGCCACAGTCGCCTGTCGTGTAAGTGGCAAACAGTGCCCTATTGTGAGATACATGTGCTGAAGCCCCTGAGTCCACCAGCCAAGAATTGTCATCGCAGGCGAGGTTAGTAGTGACCTCATCACCTACGACGATCACATCGCCTCCATGCACCGAGGCCGCCCCTGTAGTGTTCTCTTCTTGTTCCCCTTGTCGTCCTTCTTCTCTCTCTTCCAAGCGAAACAATTCCGCTTGATATGGCCCTTCTTACCGCAATGGTAACACTCCGAGTCCTCGTAACGACCCTTGGACTTCCCCCTGCTCTTGTCTCTGCCACCACCTGGACCCCTGCTTTTGCCCCTTCCGCGGCTCTCTGAAACCAATGCCTCCGAGTGGTGGGATGTAGATGAAGTGCCCTGAGAACGTCTCTGCATCTCTTCATTCAACACCCCGCTCTTGGCAAACTCCAGACTGACCACGCCCTCTGGAGCAGAAGCGATCATAGATACTCGTACGGTCTCCCACGAGTCTGGCAATGTACACAGCAGCCACAGTCCCTGAACTTCGTCGTCGAACTTGACTCCCATAGAGGATAGCTGGTCAACCACGCCCTGGAAATCACTCAAGTGATCCGTAATAGACGCCCCATCCTTGTACCGCAGACCCATCATCGTTCGGATCAGGAACAACTTGTTTACTCCGGTCTTCTTCGCATACAAGGATTCCAGCTTATCCCACAACGTCTTCGCGTGCTCAATATTGGCAACGTGGTTGTACACGTTCTCATCAACAAACTGCCGTATGTACCCACACACCTATATGTGCTCGAACTTTCAGTCCTCCTCGAATTTATCACTGGGCTTCTCGGTTGCAAACACAGGTAGATGCAGCTTCTTGACAAATAGCAAATCCTTCATCTTGCTCCGCCAATAATGATAGTTTGTGCCATTAAGGTTCACCATGCGCACCGGCTTCGCGTCCATCTCTCCTCTCTGGTTCCTCTGTCAACTCCTGACACCCTTTGAACCCAAAGCTCTGATACCACTATGTTGGGAAAGAAACGCGGAAACCTTTCCCCAAACCGGAGAGTACCTGCGAGAGGACCGAGCAATACAAACGCACGAACCCAAAAATAGCCACACAAAAACAATCACGCAGACACAGAAAATTTTTGACGTGGAAACCCTTGCGGGAAAAACCACGGGACGATCGGAGTCCAACCCTGAGAAGCCTCCACTAATGGAATAGAAGAATTACACCCTCTACAAACTCCTCCCGATCCAAATTGGATCCCCACAACACTCAGAGATAAGAACAATGATTACAAGGCTACGAAGAACGAGAACGACGAGTAGAGATTACCCGAAACACGATCTCCTTCGAACAGCGACCTTCAATCCTCCGTCTTCTTCTCCGAAGTTGTAATGGCACTCTTGCCTCCTTCCTCTCTCAAACTTGTGTTGTCCAATGCGATCATACGATAATGAATTAGGGTTGAGAAAACTCAACTTAACTCCCTAATCCCGCAACCAACCTGAACCGTTGGATTAGATCCAATGATGAAAACTCATCCAGAAATCCGCTTCAGCCCCCGACGACACAGAGTTCGGCCAGAACTCTGTGTGGGGCAACCAGCACCTACTGGCCAAACCCTGGAACGGCCAGACCGAGTTCGGCCAGAACTCGGCCTGGGACCGAGTTCGGGCCGAACTCGGATCCCCTGCTTCCAGCAGCTCCAGCAGCAACAGCAGCAACTTCGTCGCCTACTTCCCGAGCTTCTCCGACATCGGACGGCGCTCGTCGCACTCCGGGGTCTTCTCCACATAGGTTGGGAACCCCTCCCACTCCAACAATATTAACCATACATTCAACTTTCAGGCATCAATATTTCTTGTTACTTATGAAATTCGTTTGAGATATTCCTAAATTTACAAATAGTTCAGAAAAAATATGTGAATTATAAATTCCACGTAAATTAACCGTACATTCAACTTTCAGGCATCAAAATCTTACCAAATGCAACACTATTAATTAGAATTCCACGTTTTCAACTAAAAGTATGCACAGCTTACATTTGGCATTCCTAAGTTTGGAATTTTCTCTTCATCTAATTGATGAACATGATAGATAAGTAACCCCTTAGAGTTTCAATTTAAGCAAGCTTAATAATGTCCAATTCATTAGTATAAATATTCCTAGAAAATTGGCTACTTACAAACATTTTCCCACACAATGTTCGGGATATCGACAAGTATGGTCAGCATTCGAAGAAAAATATGTGAATTAAGAAGAATGAAAAGTCTTTCCGAATGTAAAACAAGATTAGCAATAATTCACCATTTTCAACTAAAAGTATGCAAATCTTATATCATATCCTAAAGTTATAATTCTCTTCAAGTATTCGACAAATGTCATAGACAAGTGCTATGTTGTTAGAATCTTATGATACGAAATGATATACTATCATTTCGTTACGCACCAGGTGATATGATACAATACACATATGCTGATAGGTAGTGTCGATTTTTTATTTACTTAGTCATGTAATATATACTTAAGATGGATTCTTGAACTAGATAGACTTGTAAAGATCAAACGAATAAACATGAGAAAATTATGTTAAGTCATGGTCCTATATAGGTTTAGAAGTATAAACCTAAACTGTAAGAGTAATTGTGTCCAAGGTTCACAGTATCGGTATTAGATCCTACCTATGAGTATCGGGATCGGTGGTATCGACAGGTTTGGATCAGAGTATCGAATTTTTGGTGTCGAAAAGCAAATAATTATTAATAAAATATTAAAAATTTAGAAAAAAATATTTTGTACATTTAGGCATAATTTTAGTATCTTGTGTTGTTTCTCAATAGTTTTGAAATTGAATGAAGTAATAGTCAGCCTTACTGATTAGTTTACCTACAATAAATAATTTTTCTTCATTTACATTCTTTTACAACATTACTAAGCTTTTACCACCTTGTTGATTGGTCTTTCTCATTCAATTTTTTTCTACCGAATTGACTGGAAAAGGGACCCCCAATGTCGGTATCGCTCAATATCATATCGAAACATGCCAAACCGTATTGGTATTGGCCGTATCGGATTGGCTACAAACTATGGTTGTATCATATGGTACACGATGCGATACACAAGCAAATCGATATACGAGTTGAAAACCTAGATAAGTGTAGCTCCTAGGAACTTCCAATTAAGCAAGCTCAACAATATCCAAATCACTAGTGTAAATATTCCTACAAATTTGGCTATTTGCATTGTTCTATCGGCCAGAATGAGTATACTTGTTTCGAAGGCAAACCAATATAATTTTCATAACTCGTTTGAGAAAACGGTAATAAAAACATATCGACGGGTACCGGTTGTACTCAAAAACTCAAACAATTCTATCGATCAAAATAAGACTATATAGACTTACTAACTTCAACATCTGGCACAACGGTTGATATATTGTGTATACATGTAAAACTCGTTGGTTATTGGTTTAAAACCCGTTATGAGACAATCGGGCATAAAGCGAATTTCTTAGAAAACCTATAAAAGACCTTAATCTAAGATCTTAATATGAATGTGTAAAAATATGTGGCACATGAGAGGAGTATAAATGAGGAGTTTGAGTCCCCCTCGAAATTGGATGATGGAGAGGAGGATGACACACTTGCCGATCCCAAGAGAGGTCTTTATGATTCGTCTTCAAGCTCCGACATTGAAGTTGCTTAGATATGAGCATCTTGACTTTGAAGATTTGAAATGACGACTTTTCTAGTAGCTTAGTTTTTTAATTTCATTTTTAGATGGTTTTAATTATATCATTCTTTTGATATTTATGGAGAAGGCGATAACTTTGTAAAAACAATTGATCTTTAGCTTTTGAGATGAGAATTGTTTAATTATTAGATTTATAATAATGCTTTGATTCTTGTCATTATGTCATATATGAAGTGAATTATTATCATATCCCATCATAGGGTAATATCTTACTTGGTATCTCGTAATAATGGCAGTCCAACCATTAATTTGATGTCTTGGACCTTGCTTACACACGTAACTTAGTGTCAATCATGCAATGGCAGTTAATGAGTACCAACTCAACTCCCTGATTTTATGCATATAAATTATTTCCTAACAGGTAACTTTTGTATACAAAGCTTATTAGGCTACAAATCCCTGAAATGTTAAAAAAGTTAAAAATATAAATGATACTAAATCGCTAGTGATTAATTTATGGCTAAGCCTTGAACATGTGATGAGAAGACAAACAACAGAGAACAAACACTTGACATCATCGTATACATTTCCATTATTTTGATTTTTGTCCAGAAGTCATTTTTCATCCCAATATCTGATGAAAAATATATACAATGGTGCCAACTGTATGTTCCTTGCCTTTTATCCTTTAATGACATCATTAGAGCTTAGTGTCATAAATTATTATTTTATTGACATTGTTAGAGATTTTTAACCTAATAAGGAAACAATTCAGAGTCATAGAGTTTGAGCAGAGAATTACTGTTCAGCTACCTTTGCATGAATAAACTAAGTTATTTGTGTAAGTCTCCAGTGTTTTGGGCAAGGTTTGCACTATGGGGATAGAATTCGGTTTCGGATCCTTTTTATGAGTATCGTGGTTCGGAGTCTTGGAAAGCCATTGTCAAAAAGTAGAAAAGTATTTGACAATTTTGGTTTATTTTTAGTTACTCATTAGCATTGAATGGATAATATCAACATTGAATTTATAGATACACAACTTCGACAAATGGTAATGGTTTTAATATGTTGATGAGGAATCATATTGGCTCACCGAAGAATGTCGAGCTTGGGGACAAACAAACATCGTGTCTAACACTGTTTCTCTCGATCTTCTTTTCTTTTAATTTTCCTTTGTTTGATCGACTCGGAAAGAGAGTCCAATGTTGATATTGGCGTGTGTTGGACAGTATAAATGTGGTCAGTATCCGATCGGTACAACCCAAAACTGATATGATACATAAACCTTAGTTTTTGGACATTTATACTAGTGAACTGGGCAGTTGGTTGGTTTGCTTAAATCGAAAGTGGATACTTCTTTGAGGTTACCCTGATCTATCAAGTTTGTCAAGAGTGTGCATATTTTTGGTTGAAAATGTTGAAATTTGATCTCGATATGTGCTACGTTTTACATTTCTTTTGAAATTTGTACTTTATTTTCTTCAAGTTGAAGATTTATGTGAATTATTTCCTAATAGATGACTTTTGTATCCTTAAAACATTGTACGACGGAAGTGCCAGAAATTTTGAAGGAAAATTGATTTATTTGAGTTTCCTGAAATTGAATTTATTTGAGTTTCCTGAAAATGGAAAACTTATTCTCTTATAACAAGACATCGTGTTTACTTTGTGTAATTAAATGGGTAAGTAAAATTTAAATGCATTGATAGGCTTCCATGCTCTTAATAGTAATAAAGTATATTGTCATGTATTTGTTCTCATACTATTTGTGATACTATTTGGATAGGGTATTACCATGTTCGTACATCTTTTCGCATGACGGATATGGATTTTGTTTGAATAGGAAAATAGATATCAATATTCTGGAAAATCAACAGATACAGGTTGAACATTATAGGAAACATATAATAATGGGTTAGAGAGGATATCCAAATCCGTCAACTTGGGTCTTTTAAATAATTTTTTTCGGATACAGTTATAGAACACATAAGATTAATGGTGTTGTTGGCTAGAGTATTTTATAGTTTCAAGAGGTTCATGGTTTGAGTTTGACGCGCTTGTGTTAGCTTATTTTTTAGGAAAAAATTGATTCGTGAGTCCACATGCTTATTGGGTCCAGACCGAGAAACAGTATAGGGTCCCGAATCATATCTAAGTAGGGATGAAGTAATAGAACTATATCCGGATTCGTAACTGACCTGATTGGAAATATCATATCCGAATATGGGTGCAATTTAGGTTTGGAACCAGTCCTGGATTATCAGGATCCAATTTCACCTCTACATCTCTGAGATATGACCAACATTATCCAAGTCCAGCTCTTGGACGTTCTTTTTTTTTTTTTTTTTTTTTTTTTTTTTGTATTTAACACTTGTTGATGATGTGTCCATCACTTGTCATAGCTTCATTGCCACTGGATTGAGGCATGCCAACATGGACCACGTTATGTGTTTGTTTTAGGCACATATGGGTCATTTCGTACTCTTTGATATTGATTTGTCTTGGGTATTAAACTTAAGCCAACACACCCACATTAGAAAAAAAATATATCATCATCATCCAAGCCTTCTCCCTTCAGAATGGGGTTGGCTCTGAAGCATAAGAAAGCTTCATACATGATTTGACCATTTTTTTACGACCGGTTATCAACCAGACGTCAACTCTTTGTTGGAGGTAGCTATGAGCATGAGAGGGTCATGCCATTTAACCTAGGTAGCTAGTTGGCAGGTAGGTAAGCCTACCTTTTGGATTGTAACTTAAGCTCATGCAACCAAGGAGCACCTTCCAAAGTTCCCTAAAGAGTCTAGATGAAGAGGGAAATTTATCAACAAATTGTGTGTGCAATGGTCTGATAAAGACGCCAATAAAGACATGGAGTTTAGACCCTGTTGGACAGAGTACTGACGAGTCCACCAAAGACACCATCCTGAACCTAATTATTAAAATTGTTCTGTTCATTTTTTTCCCCCTACCAAGCAATATATGGTTTTGCGAGTACAAAATATTTTGATTATTGGTTTGTTTTGAAGTTTGATGTTCTTTTAGGACCAATGTTTTGAGATTAGTGCATAGATGTCTATTTTAGTAGATTGTATGCATAATGTTCACGTACGTATGTATGCATGTATTAGTTTCTGTATAAAGTTGCCATGTCCTTATCCTGTCCTGTAAAGTATGGAACCCATTGTACTGCACCATGTCCGCCTTCATGCTTTCTTAGATTGGAACCCATTGGTGCAGTACATTGATTAGCTAAAACTTATGTTTTGATGCATCTAGTAAAGTATGGCTTACTAGAAAAATTAAGTTGCGACCTTTGTGGAGAAGAACTTGTCGAGTAGTATTTAACCTTGAACGAATCACTAAGTTGCGAGACTCGACCTTTGTGGAGAACTTGTCAAGTAGTATTTAACCTTGAACGATTCACTAAGTTGCGAGACTCGACCTTTGTGGAGAAGAACTTGTCGAGTAGTATTTAACCTTGAACGATTCATATATTTTCTGAGTTTTGGTTTAGCTATCTTATATTGTGCATATCTGAATGCATTTCTCTTCCGGTAGGTTATCATTCCTCCTCTCCATCATGACTTTATAGCATTCTCAATATGTCTCTATGATCGGTAGCTATGCTAAATATTGTGGTAGAAAGAGTTTGATGGTGAGGGCGAGTAGCTTATATATTTTAATAAAGCACAAGCTTTCTATCATAAGCAGTGGAAGATGAACAAGTTTTTCTTTCAGCAAAATACTCCCTTCACATCATCTCGACATACCAACTGTCTTATGAATGTCCTTAAGTTCAAAAGGGTCATATTGGTAAAGCACTTCCCAAACATCTCTAATGTTTCTTTCGGCTTCGCCTTTGTATTGTTTTGAGTGATTTCTTTACATATTATACTTCTTACAAAATAGGTATTCATCTTTTATATGGAAATTACTTCATGCTACCTTATATTGCTTAGATGTGAAAATGTAATTGTTACCTTCGAGCCAATCTGGGTTCTTTGAAAATGTTAGTAGGTATCACGTACTTCCTTGAACTTAGACAACTTCAAAATGTTTGACAGAACTTTTTAGTGTCCCACTATTCAGCTTTCTTCCTTGAACTTAGACCACTTCAAAATGTTTGACAGAACTTTGCCCTTATAAGTATGGCCCTTGAGTGTAGATTTCAATGGTATGGAGATGGTTTTTGTGTAAATTCATTTGATTTCGACTCTGAGGGTAGAGAATGACAGGAAAATACTTTATCAAACTTTAGTTTCCTGTGATTCCGTTGAAGTCTTTTTTTTTTAATATCATCTATTGTCGTCCTGAAGAAGAGTTAAAACGCAAGCAGACAGTGCTTATGTTTTGTTGATGACTATTTAATAGCCAAAGCAGTCAGCAACCTTTAAATGGTTGATCTTCAATTGTGTGCTTTCTTCTTTTCCTGTTCCATTCCTCATGTTATCTTATTCTGTTTCTACTTGGGTTCTTCATTTGATAATGGATTGGATTGTGACTATTTCTGATCCGTGGGCTAATCTTTATCGGCTCTCAACTTGTTCTGTAAGATTGCGTCATTTGATGGTACAGCTTGTGGTTCCTAGAGCTGATATAAATGATGTCAAGCTTGGATTATGTTTTTTTTTTCCTTTGTCTGGAGCTGTGCTACGAATGGTGATTCCTACAGCTGCTATTATGATGTTCGGATTTATTTTTCTATTTTTTTTCCCTCTTTTCTTCTCCTGGATCCTAATGAACAGGGGCATTCTATGCTTGTTTATATCAGATGAATGCATAATGATGTCCTCTACCCCGTGGGAGTGTAATATCGTTTATTTGGTGAGAAGTTTCCAGAGTTAGTTCTTCTACCCATTCGCGTACTTTTACTGTACTTTATAGATTTTATTTGGATGTCTTTTACATGCCTCACTACATGACTGATCCATTAATTATAATTCTTGAGAAAACGATAGCCGACTCCTAATCATCCTTGTAGCCTGTATTATTTGATATGTCTCAATATGAATTGCAGCCTACTGCTAGTGGAGAACCTGCTGTTTTTAACTCTAGATCAACATGATCTTGTAACATACTTTAGATGGATTTCTAGTGGAGGTTCCCTTTCCACAAGTTGCTCCTCCAGGAGCTTCACAAGGTCATGGGGACTCTGAGTGTGGCATGGCCATGACTTGGATGTGGTCGTTTGGTCTCTTTTATGGCGTCTCGCCAGTAAATGGTAACTGTACAACTTTGAAGGGCAGGAGTATGCAGCACGTAATCAACTGACTGCGGGTGTAGAGGATGCACTGCTTGATTGACACAAAAGAGTAATATGTAACAATCTACCTTCAGAGTATTTGGGAATCTAGAAAGCCTGTTGATGAAAGAAAAAAAAAGTTGTATTTGCTAGCAAATTTGCTGCTTCAATAGCTTTGCATGTGCACCAGCGATCCGGGCGATAAACCTCTGGATCACCACAAATTACACTGCCGTGAAGTTCCTACAGTACAGCTACAGGGGACTTCTAAATCTGGGCTCAACTCCAATATGCAAAATAACATTAGCAGACAAATTGGAAGCCGGAAAGAATATGTAAAGTGAGCACAACATACTCCAAAGATGCACCCAACGGGTATAAATCTGGAAATTATGCATCACCAGTGGCAATTTGTCATGAAAATCTTATGCTAGAACTAACCATAATGGAGCACGCAATGTACTTTCCAAACAATGCTATTCATAAGCCACAAACATGAAATGTGAACCAGTAGGCATTGAAAAATGGTAGAAACCAATGGCTCTGAAGTTCCTTGTGTTTCATCAACATGCACTTTCCACTGGACGCCATTTATGCATAAATGAAACCTTAATCTTGCTATGATTATACATAACTAGCTATCAAGTAATAGCACGGCGGAGTGGTGATTCTACAAGAATTATGTACTAATAGTTCATAGTTTTGAATCGGTCTAGTACATAATGGAAGTAACAACTTCATAAGGGGTCCAAGATTGTCCTACGGATGCCAAATGGAGAGCCAACAAAAATCTCCCAGGCTCTTATCAGCAAACTATTCCATGAATATAAATATTTTACCACCACTTACTGAAAATATAGCATGATAAACAGTCGATGCTATTTTGGTTGGTGCAAATTAGATATATCGAGTCTTTCTCAATGCACATCTTCAGTATAACTATCATTCTGCGAGTGTCCTCTTTGAGGTACTGATGTAGAGAACTGCATCCAGAAAGATATAATAGTGAAAAATTAGAAAGAAATAACTCAGTATAGCAATGAAAAAAAAAAAGCACATCATTACCATTGTTTCCTCTGATAAATGCATCACCATACTTGTTCTTTAGCTGACCGTTGACATACTCTTCAGTTTGCTCCATAGCAATGTTCATATACCCATCAAGGCAAGCTAGAATACCTGCAGCAATCAAGTATTTAGTTATTAAAATGACAGTGGAATATTGGATGCAAGTGAATAAATGATGTGGGGATCAAATATATATTTTGACAAAACTGGCCCATACTTAATTTAGTAAATCAGGACTTGAGATGCAATTTGAATCACAACTTCATTGATATGAATGTAAGAAAAAAGTGGATCCAACCTGACCAGCTATCAGTCAAAATATGGCCAACTCAATGAAGGCTAGTTTAGAACTTAACTTGTAGGTCTAACCACCAAATGCTCCACATGGACAGTATCTGACCCTAGAGGAGACCTAGTACGAGTGGATCGAGCAAATACAAGCATTACATTTAGGCCTCGTTTGGTTCACGGAATGGAAAGGAAAGGAAAGGAAATCACCACATGGACAGTATCTGACCCTAGAGGAGACCTACTACGAGTGGATCCAGCAAGTACAAGCATTACATTTAGGCCTCGTTTGGTTCACAGAATGGAAAGGAAAGGAAATCAATTCCTTGTCATTTCCTTTCCTTTGGGAAAGTGCTATTCCTGTCTATTTTCCTTTCCGGTGTTTCGGAAGTCCAAGAAAATTAAGAGGTAAAGTAAGTCCTTAGTAAGGGAAAGTGAATCCTTGGGTGGGTGGGTGGGAGGGGAACCATTTTTCCCCCTATTTTCTCCCCCTTTGGGAATCATTTTCCTTTCCTCCCCCTTTCCTTCATGCAACCAAACATAGAAAAGGAATGACTTTCCTTTCCCAAGACCATGATTCCGTGAACCAAAGGTGGCCTTAGGTTAAACTTGAGCTTTAACCATGTTGGAACTCTATGGAAACTCTAATCCCATACCACCATTGACTCAATGACCCCTGAGAATAGTCCATAATGATAATCACATTGGACCTCTAAAGAGAAACTGAGTTCATTTTTAGGCTAAATTACAACTTAATACCCTCAACTATTCACGTTTTTCAACTTGATACCCTCAACTTTGATATGTACTAACTTAATATCATTTCTCAACTAATATTTTCAACTTGATACCCTCCTTCATCCAAAACGTTTAAGTTTTTTGTTAAATTTTTCTTTTTGGACGAAATTGCCCCTTCCACCTACCTCCCTACCTCCCTCCCTGCCATAACGACCCCCCACCCCCCAACCCGTCCGGCGAACCCCTGCGACCCCCCTCCTCCCGCCACGGAAATCTCCCCCTTCCCCCGCTACGCAGCCCCCTCCCCCGCCGCTGCCACACCACTACCGCGTGCCGCCTCCGCACACGTCCTGCCGGCGGAGGCTTCTGCTGCAGCGACGGCTTCTTCTGTTGCTCGTAGCTGTGCAGCCCCCCTCCGGCTGCCGACGACGGAGAAAGAGGGAGAGGGAGAGGGGCTACCGGGGAGAGAGGGGGTTAGAAAGGGTATTTTTGTCATTTGCTAATTTATTTAACACCATTTGGAGAGAGGGTATCAAGTTGATGCCTATCAAAGTTGAGGGTATCAAGTTGTACATTTGGAATAGTTAAGGGTATCAAAGTTGTATTTTAGCCTTTATTTTATTTTGACATAGAGAGAACTTGGGAGTTAAATAATTTCTGCAGAAGATGCAACTTCTTTTGCAAGATAGACATCTTCTAGAGAGATAAAGGAGTAACTTCATAAAGAAAGCATTTACGGGAACTTCATAGAACTAAGTCAATGTAATACACAGCTATAGCCACCTTTGGAGGTCCTGAGCATGGAAGCCACAAGGTAAAGCCCACACATCTCAGAATGAAGTGACATAACTCAATATTTTGATTTGAGAATAAATCATGAAATAGTATGAATGACACAAGGATAGTTAAAAACTTGCCTAAACAATCCCATGGTGGCCATAGAATCTCAGAATGTGTTAATGGAAGAGAAAACCACTACATGGTAACTATCCCAAGGCTCTACTCGAAGTTCAAGAACGACAACAGCAGAGCTGACGTGCTTGATTCAGCAACAAATGCCCAAAAACCGCCAATAGGTGTTGGTTCAATTCATCGAAGTCAAAATTGATAGGGTTCACTTAACCTTCCAAACTTGAGTAAGATATTCATACATGTATAGACCATTCTCTTTTTTAATCATAGAATACTCATACATGTCAACAAATTTGTTCATAATGTATCTTTCACGCTGGAGTTGGAGAATAAAAGTAGTTTACACTTTACATATGCTTCTTAATCCTTCGCTAACAATGTTTTTACCATGACCAAGGAGCATGGAGGGTAAGCTTCCAATTTCAGATTAGATTCTTCAAAATTATGTATTTTAGATTCTTCAAACCCGTGGGATTGACATTCCCTCACTCTTTTGTGTAATGTGTCATAGAGATGCAATTCCCTATAGCAAATTGTATCATCTTAGCTCTTCGTCTAGACTCCTTTTAGCCTAGTGGAACTTGAAGGGTGCTCCTCGGTTTGCATGAGTTTAAACTACAATCCACACACGCATAGGTTGTATGGCATGACCCTCTAATGCTCATAGCTACACTTGCTTAGGAATTTGGCAGCAATATAGAAGGTTGACGTCAAGTCGACAGCATGTCATAAAACTTTATCACATCTTGTATGGAGCTTTCTTATGCTCCATAACCAACCTCCTTCTGATGGAAGAAAGCTTGGATGATGATGAGTCCAATTTCACAACCCCACACCCAAATATTAAGGGGGTATTCAACCTTCCACACCAAATTAATACTTTATATTCTCAAAAGCCTACATTGTTTCTTATGCCCTAGCATTATAATCAATATTCCTACCAAGAGCTCATTTTATTTGTTCATTTTCTGATCCATGCCTTCAATTGAACTAAGCAACTGTAGAAATACAGTAAACTTGAGGGCAATAAAGAAAGGAACCCTAGAAGAGTGCCCTAACCAAGAACCCTAACTTCAATTTCATAATCCACACCCCTCCCCCCAACCACCACCCCACATACACACAACACACGCATAAGACAAGAAAATAAACTCACAAATTAAGCTTTTTAGATCTTAAAACCCTATAGTTGTTTTCTTATACTCTAGAATGTTCCTTCCAGGAACTTTTTTTTTGCTAAGTTTCAGATTAACCGACTTCAATAGAGTAATTTTGGGTGAAAATAAAGAAACCCTATAAATTTACAATAACCCTAATAAAGAAATCAACTATTTTAACAAAGAAACCTATTTTTCTTCAATTTCATACTCCCACCCCCAAATTTTAAGGGTCGTTCAACTTTACAACAACAACAAAGCTTTTATTCCAAACTTTTGAGGTCATCTATTTGAATCTTCTTCTTCCCTTTAGCTTTTTTAAAGGTCATGTCCTCTGTAACGCTGACAAAGTTCATATCATTCTTTAACATTTCAAACCATGTTCATCTAGGCCTAACTCTAGTCCTAGCGGCTTTATTAACTATTAGATTATCGCTCCTTACGGAAGCATCTATTGGTCTGCGTTGCACATGTCCAAACTACATAAGTGATTTTCTCTCTTCTTGTCCTCGATTTGCATCACCACTAACTTTACACGAATATGCTCACATCTTATCATATCCTTTAATGTATTGATACTCATTCATCTTAGCATTCTCATTCGACAACAATTGTTGGACATGTTGTTCCTTAATTTCCAACACACTAATCCATAAAACATGGGTGGTCTTATAGCAAGCCTTGTAGAATTTTCTTTAAACTTCAAAGTACCTTGCCATCATAAAGTACTCCAGAGGGACTCCTCCATTTCAACCATCGTATTTTAATTCTATGCTTTACATTCTTCTCAATCTCTTTATCATGATGAATGATTGATCATAAACTCCGAAAGCTAAGACGCTTAAGTATCTTGTCCGTCTATATGAACTCTCCTCTAAACTTTTTTCCGACTTCGGGTACTTCATATACTTTTTCGTTCAACTAATCCTAAATTCATTAGATGCTAATGTTTATCTCCACAATTCTATTATAGCATATAACCCTACTTTAGACTTATCAATCAACATAATATCATCAACAAACAGCATACACAATGGAACCTCCTCCTAGATATGTCTAGTAATTTTATGCATAACCAATGTTATAAAATGCACTAGGCGGTTGTTATACGACAAGGGGGCACCTAGCGCCTAGGCGGCCGCCTCGACGAATTTATAAGGAAAAAATATTTACTATTAAAAAGGCTTAAAATTTTCGAGTTCATTGAGAATAATAGAGAACTATATATTTATATGTATATAAAAAACAAGGATTGCATTATAAAAACTTTAGCAAAGACTACAATAACTATTGAAGAAATAGAATTGTAATTTATAATTCACCAAAACATATCGCATAGAAAATAAAAGGAATATTTTTTGACCAGGCCAAAAACTGACAAAGAAAATAAAAGGAATTGGGCCAAAAGAAAATTTTGAACAAAAGACAAAAAAAAACCTTAAAATCTAGGTGGCACTTTCTTCTTGGATGCATAATGCTACTTTTCCTTGCATAATCTCTTTATTTTCATGTGTAATGTTGTCTATCATCTATAAAACGCACAATATACTAAATTTTTGGGCAAAGCGTAGCCGCATAGCGCCTAGGCGCCACTTTTGACGAATTTCAGAACACTACACATAACTATCGCAAAAAAAAACTCAAGTTGATCCTTGATATAAGCCGATAGTAATAGGGAACGGAATACTAGCTCCTTCAATAGTTCGCACGGCCGTCACAACTCTATCATCATATTCTTAATAGTCTCAATATAACTATTACGAACTTGTTTTTCCTTCGAGCCCACCATATTATTTCCATAGGAACTCACTCATAGGCTTATTCAAGTCAATAAAAACTATATGTAGATCTCTCTTTTTCTCCCTAAATCTTTCTATTAATCTTCTTAATAGGTAAATAGCTTCCACAATAGATCTTCCGAGCATAAAACCAAACTAATCCTCTGAAAACTCTAGTCTATTTTTAGTTTTTGTTCAATCTCTCTCCCATAGTTTCATGGTATGACTCGTAAGCTTAGTTCCCTTATAATTATTACAACTTTCTATCTCTCTCTTGTTCTTATATAAGGGTACTATAATACTGCATCTTCATTCATATGTCATATTCTTAGTTCTTAGGATTTTGTTGAATAAATAAGCCGCATCAATCCTTTCTCCACTAAACATTTCCAAACCTTGATAGGAATAATTATCAAGTATAACGTCAAATTTTTTAATTTTACGACAATAGAAATATGACTTATCATAAGCTAACTCTAAATCTTAACCAGTATTCTAAAAATCGGCCTAGGTGGCCGTCGGCCGCACCGAAAAGGCCCTAGTCGGCGGGCCTAGGCGCTAGGCGAGCCTAGGCGCCCCTAGGCGGTCCTATTTTAAAATTTAAAAAAAAACACTTGTCGCCAGTGGTGGTAGTGGACCGATGGTTGTGGCAGTGGCTCTGGTGGTGCTGCTACCAGCAGTGGTGGTCGTGGTGGTAGAGGCGGTGGTGATGTGGTGGTAGTGGAGGCGGTGGTGATGTGGTGGTGGCAGAGACGATGGTGGTGGAGCCGGAAGAGGAGAGAGGAGAGGAGAGGAGAGAGGGAGGAGAGGGAGAGGAGAGAGGGACCGGAGAGGAGAGAGGAGAGGAAATGGAAAAGGAAAAGGAAAAGGAAAGGGAGAGGGGAAAAAATTGAGGAAACACCCCTACTCGAACTCTGGACCTCCCCACAGCCATCCCACATACTTAAACACAACCTGCTAAACAACTTGTCAACTTTGTGTTTTGTTTACATATGACATATACATATATATATGTGATATATATATAATAAAAAATTCAGTTCGGCGCCTAGGCACTAGGTAGGCCCTTGGCGCACTGTCTCCGCGTAACGAAATTTATAACAGTGATGAGTGATCTTAACTAAGCTTTTCTAGGTTGCTCTTGTTAAATAACTTGTGAATATAGCTCCTTCACCTCTCCTTGATATCATTTCTCTTAATAATGCAGTTTATTCTTCGCTCTTGATACATAGGTCTCTCCTTCTTTCCATACTCTTTGTAAGCCTATATATATGTTGTGCTGGGTGCTGGGCGCTAGGCGAGGCGAGAACATGTCCGCCTCGCCTAGGCGCCCGCCCAGAATTTCTGGGTTTTGTTACTTTGTAAATGTGTAAAAATTGGATGGCATCAACAGTTTTTTATAAATGAGTATATAAAAAACCAATAGCAGAAATTCTTATATACAAACTACAACAGCAGTCAAACAACAACAAAAAAAAGAAGAGAAGAAAACAAGAAGAGGACAGCAGCATAAGAGGAGAGAAGAACAAAAAAAACCAACAACAGCAGTCGACCAAAAAAATACAGCAGCAGAAGAGAAGAAGAGGACGAAGGAGAAGAAGTGGAAGGAGAAGACGAATACCTGAAATAGCAGCAGCAACAGTAACTTACTTTGCTTTTTCCTTTCGTTTTTTTTTTCTTTGCTTTTCTTCTTCTTGCTTGGTATGTTCGACTTGGAAGAAGAGGAGAGCAGCAGAAATTTTTACGTAAGTTGGCATTATCAGTAGCCAAAACCTGGAAAAACCCTAAAGCCCAAAAAAAATTATTGGCAAAAAGCCCATGGAGCCCATGCTGATTTCCACCACCTAGGCGCCCGCAGTTCCTTCCCCTGGGTGCACTTAGGCGCCCATCGCCTGTGCCTGCAACAAATTCCACTGGTCGAGGCGGCCAGTTCAAATTCTGCGCGCCTAGGCCGCCTAGGCGTCGCCCGTAACAACATATATATATATATATATATATATATATATATATATATATATATATATATATATATATTCTTAATTTCTAACCTCCTATATAAATAATCATAGGTCATAGATTTAGCTTCACTAACTGCTTTTTAGCTTCATTTTTTGCTACTTTATATCTCTCGAAGTTTTTCCTCACTTTTACACTTTTTCGATCTTTATAACAATTATTTTTGCCTTAATAACCTTTTGAACTCTCTCGTTGCAACACCAACTTTCTTTCGAAACACAACAATTTCTTTTTGACACTCCTAAAATCTCTCTTGTTGCTTTCTTGATACAGCTTGTAATATTATACAACATAACATTAGAATCCTCTTTTATGTCCCGTTTTCCTTCCTTTATCATCTTATCCTTAAAAATTATTAAGTTATCTCATTTCAACTTTCAACATTTGGTTTTCGGTCTCTTCTCCTCCTTAGTTTCTCTCTTCTATTTCCTAATACAAATATCTAAGATCATCAACCTATGTTGAGTAGATGGGCTCTCTCCTGGTACAATTCCACAATCCTTACATAACTTTACAATCTTTGCATGATAACCTATCAACCTTCCTAGTAAAAAAAAGTAATCCATATGGCTAATATTGGATCAACTCTTAAAATTAAATATTTTCTCTTCTTAAAATGTGTATTTGCTATTATAAGGTCATAAAAAACGGCAAAATAGAGAATTTATCACCCATTTGTTCCTTAACTCCATACCATTACCTTTATGCACACTATCATGATCATTGTTTCTTCTTTACAACATAACAAGTCACGTTCGGTATAATAACTTTTCACCTCCAGGTACTCCTTGAATTAAACTATATATATGTTCCTAAAATTCATTTTTCGTATTTTTATGTGATCCTACTATGAGTGCATATGCACTACTAACATCAATAACATCAACCCCTAATATTAACTTAATTAATAACAAAAATTAAGTACTTAAGAAGTAGAAAGAAAGTACTGTTAGTTAACAAACATAAAGTGAGTAACGTACATAAAGCCCTATATTTTTCTTAAAGCCTACTAGTCTCATAATCGATATTCTTACAAAGATCTCAATGTGTGCACAATTTTAGATTCCTCATTTCAAATCTAACTAACGAAACAATGTAGAGTACAACTGGGGATAAATAAAGAAACCCTATAAATCTTCCCTAAATCATAGTCATAGAATTAAACAATCCTAATAAAGAACACTAATTTAACACTAATTTCTCTCTAATTTCATACTCTCACCTCCGATGTTAATGGTAACTCAACTTTCCTCACCAAACTATGTACTTTAGCTTCACAATCTCATCAATTTAAGTAATCAACAAGCATAAAGATATTGATATTCTTGAAACCTAGTTTTACTTGAAGCCTAGTCTCAAAATCAATATTTGTACCAAAAATATTATTCAATTCAAGATAGTCAAAGACGCAAGGCGCACTCAAGACGTGCACCCAAGCAAAACGAGACAAAAAATAATAATAAATAAATTAGTATGTAAGAAATAAAACCAAATAACATATTAAAACTAATAAAATCATGTTAAAACATAACCAAGTGAAGTGAACCAGCATAGTAGTAGCAGTCAACTGAACTAATAAGAATTTGTATTCTTCCTACCACGTTTTTAGTAAATTTTAGTTTTTCTAATTCAACTGTAGCCAACTTTGGCAACTGTGGAAAGGGCTACCTCCCTTCCACTTGTATGAGCTAAGGTTTATGTCCATGTCTCAAAGTCTTTTTTGTGTGTGTGTGTGTGAGTCTATATATATATATATATATATATATATATATATATATATATATATATATATATATATATATAATCACAAGGCACGTATTGAGTGCACCAGGAGAAAGACGTCTCGTCTAGTGGTGCGAGGTGTGCCTTAGGCGCACCCGAGACGCACCTTTGACCATCATTATTCAATTTCTTAATCCCGACTTGAGATCAAACAAATGCAACAATAGGAAGATTAATTTTGTGGGGAAATAAAGAAACATATATACTATTCCAAAATCCTCCGAGAAACAACAATCCTAACCATGAAGACTATTTTATCTTCAATTTCATACTCCAGTAAAGGGTAATTCAACATTCTATAAGGTACTTAAGATCCCAAACCTCATTAATTTCAGTACTCTAATGAGTAGAAAGAAGGTACATTCTTTAAACTAAATATTTTTGAAAACTGTATTCTCATACCCTACCAAGAAATCAATGTTTTTGCTCAACTAAATTCCCAACTTTGAATTGGGGGGAAATAAAGAAACCCTAGATATCTTTGTAAACTCATAGTCATAGAATCAACAATCTTAAGCAAGAAAACTAACTTCTCTTGGTTTCATATTCCCATCCCCAAAGTCTAGCATCCTAACCAAGAAAACTAACTTCTCTCTGGTTTCATACTCTCATCCCCAAAGTTCAATGGTAATTCAATTTTCCTAACTAAATTAAGTACCTTTAAAGTCCCTGTCACTACGCTATCTCACTACGCTAAGACTTCAGAGTTTGTTGTGAATGTTGAGGGTTTTATATTTTATATTATTTCAATACACCCTCGCATGTTGAATGCCTAATTTATGGAACAAGAGCTCGATTTCACTAATCACTGTAAATTTTTTATCTGCTAACATGCATGCAATAGAGATTTGAACTTGGGTTTCTAATATCATGTTAAAGTCTCACCATTACATCAAAACTCCACACTTTGCCGTAAGAGTTAAGATTTGTATATCTATATAATCTTCATATGTACTTTAGAAGTTTAGATTATCAACTTCATTAACCGAAGTTAACAAGTAGAAAGAGAATCATATTCTTCTAACCTTAGAAGTTTCTTAAACCCGTCCAGGAATCAATACACCTAACCAAGAACTTAAATCTTAGTTCAATTCAAATCTCCAACTTCAAATCAAACTAAGAAAACAGTAGAAAGAGTAAGTTTGGGTGGAAATCGAGAAACCCTGGTCATAGAATCAACAACCCTAACCAAAGAACCCTAATTTATGATTATTTATAAGGGCACATCAAAAGTTGATCGGGGCTAGCCCAAAGCTAACTTTGATTTATTTACAAGTTTGTCATTGAAAAAATTACTCAGGACTAGCCCAAATGTAAGTATATAAGTCAACTTTTTATTTTTTTTGCTTTCTTCTCCTTCCTCACAAAAAGAAATTTCTCACAAGAAGAAGAAGAACAAGAACAACAAGAACAAGAAGAACATCTATTTTTTCAAACCCTATTTTTTTTTTCTCTCTTCTAATTTCTCAAATCTCTTTCTCCAAAGCCTAGTTTATTTTCTTTCTTCTTATTTGGGCATTATAGATGAAACCCTAGTTGTAAAAGAAATTGGTTATCAAATCTATCAAATCTATTAATCTATTAACCAATTTTTCTTTATTAATAGAAGAAACTATGGATGAAACCCTAGTAGTATAAAAAATTATGGATGAAACCCTAGTTGTAGAAGAAATGGTTCCATATCAGGACTGCCACAATTTCTGGCAGCCCTAGAAGTATTGAGGACTGCCAAAAATTGTGGCAGTCCTAAAATGGACTTACTGTACAACAGGACTGCCACAACACAGGACTGCCACAATTGCTGGCAGTCCTAGAAGTATTGAGGACTACCAAAAATTGTGACAGTCCTAAAAGGGACTTGCTCTACAGCAGGACTGCCACAATTTCTGTCAGTCCTAGAAGTATTGAGGACTGCCAAGAATTGTGACAGTCCTGAAAGGGACTTGCTGTACAATTTCTGGCAGTCCTAAAGTCGAAATTGTCGAATGAAAAAACATATGTTAGGGTTTATTTTCATCTTGATAATGGAGTGAAATATACATTTTAGGATTTATTTCCATGCATTCTTTGTGAGGAAAGAAGTGTTAGGGTTTGTACATTGTTTGTGAGGAGCCTTTGGGTGCCTCCGAAATTGGAAATAAGGAAACTAGGGTTTTGATGGAGATGGTGAGGATAAAAATGGTGGAGAAGAAGATGATGAGAAGAAAACTAGAGTTTTGATAGAGATGGTGAGAATGGAAATGGTGGAGAAGAAGAAGAAGAAGAAAGCTAGGATTTTGGAAGAGAGTAAAATTTTGAAATGAAGCTCAAAATTTGGGTTTGGGGTGTGTGTGGGGTTAGGACGGCCCAATAAGTAAGAAAATGGAATGTCGTGAGTAATTTCCCCTCAAACCTGGGCTAGCCCTGATCAACTTTTGATATGCCCTTATAAATAATCTAATTTATCTCCAATTTCATACTTCCACCCAAACATTTCAAGGATAGTTCAAAAATTAAGTACTTTCGAGGGTGTCGCCTTGAATGATGGTAAGGCTTGTTGCTTGCATCCTAGAGGATATAGGTCATGGTCAAGGAAACGTCTCCATATATATAGGATTATGGTTGCGTACATCTTGATCCTCCCTAGATCCTGCGTAAGCGGGAGCCTCGTGACACTATGACGCCCTTTTTAGATTCCCAACCTCATCGATCAAAATACTTGAGTAGAAATATAGTGATATTCTTGAAACCCTATATTTTTCTCAAACCCTAGTCTCAGACTCAATATTCCCAACGAAGAACTCAAATAACTCAGATTCCCAACTTCGAACTAGAAATCTTATGATGAGGTCCTCTTTCCAATAGGCTTACGTGGGAACATATCATCTTTAGCTAAAACCCAATCATAGAATCAAATCCCAACCAAAAGGAACCTGAATTCTCTCGAATATAATAATTACCCTACTGAAATTTTAAGGGTAATTCAACTTCCCTCACCAAATTACATTTCATATTCTTGGAACCCATAGATTTTTTTTTTAACTCCAAGTTCAAAATCAATATTATCACCAAGAACTCAACTTTTTCTTCAATTTGAGATTCTCGACTTCAAAATGAACTAAAACAATAAAAGAGACTAGACTCGAAGAAGAATAAATAACATCTAGTGTCGGAATCAATATCCCTGCCAAGAACTAAACTTTTGTTCAATTTCAGTTTCCGATCATCAAATTCAACCAAGGAAACAGTAAATTTGACCGGGGGAGAAGGGTAGAAATAAAAACATAAACCTACAAATATTTCCTAAACCCTAGTTTCTAACCAAAAACCCTAATCTCCATTCGATTTCATGCCCACCCCCACCCCCAATTTTAATGTTGCTTCAACTTTCGTCATCCAAACTCACTTGAAATCCTGCTGGGGGGGCGATCAATGCTCCTAACCAAGAACTCAACTTTCTGTTCAAGTTTGAGATTTCCAGCTTCTAACTAAAAGAACAGTAGACAGAGAGTAAGATTGTTAAAAAGAGAACCTCTGTAGTCGACGCCGGAGTTAAGCTTGACGACGACGGGTCTCCCTCGGATAGACTTCAGGAAGTCCGCGGGCGTCTTCACCGACCCTCCGCCGCCGCCAGCTCCTCCCTTCTCTCCGCCGGTGCTCATCTCTCTCTACTTTTTCTCTTTAGTTCTACTAGGGAAAGGTTTGATTTGAAGTAGGGTTTTCTTCTTCCAGGACTTTGCAGAGATCCAATTATTTTTATTTAACAACTATAGAGTCTTGCAAATAAACTCTGTAAATTTGAAATTTTATATTGGAGAAACTGCACTTTATTTATTTATTCATTTATTTATTACTCACACATCCACCTATACTTTAAGGTTTTTTCTAAGGGCACCACCCTTTTTGCTAGGGGCTAGCCCAAAATAGTTCAAGTTTATTACAAGTTTGCCATCAAAAAATTTTGCTAGGGACTAGCCCAAGCACACCTATAAATACCAATTTTCATTTTCTCTCTCTTTCTTCTCATTTCTTTTCTCCCTCAACTATTTTCTTCTCTCCTTCTCTTCTCTTAGGTCAAAGAATTAAAACCCTAATTCTTTTCTTTTCTCCCTACATTTTTGGCAAATTGTTCTCTCCCTCAACTCTAGGTCATTGACTTCTCCAAATTTTTGGTAAGTCATCGAACTATAATATGTTTCATGTTTTAAACAAGAATTTCACATATAAAAGTTGAATTATGTGTTAAATAGAGAAAAATATTGAACATGGATCAACCGGGATCATCAAACGTTCCCGCCACGTCCGAAGATCATGTTCCCGCAACGTCCGAAGACAACTTTGATGCATCGGAAGCTCTCTTGGTAACTACATTTAAACTTGTCATCGGATTTAAAATCGTGCTGTGACACAGAGGACTGCCAACACTCTGGCAGTCCAGATCATAGACTAGGACTGCCAGAGTGGTGGCAGTCCTTCACAGAAGAAGGACTGTCAGGACCCTGACAGTCCTACATATTTGTAGGACTGCCAGGGTCCTGGCAATCCTTCTTCTGTGAAGGACTGCCACCACTCTGGCAGTCCTAGTCTATGATACTAGAATGCATAGTTTTAGTCAGTAAAGATGTTTGTAATTTATGAACACCAATTGCTGTACAAAAGACGGTCTTGCTATTAACACAATTTGCTATTTATGGACACCAATCTTATGCACGGGCCTAATCTATGAAACCTATTTGCTTTAGGATTTTGTCTAATTGTACTAACCTTTAAGTTTTATTGTAGGACTTGAGATCTTTCGATTTTGCGGTGCCGGCTCCAATTGCAGTCAATGTAACCCATTTATTTTGGACCGATCTATGTTTTGAATCAAGCGAGGGTGCGGTACATTGGTGTCGAAAAGTCGGACGGGAAAACAACATTGTTCTAGTGATATCCAGATCGGCCCGAAATCGACCGGGACGACAAACTGTGGTAGTGAGCTGTGAAAGAGGTGGTGTGTTCAGAACGCACAAGAAAAACACAGTTATCCAAAGCAAAGTTCCAATAAGAAATGTTGGAACGAGGAAATGTGGTTGTCCATTCACGATACATATTAGAAACGAAGAAGAAGGAAAATGGACAGTAGAAGTGAAGAATGGAACCCACAACCATGAGATTGTCGAGACACTATTGGGTCATCCGTATGTCGGACGGTTGAACAATACGGAGAAGAAGATAGTCGAAGACTTGTCCACCTCCGGAGTTGCACCGAGACAAATATATTCCGTCATACGACATAAAGATGAGAAGAACATGTCTACAATGAAGTCAATATACAACGTCCTAGCTTCTTCAAATGCTGTCCGGACGAAATCAAGAATGGCGATGCAAGAAGTGCTCAAGTTGCTTGCCGATAATCATTATGTTGAGTTCCATAGAAGACATCCCCAGAGTAATGAAGTATTTTCAATCTTTTGGGCTCATCCTGATTGCACAAATTTGGCCAGGTCTTTTGCCGATGTGTTAGTCCTTGATTGCACGTACAAGACAAATAAGTTCAAGATGCCTCTCTTTCATGTTGTCGGGTTCACCTCTACTTGGAAAATATTTTCAGTGGCATTTTGCTTCATGAAGAGTGAGAAACTTGAAGACTACACATGGGCGTTGGAGAAACTGAAAATACTTTACACTGGTCATACAGAGCCGTCAGTATTTGTTACCGACAGAGAGTATGCCCTCATTAATGCTATTCTCATTATTTTTTCTCAAGCGGATACATTGCTATGCACTTGACATGTCAATCGTAATATTCAAGCCCAATATAAGTTGAAGTTTCGGAAGGAGGATGGTAAAATCGACATGCAGATTTTTGACGAATTCTACAATGATTGGAATTGTGTGTGGCGAGCATCTACGATTGCCAGTTACGACGCCGCATGGTACTTGTTCAAGCAAAAGTGGGAGGCGAGGGAGCCGACATGCATTTTTTACATCAAAGATACATGGCTTGAACCGTACAAAGAATAATTCGTCTTAGCATGGTCGAATGTGGTGAAGCATTACGGCACGACAACTACCAACCGTGTCGAAGGAGCACACTCTTTGTTGAAGAGGCACCTAAAATCATCTCTCGGCAACTTCGTCTATGTTTGGCAAGCTATACATTTATCAATAGACCGGACGGTGAATGAAATTAAGGCATCATTTGAGATGAGTTTAAATATAGTCAAGCATGATCATAGAAAGGAAGTACTCTTAGATGCTTTAATGCGCGTGGTATCTCACAAGGCGTTGGCCTTAATAGCTGATGAGATTGAAAGGTCAAAGTTTATCGGGCTTGATCCCGAGGTTTGCGGGTGTGTATATCGACATACACTGGGCCTCCCTTGTGCACATCAGATTAATGAATATCGCCGTGAATCCATTCCTATTCCAGTAGATGCTGTCGATCAATGTTGGAGGCAGTTGTCTATGATGCCCCTGGTGAAGACGGACGATGATTTCTTCTCTTTGCCACAAGTGAAACTTCTCCACGCAAGGTGGTGTGCCTCAGTTAGAGTGGAACGGATGTCCATTGAGCTTAAAATCTAAGAAATTGTATGTCCGGTGACTACTAGAATGCATGAGCCGTCCGTTGTTTCCAATCCTAAAGGCAGACCTCAAACAAGATTGACTAGTTCACAGAAGAGAAGGCTGGAGTCGACTAAGAGAGATCTATCGTCCTTTGAGCATGTTGAACGAAGCTTACAGCAACCTTCGCCTGCACGGAAGGGCAAGCTTGTCGTTCGCCGAAAAATAGAGAAAATGGATCTCCCAAGAAAAGATACAGTTGCAAGCCAAACAACGAGTTTGTATATTGACAAATTTCAACCTGCGCTTCGAAGTTACATTTGGTCTATTGTCGATGTCCCCGGTGATGGCCATTGCGAATTTCATGCCCTTGCAATGCATCTTGGTTATGATGACAAAGACGGATGGAGACGGGTCAGGCAGGAGCTGTACGAGGAGTTAGAAACTCGTCTTCCATTCTACTCCCGTATCCTAAGCGAAGAAACGGTTGCAAGTTTGTTGTTAAGTATCCCTTGCACCGACAGTGTTACCAGGACAGACCACTACATGTCAGTCCCGTCTATCGGCTATTTATTTGCTAATAGGTACATGATACCTATTGTACTTATCTCGCCGAATATTAACAATACATTCTTTCCGATGTGCGCTCCTCCGACGGACCACAGAGTATCTAACCTATGTACTATAGGTCTGATCGGGGATCACTTCGTTGTACTAAAGATGATCGCTCATTCTCCGATTCCTCCACATTCAACAGTTTGGTACAAAAGAGCACCGGTCGAAGCCATCGCTTGGACCACACCTTTCGTTGACCAGATCTACTATTGTAAGAGGTTGTTGAAGATTGAGGAGCCAAGAGACTTACCTGCTGACCACTACGACGTCGAAATCGACTAAGTATAGATATATTTACAGTCTGGCATTTTGTATATGGATGACCACTTTTGTATACAGTGAAATATGAAGTCCAGTAATATATATAGAGTAAATTTTGAGTTATATGTGTTTGATTTTGCCTACCTATGTTATATGTGCCTACCTGTGTTATATGTGCCTACATGTGTACTATATGTGCCTACATGTGTTATATGTGTTTACCTGTGCCTACCTGTGTTATATGTGCCTACCTGTGTTATATGTGCCTACCTGTGTTATATGTACCTACCTGTGTCTTATCTGTGTTATATGAGTGTTCACTGTCACATCGTTTTAGTTTGAGAAACTGTCACAGAGTTTCAGTATCAGGACTGCCATACCCATGGCAGTCCTACACTAAAGTAGGACTGCCAGGGTGCTGGCAGTCCTACCCAGGGTGCTGGCAGTCCTACACTGAAGTAGGACTGCCAGGGTCCTGGCAGTCCTAATTAAAACTTGATGTTACAGCAAGTTTTAGTTAGGACTGCCAGTACCCTGGCAGTCCTACTTCAGTGTAGGACTGCCATGGGTGTGGCAGTCCTAACTATGAATCTCTGTGTGATGATTTGATTGTGTGAATCAAATTGCCACAGAGTTAAGATTCATCACAAAAAAATAACTTATCACAAGTCCTGATACAGATACTCTGTACATGAAGATTCATCACAAAAAAACAACTTATCACAAGTCCTGATACAGAGTTAAGATTCATCACAAAAACTTTTCACAACTTAAGATTCATCACCTACACTCAATAATCCAACTACAATAAAATTATCACAACTACAATAATTCATCACAACTACTTAGTCCCAAACATTCCACATCCAAATTAAGTTTCAAAGAAGCAAAATATCCACAATAATTCATCAAATGTACGTTACTAATCCACAGCCAACTAAAGTTTGAAACATGAAAAATATCGAAATCCATCTACATATTATGCCGGGCCTTCAAACGAGACTCCCTATTATTCATGAAGGGGAAGTCGACCACGTCGTCGATGCGATCAAGCTCGTTGGCGACCGCGACACAAGTCTCACTTTGGCAACCTCTTCGGAGTGTCTACGCCAACTCTTTCACCCTTTGAGACTGAAAATGAAAGTATAAATGAATTAAGTCTACAAACATGAAAATCTCAGTCTTATTACAAATACGGAACTCACCATTCTCACCAACCCAGCATACAAGGCATTCTTGGAAGGAATAGCTCCAACTGCTCCGACGGCCACGGGACCCGGGTTGGTAGGGTTCGACAACTTAGGATGTCCGACCCCCAGGAAGTACTGCATGTAGTCCTCGCTGCAGTCGGCCATCTCAGTGACCGGTCGTCTCTCAGATTCCCGAAGTACATGTCGTTGCCACTCCGAGTAAAAGTCGGTCACCCAGTCGAATTCT
This sequence comes from Iris pallida, assembly GCA_029216955.1. Taxonomy (NCBI): domain Eukaryota; kingdom Viridiplantae; phylum Streptophyta; class Magnoliopsida; order Asparagales; family Iridaceae; genus Iris; species Iris pallida. The sequence continues at coordinate 20,206,462 of JANAVB010016197.1, read as the reverse complement.
GCCGATTTGTAACTTAAAGGTTGGGTTCCGTACGGAGGCTCCAACAGCCGTAGTGTGCGCTTCGGCATAGTTTGCACGAAGCCAAACTGACGAAGTACTCTGTCGGGCATGTACGGCTCCGTGATTTTATAGCATGTGATCATGCCATGAAATAAAGAAACTGGTTGGACCTCACGATTCAACTCACGTAAATCCCGGTATGGATTCCAAAAAATCTGTAGGAAAACAGTTAACAACAATACAAAATCAACATAAAAAAGTTAGTCAAAAATTAGTACCTCTTCTGGCACCAAACTGTCTAATACTTCACGAATGGAAGCCAGTGTTTGCCAATTTTTGGTTTCCAGCTGGGATGGCCTCCATCGACACACTCTGGAAAGGTGTTCAAGATACTCTGGGTTTTTGTCAGCCCGTCTAAGCATCGGAAAGTGCTCGTATATCCATGCCTATTCAATTTATAAATGAATAGTAAAAATTAAAACAAAAAATTTAAGTATACAAGATTAAATTGTTAGAAGTTTTCTTACATGTAGCAGAGTCTGACAGCCGGCCATAGTCTTAGTCCCGACACGGGATACGATGCCGAGCTCGCGGTAAAGATTGGCCAGGATACCGCTTCCCCAGGATATATCGATGAAGTCATCCACTTCAGATAAGTTTAGCATGTACCGAGCATGTATCGACGTACCGGACTTGTCCGGAATGTCGACCGTTCCTAGGACGAACAACATATACGCAAGAGCCACCGCGTCGACCGTATCATCGTCATCGTCATCCACCTCTATATCCATGAACTGGTCCACCAGAAATGATAGAGGAATTCCGTACGACTTCTTGAAGCCTAGTAGAGTTGTAAAACTCGTAGCCGGAACTCCAAGGTGAGTTGAGACAAACTTGATGATCTTCTCGTACCATTTCACGGATTTCTCATTCGTGTAAGGTCATTACGCGCCCGGTCACTGGCAGCTCCAATATCTGGTAGACGTTGTCAAGTGTAATGGTCATCTCCCCTGCTGGGAGATGAAATGTGTTGGTCTCCGGGTGCCATCTCTCCACGAAGGCGGATATGAGGGCACTATCCATTGTTCGGTAGGCGTTTTGTGCCAAATTGTGCAAGCCGCTCGGTATGATTTTTCTCCGGACGGCCTCGGATAAGCCAGCAAACTGCCAGGACACGGTTTTCTTCCCGTGACTCACAGCCCTAAGGATATGATATGTCCTCTGTATATCGAACAACAAAACACATATCAATTATGAAATACATATATATATAGTATACTAAACTGGTAGCTTACAAACGTCATGTACATACCGGGTTCTTCCATATTTCATACGCAATGTGGTTCTCAAAAGAAACCAACATTGAGCAACCGGGCGGACGGACAGGCGGCTCAGAAGGACCGGCCTCCTCAGAAGGACTGACCTCCTCAGAAGGACCGACCTCCTCAAATGGAGCAGAACCGTCTTCACGTGATAGGAGTCGGGCAATTGGCAGGTCGTCGTCGTCGTCGGAAGGAAGGAGGCGTAGGAGTAGGAGCTCGTTGCTTCGACCGAGCTTGACGTGCCGGTGGCGATGTCCGAGACCGAGCTTCGGGCGCCGGTTCGATAATTGTTATCGGACGCTCGAGAGGACGTTCCGTACGTTCCTTCCGCTTTGACGCGGTGGGCCGTATTCTTTTGTTAGCGGCCGATGGACTGCATGACAACATACACTTATTAAGTAATAGAAACAGCATGCACTTACCCAACTCCTATATGTCATAACAAGTAGGACTGCCAGGCATGTGGCAGTCCTAATGAAAATTAGGACTGTGGCAGTCCTAATTTTCATTAGGACTGCCACATACCTGGCAGTCCTACTGTCGTGAACCCGAACTCCCATAACGACATCCTACTTTGTCGTATTCTAGGGTTAGGGTTTCAACATAAATTTCGGGTTTCTTGTGTTCGAAAATTAGGGAAGAGAACGTGCAAGAGATTATAAACCTATTTTACCAAAACTTTTTCAAGAATTAAACCAATTCTAGGGTTTCGAATATAATGTAAAAAAAATCGAAGAAATTAGGGAAGAACGTACCTGGATTCCGGTTGCTTTGACTTGCGTGTCATCTCTTCGAGGATCTTCGTGGAGGGATTGAGAATGGAGTGATGGAGAAGAAAAAATTAGGGTTTAGGCGTGTAGTGCCCCGTCCCTACATCGTGCCCCGTACTCTGTCCACGGGGTGCGCGAGAAAGGAACACTGTCGTTATCGATTCGGCCGGGACCGATAGGTCGGGATCGACCGAGTCGATCGAACGGGAACGGTTGAATTAAGATCCATTCCTCGTTATGGAATGTCTTCTTCGGAACCAAGTCCCATATTCAGCGGGTTGCGCCTCGAGGATTGACTCTGCGGCTGAGTCGGGAGAGACCTCCCGTTGCTCTGCTTTTCACGCCGCTTGCGTTGGTTTTGGCTTTGTTTTCTGAATGTGTTTCGTGGATGTTTTCGATGGTTTTCATGGCTTGCATTTCGAACTCGCATTTCCTATCGAACTCTTTGAATAATGCAGTGTTCTAATCGGTTGCTTGTGCGATTTCAGGTAATCGCGTAGGCGACGTCTAGCGCGACCAACAAGTTCGCTCGCCAAGGTAAACTCAAGGTGAGTGGCTGACCCTTCTCTTCTCGACCCCCTTCTTAAGCAAAATCGATAGTGTTGATACGAATAAAAAGATAAATGCAAAGGCACGAAAGGCACAAAAGGCACGAAAGGCACGAACACGGGAAAATGAAATGAGTTTTCAAAAAGAATGGTAGGCTATGTCTTAAGAACTAAAAAGAAGAAGAAAATGGTCTTTGCACGGTCATTGGACAACTTGTCGACAAGGTAGAGTTTCCCCGAACGACAACCCGGGGCCACGGGACCGTTGCGGCCAAGAAAGGAAACAAATACAAAAGCTGTGCTGGGCACAACGTTAGGCGAGGACTTGCAGCGGGGCTCGCTACTCGCGCTGAAAGGGCCTCGTCTAATCAAAGCAAAAAGGAGTCCACAATGGCTCTGGGAGCCAGTGACCAACACACGAAGTATAGCACTTAATATGCAAAAGATAACTATTGAAAGGAAAGAACATGGTAAGTTTCATAAGGCGCGACGCGGTCCGCCGGGGTAAGTTCCAACATAAAGTTCACTATGCTTGTCATTACTTGTTTGGAAATTCATTAGGATGGCTAGAAACATTCATACTCTAATGTCATATAAACTCTTCAACCAAATGAGAGCTTGGAAGCTAAATAGCCACGCACCAGTACAAAGTGTAATGTACTGATCCTCGCTCTCCATGCAGGTACCCCGAACCACGAAGGGCTTGCCAACTAGAGCTCAAGGCGGCGTGAACTCTTTTGAAGCCTCGTCCGTGTGAAGGCTTGTTTTCTGGATTTCCTTTTGAAGAAGACCGCACATCAGTCCAAAGAAAAATGACGACTCGACTTCCCGCCATAGCAGGTGGAAATATGTATTGGTTTTTACTTGTATAAAAGGGTGTAATGTATGGAACGACTATCTCATCGGCGTTCATTTTTGTAAGTCGAAGTCATGTTGTAGCCCGCGCGGCAATGATTGTAAAAAGAAGTCTATGTAAAGTTTATATTATCAATGAAAAGTCTATTTCTATTTCAAATGTGTTATTCAATTTCTCTGCGTACTCTAATTTGATGTTGTGTTTCGGATAACCTTATGACTATGCCTTGTGCGAACGCAACTTAGGTTCGCACGGCATCACGCCCGGGGGACGACTATCGATTCGACGGAATCGGGGCGTGACATAATGGTATCAGAGTACGGCTTTACATCCTTTGGCCTCGCGTCTAGAGTTTCAAACCATTGACCACGCAACGATGAGATAAGTTGTTCCATACAATGAGTCCGTAATAATTTAAGACTGATGCGTTGCCTTCGTATCGCAGAAGTGGCGGAACCCACGGCCGAGCAAGAACAGAGCGCTTCCAGCGGCTCTAGTAGCTCGCATCGTCCGCAGGCCGGACCTTGTAACGATACCATCGAAAGGATGCTGCGCATGATGGAGGCGCAGCGGAACCAGTCCGAGAACCGACATCAACGAGTAGAGGAACGACAGGCCCAGTTCGAAGCTCGCTTCGATGCGCACATCAAACTTCAACAAAAGCAGATGGATACCCTGCAGCAGATCGTCCAGACGTTTACGGCCAACGGAAATTCTGCGACAGCACCTACCGTCACCGTACCTACTACCACCGTGCCGACGATTCCACCCATTGAAGTCGACACGGCGGGGCCCGAGCTTCAACCAGCGGCACCAAAGAAGTACAAATTCGAAGTGTCAGAATTCAAGAAGGCGTGTCGCACCTCTTTCAGCGGCACCGAGGGTCCTTCCATTGCGATCGACTGGCTGGAAGAACTAGAAGACCACTTCGAGCTCCTCGGCATCGAAGAATCAAAGCAAGTTGCTTGCGCACAACTTCAACTACGGTTGAACGCGCACGACTGGTGGGCCGTGCGCAAGCGAACGATTCGACCGGACAACACTACCGCGCCGATCTCTTGGGCCACGTTCCGTAAGGCTTTCGAACTCGAGTACCTTCCGTCCGTCGTTCGCCAAGCAAAAGAAAATGAATTCATGTCATTGAAGCAGGGGAGCAGAACGGTGCAACAGTATGCCGCAGAGTTCAATAAATTGTCCAAGTTCGCTGGTGCGTTTCTGCCTACTGAAGAGTGCCGCGTGCGACGGTTCGAAGTGGGACTGCGACAATCTATTGGTGCGCATGTCGGCGTCCCGGAGTACAAGACCACGGGCGAGGCTCTGAATCACACTCTCCGTCTTGAGAGCCTGCTTCCTTCCGGTGCTGAAGACGTTGTGCGTCACTCCAATCACAAACGTCCTAGCTATACGGGAGGCAACAATCACGCGTCAAAGCGTCCACACACTGGCGGCTACCAAGGCAAGAACCCGTTACCGCGATGCAGGAATTGCCATCAGCTTGGGCATACCGAAGACCACTGCTTTGCCAAGGCAGAGTGCTATGCTTGTGGGCGGAGGGGTCACTATGCCCGAGACTGCCAGAATCCTCGACCGAATCGTAATGGCCCTCCCCAACAAAACCGTCAGGAAAATCGAGTGCAGGCGCCTCGACCTACTCCGCCTGCCCAACCAAACCATCAAGACAGGCGTCCGAATGCACAAGGACGTGTCTACGCCTTGACTCGAGATGAAGCGCTTGCCTCAGACACGGTCGTGACAGGTATACTTAGTTTTAATAATGTGCCTGCTCGCGTACTATTTGATTCAGGTGCTTCGCATAGTTTTATAGCGGCGGACTTTGTCGCCGAGCACAAATTTCCGTTAGTATCATTAGACCTCGACCTTAGCGTGAGCACACCTTTGGGCACACCAATACTCACTAATTCAGCCTGCATCGACGGGATTATCTGTATCGGCGGTCAAAAGATCGGTCTGGACGTGATGGTCCTAGACATGAATGACTTCGATATCATTCTGGGGATGGATTGGCTCGGGCCGTGCAACGCAACCATAGACTGTGCCAGAAAGATGGTCACTTTTCGCATACCAGGAGTGCCTGAATTCTGCTTTTCGTGTGGTGAGGCGTCGTCGACCTGCATGTTGATCTCGGCAATCTCTGCTCGGAGGATGCTGCATTCTGGGTGCGAAGGCTACTTGGCGTCCGTTCGAGACATGCGACAGGAGGGTGCAAACGTAGGTCAGACCGACGTTGTGGCAGAATTCCCCGATGTGTTCCCGGACGAGCTACCCGGCATGCCTCCCGACCGAGAGATCGAGTTCAGCATCGATACATTCCCCGATACTCGACCGATTTCAAAGGCCCCGTACAGAATGGCCCCCCCCGAGCTGAAGGAGCTCAAGACCCAGTTACAAGAATTACTCGACAGGGGATTTATTCGGCCTAGTGTTTCACCGTGGGGAGCGCCCGTGTTGTTCGTGAAGAAAAAGGATGGGTCCATGCGTCTGTGCGTCGATTACCGAGAGCTGAACAAGGCCACCATCCGGAACAAGTATCCTTTGCCCCGCATAGACGACTTATTCGATCAACTACAAGGCGCCTCGGTATTTTCGAAGATTGATCTTCGCTCGGGCTATCATCAACTCAAGATCAAGTCGGACGACGTGCAAAAGTCAGCCTTTCGCACTCGGTACGGCCACTACGAGTTCCTGGTGATGCCATTCGGCCTGACGAACGCCCCTGCCACCTTCATGGACCTAATGAATCGGGTGTTTCGACCCTTCCTTGATAAATTTGTGGTAGTCTTTATTGACGACATTCTCGTCTACTCGAAAGACAGGGCGCAGCATGCAGAACATCTGCGGACCGTGCTCCAGACACTTCGAGAGAACCAGCTATTTACGAAGCGGAGTAAGTGCAAATTTTGGCTCAGCAGCGTATCCTTCCTTGGTCACATCATTTCGTCCGAAGGCATTACAGTCGACCCGAAGAAAGTGGAAGCCGTTGCTGATTGGAAGAGGCCTGCGTCTGCTAGCGAGATTAGAAGCTTTCTTAGTTTGGCGGGATACTATCGACGCTTCGTGAAAGACTTCGCGAAGATTGCATCGCCACTGACTCGCCTCACTCAAAAGGGAGTCATGTATGAGTGGTCGGATGACTGTGAAGCTTCATTCCAGGAGCTAAAACAGCGGCTGATTTCGGCACCCATACTCGTACTTCCGGATGGGCCAGAGGGTTTTCAGATATTCAGCGATGCTTCAGGCCAGGGCTTGGGATGTGTGCTCATGCAGCGGAACAAGGTGATATCATTCGCCTCCAGACAGTTGAAGCCGCACGAGAAGAACTATCCTACGTACGACTTGGAGTTAGCGGCGATTGTGTTCGCGTTGAAATTGTGGCGTCACTATCTATATGGCGTGGCGTGCGCGATCTATACCGACCACAAGAGCCTCAAGTATCTCTTCATCCAGAAGGAACTGAACTTACGACAGCGGCGCTGGCTCGAACTAATCAAGGACTATGACTTGACGATCGACTACACTCCGGGCAAGGGAAATGTGGTGGCGGACGCTCTGAGTCGGAAATATCTTGCCTCGCTATCCATCGACCGCAGACTACTACAAGATCTCGAAGAAATGGGCATCGATCTCCGGGTTCGATTCAGGGATATACGGTTGGCGCAGCTGCAGTTAGAGCCGAGTTTGCTGGAAAAGATCATGGCCGCTCAGAAGGATGATCCGTACCTGAAGAAAATGCGCTAGCGAATTTCAACAGGTAGTGTGACCGACTTTGCGGAAGACAAGACCGGCGCGGTGCGATTGAATGGCCGACTATGTGTTCCGGATGATTCTGAACTACGAAAGGAGATTATGTCGGAGGCGCATCACGCGAAATATACCCTGCATCCAGGCAGTACCAAGATGTACAAGGACCTCCGTACGACTTTCTGGTGGCACGGGATGAAGAGAGATGTGGCGCTCTTCGTGTCACAATGCATGGCCTGTCAGCAGGTGAAAGCTGAGCATCAGCGACCGGGCGGGGAGATGCAGAACCTTGCCATTCTAGAGTGGAAATGGGATCATGTCACGATGGACTTTATTGTTGGCCTGCCGAAGACACCACGGGGGAGCGACGCCATCTGGGTCATCGTCGATCGATTAACCAAGTCGGCGCACTTCATTGCCATTAAAGTTACTTGGAGCGTTGATCGGCTGGCGCAGATTTATCTTGACGAGATCGTACGGCTGCACGGAGTTCCAGTATCCATCGTCTCTGATCGGGATTCACAGTTCATGTCGCGATTCTGGAGTAGCCTTCAGTCGGCGCTGGGTACCAAGTTGCAGTTCAGTTCAGCTTACCATCCACAGACCGACGGCCAAACGGAGCGCGTTAATCAGATTCTCGAAGACATACTACGGCTCTGCGCAATCGACTTCAAATCAAGCTGGGACGTCCATTTACCGTTGGCGAAATTTGCATATAACAATAGCTACCAGTCCAGCATCCAAATGGCACCGTATGAAGCCTTGTACGGTCGGAAGTACAGATCGCCCATTTGCTGGGATGAAGTCGGGAAACGGCAGATACTCGGCCCGGAGCTGGTAGAACAGACGGTGCAGAAGGTCAAGCTAATTCGGGAAAGACTAAAGATTGCACAGAGTCGGCAGAAGAGCTATGCCGACACCCATCGAAGACCGCTTGAGTTCTGTGTAGGCGATCACGTGTTTCTGAAGGTGTCGCCCATGCGTGGAGTTACTCGGTTCGGCGTGAAGGGGAAGCTGAGTCCGAGATTCGTTGGGCCGTTCGAAATACTCGAGCGGGTCGCCCCCGTAGCCTATAAGATTGCCCTACCACCGGCGCTTGAAGGTGTACACAATGTCTTACACGTCTCCCAACTGCGGAAGTACGTGCACGACCCTAGCCACGTGGTAGATTTTGGCCAGCTAGAGCTGAAGTCTGACTTATCCTACGTCGAAGCGCCAGTTCAAATTTTAGAATGCAAGGATAAGTTACTTCGAAATCGGGCGATCCCTCTCGTCCGCGTACTCTGGAGGAACCATGCGGCAGAGGAGTCGACATGGGAACTCGAGTCAGAGATGAAGGAAAAGTTTTCTTCATTATTTTCATAGAGGTAGGTTCTATTCTTAAGTTTCGAGGACGAAACTTTTTCTTAGTTGGTTATGGTGTAGTGCCCCGTCCCTACATCGTGCCCCGTACTCTGTCCACGGGGTGCGCGAGAAAGGAACACTGTCGCTATCGATTCGGCCGGGACCGATAGGTCGGGATCGACCGAGTCGATCGAACGGGAACGGTTGAATTAAGATCCATTCCTCGTTATGGAATGTCTTCTTCGGAACCAAGTCCCATATTCAGCGGGTTGCGCCTCGAGGATTGACTCTGCGGCTGAGTCGGGAGAGACCTCCCGTTGCTCTGCTTTTCACGCCGCTTGCGTTGGTTTTGGCTTTGTTTTCTGAATGCGTTTCGTGGATGTTTTCGATGGTTTTCATGGCTTGCATTTCGAACTCGCATTTCCTATCGAACTCTTTGAATAATGCAGTGTTCTAATCGGTTGCTTGTGCGATTTCAGGTAATCGCGTAGGCGACGTCTAGCGCGACCAACAAGTTCGCTCGCCAAGGTAAACTCAAGGTGAGTGGCTGACCCTTCTCTTCTCGACCCCCTTCTTAAGCAAAATCGATAGTGTTGATACGAATAAAAAGATAAATGCAAAGGCACGAAAGGCACAAAAGGCACGAAAGGTACGAACACGGGAAAATGAAATAAGTTTTCAAAAAGAATGGTAGGCTATGTCTTAAGAACTAAAAAGAAGAAGAAAATGGTCTTTGTACGGTCATTGGACAACTTGTCGACAAGGTAGAGTTTCCCCGAACGACAACCCGGGGCCACGGGACCGTTGCGGCCAAGAAAGGAAACAAATACAAAAGCTGTGCTGGACACAACGTTAGGCGAGGACTTGCAGCGGGGCTCGCTACTCGCGCTGAAAGGGCCTCGTCTAATCAAAGCAAAAAGGAGACCACAATGGCTCTGGGAGCCAGTGACCAACACACGAAGTATAGCACTTAATATGCAAAAGATAACTATTGAAAGGAAAGAACATGGTAAGTTTCATAGGGCGCGACGCGGTCCGCCGGGGTAAGTTCCAACGTAAAGTTCACTATGCTTGTCATTACTTGTTTGGAAATTCATTAGGATGGCTAGAAACATTCATACTCTAATGTCATATAAACTCTTCAACCAAATGAGAGCTTGGAAGCTAAATAGCCACGCACCAGTACAAAGTGTAATGTACTGATCCTCGCTCTCCATGCAGGTACCCCAAACCACGAAGGGCTTGCCAACTAGAGCTCAAGGCGGCGTGAACTCTTTTGAAGCCTCGTCCGTGTGAAGGCTTGTTTTCTGGATTTCCTTTTGAAGAAGACCGCACATCAGTCCAAAGAAAAATGACGACTCGACTTCCCGCCATAGCAGGTGGAAATATGTATTGGTTTTTACTTGTATAAAAGGGTGTAATGTATGGAACGACTATCTCATCGGCGTTCATTTTTGTAAGTCGAAGTCATGTTGTAGCCCGCGCGGCAATGATTGTAAAAAGAAGTCTATGTAAAGTTCATATTATCAATGAAAAGTCTATTTCCATTTCAAATGCGTTATTCAATTTCTCTGCGTACTCTAATTTGATGTTGTGTTTCGGATAACCTTATGACTATGCCTTGTGCGAACGCAACTTAGGTTCGCACGGCATCACGCCCGGGGGACGACTATCGATTCGACGGAATCGGGGCGTGACAAGGAGAGGGAGAGAGGTTTCTTTCTTTTCTTCTTGAGGAGAGAGAGTCAATAATGAAAATGAAAGTAAATTTTTTGGTTTGGGGGGGTTGGGTTGCCCCTAGCAATTTTTGGGTGCCCCTAGCAATTTTTCCACATTCATGGGCTGCCCCCAAGTAAGGGCTGCCCCCAAGTAAGGGCTGCCCCCAAGCATTTTTGGTGGTGCCCATAGAAAAAACCTACTTTAAAACCATCCCGTGGCTCTAATCCTCCCCCACCAGGCCGTGTATGTGTGTTGCGCTCCCACTGAAACAATGATATGTTGGTAACTGCACTTAAATACTTAATACACTAAATTTTTTAGACTTTAAAAACTTATTCTTCCGTACGGTTCAAGGTGTGATCCGGTCCGGGTCGAGCCGGACCGCACGAAATTGAACCGGGCCCAGGCGGACTTGGTCCAGACCCAGCTCGGACCGGAAGCAGAAGCGGGTCGGACTTGGCCTGGTCCGGCCCGATCGTGGCCAGATAAACCCAGCCCGCCCCAGTGACTCGGCTTGGGTAGGGCCGGGCCGGCCGGTTCGCGGGAGGGCTCGGACGGGCCGGGCTCGTGCCGGTTCAGCGGGCCGCCGATTTTTTTTCTTTTGTTTTTGGTTTTCCTTTTTTTTTCCATTTTAACAATTTTTTTAACTTCATATTCATTTAAATTTTAAGTTTATTTTGTTATTTTATTCTTTTTAAGTTTTTCTTTAATTTATTTTATTTTATTTTATTTTTTAATTTGTTATGTTTCCCGCCTCTTTAAGTTTTCTTTTTAATTTAAATTTTTTAAAGTTAATTTATCTTTTTAAGTTTTCTTTTCATTTAATTTAATTTATCTTTATTTATTTATTTTATTTTAATTTATCTTGATTTGATTTATTTATTTTTAAGTTAACTTCATATTTAATTTTTTATTTTAATTTATTTATCTTTTTAAGTTTTATTTTAATTTAAATTTTTTAACTTTTTTTACTTTAATTTTGTTTTATTTTTCCTTACTTTTTTTATCCTGGCTTGGGACCGGCAACACAAGCTTTGAGTCGCCGGAATTGAATTTGGGCCGTAGCAAGTATCGTAGTGTCTTGAGAATGTGTCCGTGCCACCTCCCCTCTTCCATTTGTATATACGGAAACATTTCTTGCGTTGGGCCCCGTACGGAACTGGTTCACCTTTTTGATCTAAAATAAGTGAGCCATCAGGTTTAGTTTCATTAAGAAGAATAAAAAATTTCCAAACTTTGGTTTTTTGCTTTCTCTTTACAACATTTGGTACATTGCTACCAATTTCAGGAGGGGAACCAACTAAATCGTCCGGAATAAGATTTTCCTCAAAAAAAGTATTGTAAATTTCAAAAGCATCATTAGCTTGGTTTAAATCTTATTTGGCCATTTTAAAAAGACAAATAAAAATAGAGAAATTATTATAAAGATGGAGGATACCGAAAAAAATTAAAAAAATTATTTTTTCACAAAAAACTAGAGAGATGGAGAAAAGAAAACTATTTCGTAAATGTAAATTAAAAAAAATAAACAATTAGAAAGAGGAAGTCGTAGATCGCCGAAATTGCTTGATCGGGAAGTCGTAGATCGCCGAAATTTAGAGCACAACTTTCTTGAAACCTTCTTGTGATTTTGATTTTTTTTTCTTCTTTTGAGATGGATTGAATTGTTTGTGTTTGAAATATAGCTTTCATGGCAAATTTATAGGATTTTTTGGAAGTCAAATAACCTCCCATACCCTCCAAATAGAGTTGTTGTAGGGGGTTTTTGGTCATTTTGGACAAAATGACCAAAATACCCCCTAAAACGGTCATAAAACGGTCACAAAATGGGGGTATTTTGGTAAAAGGGGGCCAAAGTTTGAAAAGAAAAATTCAAAAAAAAAAAACTTGTTTCAGCCGGCCGGTCCTTGCCGAGCTCGGGCGGGCCTGTCAGGGCCGGGCTGAACCGGGCCTACCATCATAGCAAAAAAAAGCGGGCCGGTCCAGGCCAGGCTCGGGCTCGGTTTAGAGAACCCATCCCGGACCCGCAAGAATGTGGGCTTGGGCGAGCCGGGCTAGTGGGCGGGTCGGACCGGGCTTTCTTGGTTCCGGGCTAGGGCGGGCTCGGGCCGTTCCGGGGTTGAACCGGACCGGATAACACCCTGATCTACGGTTATGTGCAAAATAAATTTAAATTTTTTTGGCTCCTTAATAATTTTAAATGGCTTTTTCTAAGGGCACTACTAATTTTACTTGGGGCTAGTCCAAAAATGTTCAAAAAAATTATAAGTTTGCCATCCAGTTTTTTTTACTTGGGACTAGCCCAAAGAATGGTATAAATAACAACTTTTCATTTCTTTTCTTCTCTCCCTCTACTCTTTTCTTCTCTCCCTCAACATTTCTATGTCATAGAATTAAATCCTAGCCCAAATTTTTTCCAGCCCACATTTTGTGAAGATTGTGGGTGGAAATTCTAGTAATAATGTCATCGACTTCTCCCTTTAATTGGTATGTCATCGAATTAATATATATATTTAGAGTTTCCAACATTAAATTCACATATAAATATTGAATTATATGTGTTTAATGTAGAAAAAATGAACATGAAAGAACTCGGGTGTAAAATTCCTAAATTTCTACTATTTTTTAAAATAAATTTGATACTGATTTTTTTTATTTTTGTATATTGTACATCGCGTAGTTGCATTGTACGTCGCGCGTAAAATTTTATTTTTCGTAATTGCTCGACAAGTACGACTATATGCGAGCGTACATATTTTTGAAAAATATTTTTCTCTATTTTTATAGTTTCAAAATAATATAGATAATAATTATTTTTAGCTATCGTGCCTAAATTTTCAAATTTATGATTTTAATTATGAAAAGTCTTTTATTTATACAGATATAATAATAAATAATTTTTCTATAAAATGGTATATTAGAAAAGTATATTTATGTAAATATTATTTGGACATACATATATATTTTATAATTATTTATTAGTTTATTTTTAAATAATAATGTAATTTTCAAAATAATTATTATTAGTACTTTTGGAAAATATATTTTGAAATTATTGTGGCGATTTAAATCTTGATTTGATTTTATGGATTTATTTAAATAGTTAAATTAATATATATATTTGAAATTTGATTGATTTTAAACTAAAGGATGGAATTTAATTAGATCTAAATTGATTTAGATTTGGATTGAAATTTATTGAATTTGATTTAAAATAAATAGAGGAATTATCTAAAGGGATTTGCAACTATCATAATCCTTATCTAAATAGTAGCTTCTACTTCCTGTATAAGGAGAGGCTCATTATTCTCTATTCCATTAATTTTCTCCACCTACAAATGTGTTTGTGCATCGTGTCCGTGCACATCAAGCCATATCCATTCACTTCTTCTATTTTTCATCCAAATTGATTAATGTTCTCATTAAAGAAATTCTCTTTTCCCTTCCATCTATTTTCTCTTATCACAAATTCTTACTATCCTTTTACCGATCAACCAAGTCCGTCGTCTATCCTAGTAGTCCTTAAATTTCGAGTATGAAAATTTTCAAAGGTGGGTAGATTTGTAACTCATCTTCCCGAAATTATTATTTTTTAAATTATATCTATATATTTTAATTTCGTGTTTAAAATTATTTTCGTAGAAATTTTGTAAAAGATATTTTGTGATTACTTTTGTTACCAAAAACTAGTTTTAAATTAATGGTTTGAAATAATGTTTCTAAAAAAAATATTCTCGAATTTTTTATTTGAAATATAAAATATGTTTTTATTATTTTTGGTCTTCTAAAAATTGGTTTTGAAAAAAAATTGAGCGATAAAAGGTTTTTTTTGTCTATTTATTTTTAAATAACGATTTGAATTTATAAAAGTAAGTTTTATAATATTTAATGACATCGAGTATTATTTTGATATGTTAATCAGTTATTTGATTATATTTGAATTTATTTAAATTATCTTGATGGTTATCAACTATACTTTAAATTATGTTGATAATTTAAATATTGTTTAAAATACTTACGATGACTAATTGGAGCATTACGATTTGTCTAATCTAGATTTGAAATATTATTTGATTAAATGATTTATTTATTATTTGATTTAAATTATTTTGATAAATATTAGATATTATTTTAAAGTTATTATTCTGAGTTTGATTTGGATTTGGATTCATATGATTTGAATTATTTGATAATTTAGAATAATACTTAAAGTTATTATGGTGATCATTTAAAGGATTGCAATCAAATTGATTTATTTTTTAAATAATTTATTTGATTTAAATTTATAGGAAGATTTATCCATTAGAAATTTTTATCCTATTGGAATCATATCTAGCATTAATTAGATCGTTTTTTATTTAAATCAAATTCTATCTAATTTAGGAGATAAATCTGAAATAAATACCTATATAAACCCAATACATCCCCCTTCTATCAGCCATAATTCGAAATTATTTTTAGTCCAATAGAAACTCTAAAATTCGTCATTATAATTCAGCCCCGCTTTTTAGCAGCAAGAGCAACTTGGAACGACGATATCTCCTAGCTCCGAACTCCGTTTCGTCTTCAATTTTTTTTAAAAGAAACTTATCGAGGTAAGGTTTCCAAAAACATATTCTAATAGATAAAATTCGTTCTGTAGATTTCCACAAAACTGTTTGAGTATGTAGTGTCCCAAAAATAAACGTGTTTCAGTATTTTTGCGATTTTGGGAGATTCCGGAAACGACAATGCGATCCGTTTAGTTTTTCGGAAAGCTAATACGAAAACCTATACCATATCCTAACTTCAGAATTTATTAAATAAATATAATAGGTGCAATATTTATTATAATTAGATAATAGACTATTTTCAGCATCTGAAGTTGTTCCTGCACCTTCCTCTTTGTGCGCTGTTGTTGATTCGTCGCCAGGACATCATCTTACCTCACTCGGACATCAGGCAAGACACCTTGCCTTTAATTTCTTGCTCAATATCATGCATGTTTTATTTCTTGTTCTTTTAAAACCATATGTAGTTGCAAATTATTATACTTTAGTTTTCTTTATGCACTTGGCCTAGAGTTAAGGGACCACCTTTGTTTGTGCCACATTCATTGACTCGACACATGTGTGCTACGATGTCACGTGTCTCATATAGATTCGGACTTGCATACCGACCGTACATCGGTGCGTACAGGACGAGCGTTAGGATATAACTGCTAATATAGTTGTCTAGAAGACTTAGCGGTTATTAGAAATATCGTGGTGTGGATTCAGCACGAGTAGTGCATGGGGAGGGTGAAGACAGCTATTAGGTGCAGGGGCTTTCACACATTTACTTTTCTCTAGGTGCCATTTGTGACTCAGCCGAGAGCTAGTGTGACGTGCACTTATTTACTTTTCTCTAGATGCCACTAGTGCCTCGGTTGAAACACAAATATGTCGTGTATTTACTTTCCTCTAGCTGTCGTTAGTGACTCACCTAAGAGCTAGTGGCCGTGCATTTATTTTTCTTTAGATGCCTCTTAGCTCTCACTCGAGTGCTAATGGGCCGTGCATTTACTTTTCTCTAGACGCCACTAGTGCCTTGGTTGAAACGCTAACGCGCCGTGTTTCTAGTCTCGGGAGCCCTTGTGTGGAACGTTATCTTCAAAATGCATCTTCACATAGAATAGTTAAGGACCTTTATTTGTTTAGTCATATATACTTTTCTGTTGAGCTTTTATTATTCAGTTATTGGCATGATATTATGTGTCTTGTTACGTCCCTCTAAGGACCTGGTTATCTCGCCAGGTGTGTGCTCTTGTCTTTCGCAGGCGTTCTAGCTCTATCCGTGAATATCGCTATTTTTTCGAGGATGATTGTGCTTGGATCGTCTTCGCTTCGCTCGCCAAATTTATTTCATTCTTCATGTATTTCTTTCCTTGCTTGTTGGTAGTGGATTTGTCTCCGCCCAACATTTTATATAAAGACTTTTCATAGTTGGTATTATGATATCTTTATTTTTCTTTATTTTGAGGATGAGATTAGTCGTTATGGTTTCTACTGCATATTACAGCTTATGTATGTATACAAGGTTTTCATATATTGGAGTATACGTCGTATGTATACAGCTGGCATGTCTACGTTCCTAGTCCTACATATTTTGGGACTGGGGCGTTACATGTTTTTGTGGTGGTCCATGCAGGTCTAGATAAATTGTTTGATTACTTTACCGTACCAAGCAAGCCTGCGTATAGGATTAGAAGTCTAGGATCTCATCCACATACTTAACCTCTTTCCTCGATCCCATATTTGAATTACCGTTCGACTCATCAATTGCATCTTGCTTGATTCCTCCTATCATTATTCTTTTCTTCCCTTCGTGTTTGCTAGAGATTGACCCTACTAGTTAGATATCCCAAACACTATTAGTTTAATTCTTTTAAGTTGGGTAGAATGCTTTATGACCTAGTAATCCCTTTGTCCTTGTGACCTATATTAGTAAGTTCACTTAGATTCTAGAATTTAGAGGACCCTAACCCATCTAGTCAACCAAGGACTTGGACAAGAAGACTATAGGATGACTGTATAAAGACCATCACAGGACATGACTTAGATCCTTTAGAAGTTCGACTATACTCCCTCTCAATTTTAAACTCCCGTGCCTATATTTTTACTATCTAGACTAATGATGCTAATGTAGCCTAGTTTTTGCAAGCTAAATTCTTTATCAAGCTTGTTCATGACTTATGTTATTGGAGGCCTCCGCTAACGTATTGTCTACTCAGAACTGGTACATGATGGTCTGATCAACCTAGTGCACTTTGGTTCACTTACATCTATCGTTCTACGTGGATGGGGACATAGCTAAATTTGCCCTCTAGAGTCTCATCCGTGACTGCCTTGGCAACTCCTTTTGAATTATTCGGTCGCCTTTGAACCACGTATTCGTATTCGATAATGCCTCTTTCGAACTCTATATTGCTTTCGCCTTCACCTATTTTAGAAGGACGAAGGCGTTACACTAGAACTTCCTCTAGCCATCCTATCGACTATGACCGTTCTCACTCGATGTTGCTATATCTTCATCCTAAACTACTCGTCCTTTTTCTCGGCCCTATATTTACTATCATGACCTTCTAATCACTTAATTTAGGAGTAAAATTAAATTTGTTCTCTTAAATCGTGCACTCAACCTACTCTCAAAACATATCTTTTTAGGTCTCCCATTTATCCTCTTGATACCATATTACTCCTTGCATGTTATCCTGACTAACTTTAACCCTTAACTTTTTAATTGTTGCTTAAAACTCATGACCCTCATTCACTACCCACGACCATACCCGTATTATTTTTCTAAGATCTAGATCGAAACTTCTTACGACATGATTTTGTTGAGCCTTATAATTGATTGTTACCCACCGATACCCCCTTGTGTCTTTTCACCCTCCTACTAATTATTAATTTCGAGGACGAAATTCTTTTAAGTTGTGTAGGATGTAAAATCCCTAAATTTTTACTATTTTTTTAAATAAATTTGATACTAATTTTTTTATTTTTGTATATTGTACATCGCGTAGTTGTATTGTACGTCGCGCGCAAAATTTTGTTTTTCGTAATTGCTCGACTAGTACGACTATGTGCGAGCGTACATATTTTTGAAAAATATTTTTCTCTATTTTTATAGTTTCAAAATAATATAGATAATAATTTTTTTTAGCTATCGTGCCTAAATTTTCAAGTTTATGATTTTAATTATGAAAAGTCTTTTATTTATACAGATATAATAATAAATAATTTTCCTATAAAATGGTATATTAGTGTCACGCCCTAGTACCGAAATACGGAGACGGACTAGGCCAGCTACACCATATGAGGTACGTAACGTCATACGGCGATCGTGGCTGTCGAGAGACTAGGGGGTACATGCTACAATCAAGTCTCCTATGGTCCCACAGAGTTCTTTGTCTCAATCAATCAAATCACATCAGCAAATAGATGAACATTAAAGATAAAGCAGTAAGGCGTCCCCGACGCTGTATCAAAATGATCATGAGAGACTAGCTTCATAATTTAGCTATCTCGGAGAGTCAGGAGTACAAAATTATACACAGCTGCAGTCTGTTTAATTACAATTATGTACTGACACAAAATCTCAAGTAATCCGGCTAACAGGTGCCGGTGGCTAAACGCCGCAAAAGTATAAGCAGGAGTGGTGGAGAAGAAACCCACTCGAGTCCCCGAACTGCCATGCTCCTAGTATGCACCATGGATGTCAGGGAGGAAGATCGTGTCCTCAGGCTCTGCTACGGGATCTGGCCAAACAAAAACCAACGGGGTCAGCCCCGAATAGCAAGTACCGCCAAAGGGGCACAGGAGTTAAGACTAAAAACCCAGTTAATAGAATGATTGATAATAGTAATACTTATGCTACTATAATAGGGTAACGCCACGTCCTCGAACCCATATGGCACCCTTACAACCAAACAAGGACAAAATGTGCCACATGGAGTCGGGACGCGTCGTACTCTATAATTTTCGCATAAGTTAAAGGGTATAAACAATAAAATCTCCTGATCGTGACTTCGGTCGATAGCCTATCGCAGCACAATAACCAACCCAACAATCAAACAAGAACATGGGTTGGATCATATACCACGATAGACCATGTTCCTCAGTCATTCACAGAAGTAGCACTTCACAACCAGAATAAGTCTTCCGTTCATAACTTCGGTCCACAGCCTATCATAGTACGATAACCAACCCAACAATCAAACAAGAACATGGGTTGGATCACGTACTATGACAGTCCGCTTCCCTCAGTTACTCACGGAAGGTAATAGGGTACAAGCAAGTCGTTTTCACGGCCAATCAAGTCTACGAGTTTCTAGTAGGACGAGGTTATCCTCGTATCATGTTAATAGAAAATCCTCAGATCGTATCTTTTCAGCAAGGCTAGCCAACCCAGGGGTTCGCGTAGACAGGTATGATTGAGCATAGGTCCCTCGCAAGGCCACCTTGCTAAAACATATAATATATAGCAGGAATTAATCGGATACAGTCATCCACTCGTTGCAGATGACACAGTATCCGTGGAGACCAGCCGGCGCGTCAAGACAGTATCTCAAGGCGGCTGGTGTAACACGATCTCGGGATTTTGCCCTCCCCATGCATCTAGTATATTTAATTGCCTAGTTTAACCCTAGGTGAAATCTGGACTCACATGCTGTGGCCTGCATGATTATCCTCCTAAAATCGTACCTTAGTACGAGTACCCCAAAGAGGATTCATGTCAATCAGTATGTCAACATGTTCTACCCTCCTTAGTGTAATGCATCATTGCAAATACGCCACGTGGAGTTACGAGTCTTTTGTCGAGCATGAACAAGAACTGGGACATTCAGGCACATGTATCAGGTAGGAACACTTTGTTCTCCGGGTCACATTAGTGCTCATATCATGCTCGGGGCAAAAGGCGTAAGGATATAAAATGGGCATATAATATATATATATATATATATAATAATAATAATAATAAGGTAACAATATAGGGCACAAAAGTCCATGCGGCTCAAAGGGAGTGAGTCCATGCGGCTGGGTCACTACAGGTTCATGCGGCTGGGGCTACACGCTCATGCGGCTCAGAGAGCCCCAAGGCGCATGCGGCTGGAAGGGCGGGTTCATGCGGACGAAGGGGTGTCAGCGTATACGGCTGGATGATGGATGGGCCTTATGCGGCCCAAAACAGTAGCGCATATGCGGCTGGGTACAAAAGAACTCATGCGGCTCGAAGGCTAGCCGCATGAAGTCCACGCGACCGGGGCTCATGCGGCTCAGTCTGAACAAAGCTATGCGGCTCGATTACTTGCCGCATGAAGATTCATGCGGTCAAGTACTCAAGCAAGTCTCATGCGGCTAGGAAGGACTTTCCATGCGGCTGAGCTCGAACGAGTCTCATGCGGCTAGGAAAGGCCATGCGGCTCAGAGGCTTGCCGCATGAGGATTCATGCGGTCAAGTACTGCTCTTCTTCTCCACTTGTCCGAGAAGAGGAGCCAAGCAACCATGGCTTCCAAACTACACAAAACCTTCATCCGGAGCCCAAATCGAAACTTCCTTAGGTCAAAATGGGGTAGAACAAAATTCTCTACAACATGGAACCATCAAAACTTAAAAATAATGAAGTTTGCTAGATCAAAACCAAGAAAATCCGAAAATGGTTAAAACCTAGATCTACAAAGATTAAAGCTTCAAAATGGAAAACTTCAAGTTCTAAACTAGTATAGAATAAGGAGAAGAACATATTTTGACAAATAATTTTGTAAGAAAACATCAACAACATTTATGGATCTATCTCTTGAGCAAGCTGGTACTTGCCTTGGTTGGTGGAGGAAAGTAAATGAGAGAAAATAAATGAGAGGAGAGAGAATGAGTTGAGTTATTATATAGAATCTTGAACCCATGGGTTCATGATGAACCAAGGTGAACCAAGAATAGGTTCCCCAAATGAGCCAAAACTGTAGGCCCAAAATGCAGAAAATAAATTACGAAATAATATTTTGTCGAATATTTTTGGAAAATGCATGAAGAAATATAGCATAATAAATATAGTAAAAATACAAGGAAAATATAATTTACCGGTTTACGTATTAAAATACGTATTCCAGGATCGGGGAGTGACAATTAGAAAAGTATATTTATGTAAATATTATTTGGACATACATATATATTTCGTAATTATTTATTAGTTTATTTTTAAATAATAATGTAATTTTCAAAATTATTATTATTAGTACTTTTGGAAAATATATTTTGAAATTATTGTGGCGATTTAAATCTTGATTTGATTTTATGGATTTATTTAAATAGTTAAATTAAAATATATATTTGAAATTTGATTGATTTTAAACTAAAAGATGGAATTTAATTAGATTTAAATTGATTTAGATTTGGATTGAAATTTATTGAATTTGATTTAAAATAAATAGAGGAATTATCTAAAGGGATTTGCAACTATCATAATCCTTATCTAAATAGTAGCTTCCACTTCCTGTATAAGGAGAGGCTCATTATTCTCTATTCCATTAATTTTCTCCACCTATAAATGTGTTTGTGCATCGTGTCCGTGCACATCAAGCCATATCCATTCACTTCTTCTATTTTTCATCCAAATTGATTAATGTTCTCATTAAAGAAATTCTCTTTTCCTTTCCATCTATTTTCTCTTATCACAAATTCTTACTATCCTTTTACCGATCAACCAAGTCCGTCTATCCTAGTAGTCCTTAAATTTCGAGTACGAAAATTTTCAAAGGTGGGTAGATTTGTAACTCATATTCCCGAAATTATTATTTTTTAAATTATATCTATATATTTTAATTTCGTGTTTAAAATTATTTTTATATAAATTTTGTAAAAGATATTTTGTGATTACTTTTGTTACCAAAAACTAGTTTTAAATTAATAGTTTGAAATAATGTTTCTAAAAAAAATATTCTCGAATTTTTTATTTGAAATATAAAATATATTTTTATTATTTTTGGTCTTCTAAAAATTGGTTTTGAAAAAAAAATGAGCGATAAAAGGTTTTTTTTTGTCTATTTATTTTTAAATAACGATTTGAATTTATAAAAGTAAGTTTTATAATATTTAATGACATCGAGTATTATTTTGATATGTTAATCAGTTATTTGATTATATTTGAATTTATTTAAATTATCTTGATGGTTATCAACTATACTTTAAATTATGTTGATAATTTAAATATTGTTTAAAATACTTACGATGACTAATTGGAGCATTATTTGTCTAATCTAGATTTGAAATATTATTTGATTAAATGATTTATTTATTATTTAATTTAAATTATTTTGATAAATATTAGATATTATTTTAAAGTTATTATGTTGAGTTTGATTTGGATTTGGATCCATATGATTTGAATTATTTGATAATTTAGAATAATACTTAAAGTTATTATGGTGATCATTTAAAGGATTGCAATCAAATTGATTTATTTTTTAAATAATTTATTTGATTTAAATTTATGGGAAGATTTATCCATTAGAAATTTTTATCCTATTGGAATCATATCTAGCATTAATTAGATCGTTTTTTATTTAAATCAAATCCTATCTAATTTAGGAGATAAATCTGAAATAAATACCTATATAAACCCAATACATCCCCCTTCTATCAGTCATAATTCGAAATTATTTTTAGTCCAATAGAAACTCTAAAATTCGTCATTATAATTCAGCCCCACTTTTTAGCAGCAAGAGCAACTTGGAACGACGATATCTCCTAGCTCCGAACTCTGTTTCGCCTCCAGTTTTTTTAAAAGAAATGTATCGAGGTAAGGTTTCCAAAAACATATTTTAATAGACAAAATTCGTTCTGTAGATTTCTACAAAACTGTTTGAGTATCTAGTGTCCCAAAAATAAACGTGTTTCAGTATTTTTGCGATTTCGGAAGATTCCGGAAACGAAAATGTGATCCGTTTAGTTTTTCGGAAAGCTAATACGAAAACCTATACCATATCCTAACTACAGAATTTATTAAATAAATGTAATAGGTGCAGTATTAATTATAATTAGATAATAGACTATTTTCAGCATCTGAAGTTGTTCCTGCACCTTCCTCTTTGTGCGTTGTTGTTGATTCGTCGCCAGGACATCATCTTACCTCACTCGGACATCAGGCAAGACACCTTGCCTTTACTGTTTAATTTTTTGCTCAATATCATGCATGTTTTATTTCTTGTTCTTTTAAAACCATATGTAGTTGCAAATTATTATACTTTAGTTTTCTTTATGCACTTGGCCTAGAGTTAAGGGACCACCTTTATTTGTACCACATTCATTGACTCGACACATGTGTGCTACGATGTCACGTGTCTCATATAGATTCGGACTTGCGTACCGACCATACATCGGTGCGTACAGGACGAGCGTTAGGATATAACTGCTAATATAGTTGTCTAGAAGACTTAGCGGTTATTAAAAATATCGTGGTGTGGATTCAGCACGAGTAGTGCATGGGGAGGGTGAAGACAGTTATTAGGCGCAGGGGCTTTCACACATTTACTTTGCTCTAGGTGCTATTTGTGACTCAGCCGAGACCTAGTGTGCCGTGCACTTATTTACTTTTCTCTAGATGCCACTAGTGCCTCGGTTGAAACACAAATGTGCCGTACATTTACTTTCCTCTAGCTGCCGTTAGTGACTCACCCAAGAGCTAGTGGTCGTGCATTTATTTTTCTCCAGATGCCCCTTAGCTCTCACTCGAGTGCTAATGGGCCGTGCATTTACTTTTCTCTAGACGCCACTAGTGCCTTGGTTGAAACGCTAATGCGCCGTATTTCTAGTCTCGGGAGCCCTTGTGTGGAACGTTGTCTTCAAAATGCATCTTCACATAGAATGGTTAAGGACCTTTATTTGTTTAGTCATATATACTTTTCTGTTGAGCTTTTATTATTCAGTTATTGGCATGATATTATGTGTCTTGTTACGTCCCTCTGAGGACCTGGTTATCTCGCCAGGTGTGTGCTCTTGTCTTTCGCAGGTGTTCTAGTTCTAGCCGTGAACATCGCTATTTTTTCGAGGATGATTGCGCTTGGATCGTCTTCGCTTCGCTCGCCAAATTTATTTTATTCTTCATGTATTTCTTTTCTTGCTTGTTGGTAGTGGATTTGTCTCCGCCCAACATATTGTATAAAGACTTTTCATAGTTGGTATTATGATATCTTTATTTTCCTTTATTTTGTGGATGAGATTAGTCGTTATGGTTTCTACTGCATATTACAGCTTATGTATGTATACGAGGTTTCCATATATTGGAGTATACGTCGTATGTATACAGCTGGTATGTCTACGTTTCTAGTTCTACGTATTTTGGGATTGGGGCGTTACATCGGGTCATCGAATGTAGTAGACTCTCGTCCCGCTACGTCCAAAGAACGCTGATGCTTTGGAAGGACTCTTGGTAACTAAATTTTAACTTTTTGTCGGGTGAAAGTTTGGTCTATGACACAGAGGACTGACACCCCTCTGGCAATTTATTTCTTAGGACAAGATTGTCACCTCTATGGCAGTCCTTTATATTACAAGGACTGTCAGGGTGTCTGCAGTCCTGCATATTGTAAGGACTGCCTTACTCTCTGCAGTCCTATTTATTTGCAGCAGTTTTTACATTTGATTTTTGTAGTTGTTTAGTTTTATTAACTCTAAGTTATATTGTAGGACTTATCATCTTTCGATATTGCGTTACCTGCTCCAATTGCCGTCGATGTAGGCCATTTATTTTGGACCGATATTTGGTTTGAATCAAGCGAAGATGCGCTACATTGGTGCCAAGAAGTTGGACGGAAAAACAACATATTTTTTATGATATCCAGATCGGCCTGAAACCGCCCGGGACGACAAACTGTGGTGGTTGCATGTGAAAGAGGTGGTGTGTTCAGAAGCCATAAGAAAGATACAGTTATCCAAAGTAAAGTTTCAAAAAGAAATGTTGGAACGAGAAAATAAGGTTATCCATTCATGATCCATATTAGAAATGAAGAAGAAACGAAGTGGACAGTCGAAGTCAAGAATGGAATCCACAACCATGAGATTGCCGAAACACTATTGGGTCATCCATATGTCGGACAGTTGAAAATAAGGAGAAGAAGATAGTCGAAGACTTGTCCACTTTCGTAGTTGCACCGAGACAAATATATTCCATCATACGACATAAAGATGAGAAGAACAAGTCTACAATGAAGTCAATATACAACGCCCTATCTACTTCGAACGCCATTTGGACGAAATCAAGAATGGCGACGCAAGAAGTGCTGAAGTTGCTTGTTGATAATCATTATGTTGAGTACCATAGAAGACATCCCCAGAGTAATAAAGTAATTTCACTCTTTTGGACTCATCCCGATTGTACATATTTGGCTAGGTCTTTCGCCGACGTGTTAGTCCTTGATTGCACGTACAAGACCAATAAGTTCAAGATGCCTCTCTTTCATGTTGTCGGCTTCACCTCTACCTGAAAAATATTTCCAGTTGCTTTTTGCTTCATGAAGAGTGGGAAACTTGAAGACTACACATGGGCGTTGGAGAAACTGAAAATACTTTACATCGGCCATAGACAGCCGTCTGTTCTTGTTACCGACAGAGAGTATACCCTAATTAATGCTATTTGTATTGTGTTTCCTCAAGCGGATACATTACTATGCACTTGGCATGTTAATCATAATATTTAATCCCAATGTAAGTTGAAGTTCGAGAAGGTGGATGGTAAACTTGACATGGAGATTTTTGACGAATTCTACAATGACTGGAATTGTGTATGGCGACTGTACGATAGACACTTACGATGCCGCATGGTACTTGTTCAAGAAAAAGTAGGAGACGAGGGAGTTGGCATACATTTCTTACATTAAAGATACATGGCTTGAACCGCACAAAAAATAATTCGTCTTAGCATGGACAAATGTGGTGAAGTATTACGGCACGACAACTACCAATCGTGTCAAAAGAGCACACTCAGTATTAAAGAGACATCTAAGCTCATCTCTCGGCAACTTTGTCTCGGTTTGACAAGCTATACATCTATCGGTAGACCGGACGGTGAACGAAATTAAGGCATTATTTGAGATAAGCTTAAATATTGTGAAGCACGAGCATAAAAAGGAAGCACTTTTGGATGCTTTAATGCGTGTGATATCTCACAAGGCGTTGGCATTAATATTTGCTGAGATTGGTAGGTCAAAGTTTGTTAGGTTTGATCCCGAGGTTTGCAGGTGTATACATCGATATACGCTGGGCCTCCTTTGTGCACATGAGATTAATTTATATTATCATCAATCCATCCTATTCCAGTAGATGCTATCGACGATCATTGGAGACAATTGTCTATAATGCCCATAGTAAACAAGGACAGTGATTTCTTCTCTTTGCCACAAGTGAAACTTCTCCACGCAAGGTGGTGTGCCTCAGTAGGAGCGGAGCGGGAGTACATTGAGATTAAAATCCAAGAAATTGCATGTCCGGTGACTACTAGAATGCATGAGCCGTCCGTTGTTTCTAATCCTAAAGACAGGCCTCAAACAAGATTGAGTAGTTCACAGAAGAGAAGGCTAGAGTCAACTAAGAGAGATCCATCATCCTTTAAGTATATTGAATAAAGCTTACAGCATGCTCTGCTTGCACGAAAGAGCAAGCTTGTCATTCACCTGAAAAAGGAGAAAACGGACCTCCCAAGAGAAGATATCGTGGATAGCCAATCACTGAGTTTGTATATTGACAAATTTCAACCTAAGATTCGCAGTTGCATTTGGTCTATTATTGATGTCCCGGGGGATGGCCATTGCGGATTTTATGTGCTTGCAAGATATCTTGGTTATTCTGACAAAGACGGATGGAGACAGGTGATGCAGGAGCTGTACGAGGAGTTAGAGACTCATCTTCCATTCTACTCCCGCATCCTAAGCAAAGAAACAGTTGCAAGTTTGTTGTTAAGTATCCCTTGCATCGACAGTGTTATCGGGCCAGACCACTACATGTCCGTCCCGTCTGCTGGTTATTTATTTAAGGTACAGGATACCTGTTGTATACGTACTTATTTCATCGGGTATTAGCAATACATTCTTTTCGATGTGCGCTCCTTCGACGGAGTACAAACGATCTAACCTATGTACTATAGGTCAAATCGGGAAACACTTCGTCATACTAAAGATGATCGATCATTCTCCGATTCCTCCACTCATTCTCTGATTCCTCCACCTTCAACAATTTGGTATAAATTGGCACCGGTCGAAGCAATCGCCTGGACCACACCTTTCTTTGATCAAATCAATCATTGTAAGAATTGTTGAAGATTGAGGAGCCAAGAGACTTACCTGTTGGCCACTATGATGTCGAAATCGATTGAGTATGGATATATTTATACTTTGACATTTTGTATATGGAGGACCACTTTTGTATACAATAAATTATATTATTTTGAAATATGAAGTCCAATATATGTTTTCTACTTTTACATGTGTGCTATATGTGTCTATCTGTGTGTAAAATGTATGAAAGTATCAATGTGCAATTTGTGTTTATCTGTGTGTTATATGTGTATATCTGTGTGCAAAATGTATGAAAGTATCAGTGTCAAAATGTATCAAATTCAAAGAGTATCAGAGTTTGGATTAGGACTGCAAGAACCCTGACAGTCCTTCATTAAGTTAGGACTACCAGGGGTCTGGCAGTCATGTCCCAAACTCTCTGTGAAGAGAGTTTCATATCCAAACTCTCTTTACAGAGGGTTTCAGACAAGATTGCAAGAACCGTGGCAGTCCTATCTTAATTGAAGGACTGGCAGGGTGCTGGCCGTCCTAACCCAAACTCTCTGTAAAGAAAGTTTGGTTATGAAACTCTCTTCACATAGAGTTTCAGACAGAACTATCAGAACCATGGCATTCCTAACTTATTGAAGGACTGCCAGGGTTCTTGCAGTCGTAATCCAAACTCTCTATGAAGAGAGTTTCATATCCAAAATCTCTTCACAGAGAGTTCGGGTTAGGACTGCAAGCACCTTGGCAGTCTTGACTTAATGAAGGACTGCCAGGGTTCTGGCAGTCCTGTCTGAAACACTCTGTGAAGAGAGTTTGGATATGAAACTCTCTTCGTAGAGAGTTTCAGACAGGACTGCCAGAACCGTGGCAGTCCTAATTTAATGTAGGATTGCCAAGTAGCTGGCAGTCCTACTTAAAACTCTTTGTACAGAAAGTTTTAAGTAAGACTGCCAATTTCTTGCAATCCTAATGTGATGAAGGACTACCAAGTGTATGACAGTCCTACTTGAAACTCACTGTACAGAGAGTTTCATAGATTGACACACAAGCATATCAAAATAACACCAAACATACCCAAACGTATCCAAATATCACCAAACATACCCAAACTTATCTAAATGACACCAAATATATTGTCACGACCCGCTACCCAAATTGTTGGGCCAGGCCGAGACATGCCCAGCCTACGTTGAGATAAAACGTAGTAAGCTGTTCTAAAGACAACAGGATAAGACTAAATGTGCTAACAGTTCTATAAGTGAAGAAGAATCATAAATGCTCCAAACACAAAAGTCGTCGTATATAGTAAAATATCCAAGTACAAGTAAACTGAAATGTAAAACTGGATACATGTCCAGTTACAAAATGATATAGTCTAATACATGTCTACTCTCAAAAGTCTAAGTAAACAAAAGACACTAGGCGAGGTTCCCTGCAGGAACATCCTCGTAAAGCAGAGCCGGGTCCTCGGCAGTAATCCCATAATATGAGTCGCAGAGTAACTCCTCCTCAGTAAGGACACCTACAACGTTATCCTGTCAGGACGGGAGCAAGTACTAAATCTAGCAAACTAGCATATGAAACATAGAAATGAACATGAGAGGAATAACTGGAAAGCATGGCATCACATAGTCTATCATGGCAAGGACACATATGTCATAGAGACAGATGTATATGTAATGTTTAAAACTGTAGCAAGTACGTGATCGGTCAATAGATGTACAATGCGCTGTGGCACATAATGAAATGTACATACGTACAAGTAGACAAGCATAGGTGTACATCCGTACAGAAAATGCGGGATAATTGCCTACGGCAAGATACGCATATAAAATACGACCTCGCTCGCTACTATAGGGGGGTCGTGATCACGTACACTACTATCAGTTTCCCCATAACCCATATTCTAATCATGTAAGAGATATATCAAGATTGTTCTAAGCATGGTAGTAACTGGAAGTACAACATGCAGAGATCTAACTTGCTACCCCAAGGATCAGCATATAACATGGTGGGGTTTGCAGTTCATTTATGTGACAATATGTAAAGTTCATAGAAAGTACTTGCCTCTAGCAAAGCAAAACAAACAAGCTGCGATAGCAGTGCTATGGATGTCCAGTAACTCGTCACTGTAGAAATAAATGCAATAACTTAGCTTTTACACTAAGCTAAAATACTAGAACACTAACTGGTGCGACACGACTTATGACTGGGCACCTAGCCAAAATGATGACTTGGTACAGGAGACCAATGTGGGGTGACACACTATGTTATCTAACTTTCTAGGGTCTTTACACTAGTGAGGGATGGGGTTCAACACGACTAAAACTCCAAATAACACAAAAAGCTACAAGTCGTAATTAACCAATAAATAAATCAAAAGATCATTGTGTTCCAACAATTTTAGAGATAGACAAAAAGCCTAGTTTTTCTTAAAGTAAAGTATCAAAGTGATCCTTGTTAATCATAGAAATTTATTATAATTTTTCTGGAATTTATTAACCAGTACAAGTATTTTATAAAAATCAGTTTTCCTAAGTATACAGAAAGTGAGTTTTGGTTTCATATGCCAAACTAGTGGCAAAACAGTAAATTAAATACTACAAAAATTATACTAAATTAGCCAACTTAACAAAGTATCTAAAAACTATTTTTCCATAATTTTAGCAATACTTTAAGTATTTTTAGAAAATCAAAAACAGCATTGTACATAATAATTAATTATCTGCGTATTTTGTCCATGTATATAATTTGAACCAAAGTTCAAATACAGGACCCAAGGCCATGAATCAAGTCCAATATGACTTGTACAGGTCTTGAATGTGTGAAAACACATTTGAGCCCAAACACCCATGCTAGGCTTGGACACCAAATGGTTGCAGTAATTTAAATACAATAAAAAATACAATTTGAAAATAGTCAAAATAATATTATTATTTTAATAAGGCAAATTTATACAAAAGAATATATACATACCTATGCTAAAAGGATGTATATAGTTATATAAGGAAAAATACTTAATTTATAAAGTATATATATATATATATATATATATATATATATATATATATATATATATATATATATATATATACAAATATATATATATATAAAATATATATATATATATATATATATATATATATATATATATATATATATATATATATATATATATATAAGAATACACTTAATAATATAGTGTATATATATATAATATATATATTTTTTTTATTTTTTTTTTATATATATATATAATATATATATACATAGGAAAATATATATATATATAAACATATATATATATAAATCACTAACTAATAAATATATACCTATATATTAAATACTGTTAAAATACAGTATACACACACATATATATATATATACTAATATATATATACATATATATATAAATATATATATAAAACTGAAAAAAGAAAAAGAAAAAGAAAGAAAAAGGAAACTGAAAAGGGGGGGCTCGAACTCAGCCCAGCACAGCGCGGGGGGGGGGGGGGGGGGTTTAATCGGGTCGGGCTGACCAGGGGGTCGGCCCGTGCTTTGTGTTAGAGTTAGGTTTTAGTTTGTTTTATTTAGGTTGATTAACATTATATATAAAAAAATAAAAACACGAGCCTGTGTCCGGACAGTTAGGGACACAGGTGTCTTGTATCCTAGGCTAGCACGACACGCACAAGTCGAATCCTTAGTGTCCAGACTCACCATCACGCTCGTCAGGACACGGCGAGTCCTATGTGTGCACACGAGACACGCACGACACGAAATGAAGCTGACACTTACGTGTCCGGCTACTCAGAAGAGTTTCGAGGGTGCTCGACGGCGGCTGAGGCGGCGTGGTCGCGGCGGAGTGGTGGCGCTGGGGTCGGCTTGGCAAGGCGAGCCTATCGGTGGTGGTTGCGGGCGATGGTGCTCGACGTAGGGGCGGCTCTGGGGTGGTCGCCGGAGTTAGGGTTAGGGCTAGGGTTTTTGGGGGAGAAAATGGGGCTGGGGGCGTCGACGATGGTCGGGGTGAGTGGTAGTCGACTGAGGGGGGTTGGGGGGTTATTTATAGGGGCTTAGGGTCGGTCGAACAAGGCTAGGTCGGCCGGAAATGGCGGGGGGCAGCTGGCCGGTCGTCGGCAGCTGGCCAGTCGTCGGGGGTGGGTAGATTTAGGGTTTTTGCAATTTGGCCCCCCCTAGTTTAGGTTATTACATGTAAGTCCCTAAGGTAGATAAATGCAATTTATAATTTGCATAAATAATACATAAATTGCAAACTGATATACTTATAATTCTAATAATTACAAAACTCTATTAAAATATTTCTATAAATTGCAAACTGATATTAAACAATCTAATTAATTGTAAAACTTAATTAAAATATTTTAGGAAATTGCAAATTGATATTTTAACATTTAAAACTCCTTAAAAATTCATTTAAAAATTCTAGAAAAATTCCTAAAAATCTAATTAATTATTTTAAGGCTAAAAATAACATTAAAAATTAATAAACAATAATTAAATAAAATTTTGAAAAACAGGGGCTTACAAGTCTTCCCTCCTTGAAAAATTTCGTCCTCGAAATTTACAAGAATTGAAGACCCGACAATATTCTAACATAGCAAGTAATGCAACAAAATGACTAAGGCTACGATCAAAACTAACCTCTAAGGTATCAAGCGGGAACGGGTGGTTCCCCCGCAGCGGTTGGATCGAACAAGTAAGGGAATCTCTCCCTCATGTCCGACTCCCTCTCCCAAGTAGACTCACCTGGGGAGTGACGGCTCCAAGCTACTCGTACTAGGGGTATAACCTTGTTCCTCAGCCTCTTCTCTCTCCTGTCTAATATCTCCACTGGCTGCTCAGAAACTGTAAGGCTCGGTCCGACCTCCAACTCTGAATGATCTAGCACATGACTGGGGTCTGGAACATATCTCCTCAGCTGAGATACGTGAAAGACGTCGTAAACTCCTGCTAGGTTGGGTGGAAGTGCAACCCTGTAAGCTACCTCTCCGATCCTGCCAAGTACCTCGAATGGCCCGATGTATCTGGGGCTCAGCTTCCCTCCTCGTCCGAACCGGATCGTCCCTCGAGTAGGTGATATCTTCACTAGCACCATATCACCGTCTGCGAACTCCATCGGCCTGCGACTAGCATCGGCCCAGTATTTCTGCCTGTCCTGAGCTACTCTGAGCCTGTCTCTGATCATCCCGACTTTCTCTGCTGCATCCGTGATCATCTCTGGCCCAAGCATAACTCTGTCTCCGACATCATCCCAAAAGAGCGGTGTCCGGCATCGTCGTCCATATAGCGCCTCGAAAGGAGACATACCAATACTGGCCTGGTAGCTGTTGTTGTATGAAAACTCTACCAAGTGCAGATGGCTCTCCTATGATCCTCCGAAGTCCAGCACGCAAGTCCTCAGCATATCCTCCAGTGTCTGTATCGTCCTCTCGGACTGCCCATCTGTCTGCGGGTGGTACGTCGTACTGAATTTGAGCCTACTGCCCAACTCCTCCTGCAAGCTCCTCCAGTAGTGGGATGTGAATCTGCTGTCTCTGTCTGACACGATGCTCACCGGCACTCCGTGTAGGCGAACTATCTGCTGCATGTATAGCTCTGCCAACTTCTCGGTGGAAAGCCCTACCTTGAAGGGTATGAAGTGCGCACACTTCGTCAGCCTGTCTACGATGACCCAGATGGCATCCTTCCCTCCTCGGGAACGAGGAAGCCCTGAAACGAAGTCCATCGTAATATGTTCCCACTTCCACTCGGGAATGGGTAATGGCTGCAACAAACCAGCTGGCCTCTGGCGCTCCGCCTTGACCTGCTGGCAAACTAGACATCTCGAGATAAAATGCGATACATCCCTCTTCATCCCGTGCCACCAAAGATGTTCCCGCAAGTCACGGTACATCTTGTTAGCACCAGGGTGAATAGAATATCTCGATCGGTGCGCCTCCTGCAAGACTGCCTCTACTAGATCTCCTCTCGGTACGCACAATCGGCTGCCACGCCTCAAGGATCCATCCTCTGCTATAGTGAAGTCATCCAGCAATCCAGCTAATGCCTGGGGTCGAAGTCTGCGAAGGCTCTCATCTGTAGACTGTGCCTCCCGGATCTGCTCCATCAAACCTAACTGAATGTCAAGCGCCATCATCTGTATCACTGATCCTGGCCGAACTAGCTCGATACCGAGCTTCTCCAGATCCTCCCGCAAATGCCGATCAATCATCAAGTACCATGCCATCGGATGCCTGCTCAGCGCATCCGCCACTACATTTACCTTCCCGGGGTGATACTGTAAATCGATGTCGAAGTCCTTCATAAACTCCAACCATCGTCTTTGCCTCATGTTCAGCTCTTTCTGCGTGAACACATACTTCAAGCTTTTATGGTCAGTAAAGATTTCTACACGCTCTCCGTATAAGTAATGTTTCCATAACTTGAGTGCAAAGATCACCGCAGCTAACTCGAGGTCATGGGTAGGATAATTCCTCTCATGAGTCCGCAATTGCCTAGATGCATAAGCAATTACTTTCCCATGCTGCTGTAGAACACATCCTAGCCCCTTCCCAGAAGCATCACTGTATATGGTGAAATCTCCAGAACCTGAAGGTAAAGTCAGAACTGGAGCGGTCGTCAGCCTCCTCTTCAGCTCCTCAAATGCTGTCTGGCAGTCCTCTGACCAAATGTACTCTGCGTCCTTCCGCGTCAGCTTCGTCATGGGTTCAGCTATCCTAGCAAAGTCCTGGACGAACTTTCTATAATAGCCTGCTAAACCCAGAAAGCTCCTGATCTCTGAAACTGACGTCGGAGCCTTCCACGTCTCAACTGCAGCAATCTTCCTGGGATCCACCGAGATTCCATCTCCAGTGACTACATGGCCGAGAAACTCCACTCGGTCTAAAAAGAACTCGCACTTCGGCAATTTGGCAAACAACCTCTCCTGCCTCAGAATCCCCAAAACTATCCGCAAGTGCTCTGTATGCTCCTCTGGCGTCTTCGAGTATATCAGGATGTCGTCGATAAACACCACGACGAACTTATCCAGATACTGGTGGAATGTCTTATTCATCAAGTTCATAAAGACAGCTGGCGCATTTGTGAGACCAAATGGCATCACCAGAAACTCGTACTGCCCGTACTTCGTATTGAACGCCGTCTTCTGGATGTCTGCTGACCTAACCTTCACCTGGTGGTACCCGGATCTCAAGTCTATCCTGGAAAACACCTTCGCCCCGCTCAACTGGTCGAACAAATCATCTATCCTGGGCAGAGGATATTTGTTCTTGATGGTGATGGCATTCAAGGCCCGGTAATCAATACACAACCGGACTGTACCATCCTTCTTAGGCACAAAGAGCACTGGTGCTCCCCATGGAGAAGCAATGGATCGAATGAAACCCTTTTTCAACAGGTCATCAATCTGCTCTTTCATCTCTATGGCCTCCTTGGGATTCACTCTATAGAAAGCCCGGGATAATGGTGATGAACCCGGCACTAGATCTATAGTGAACTCCACATCTCTGTCAGGCGGAAGTCCTGGAAGATCCTCTGGGAATACATCCATAAACTCCCTAATGATAGGGTGTGGCGGTGCTGCGTCCTCGACTGTAGCACAACAGTTCGGCTCTAGGCTGATCTCCGGCCCTGTCCTCCTGACACTGAATGGTGCTGTGCCTGGGGGACTGAACACAATACTACCCTCATGGCAATCTATAGATGCATGGGCATAGCTAAGCCAGTCCATCCCCAATATGATATCATAACCGGGGAGCGGCATCACAAAGAATCGCCCTCTGAACTCTCTCCCGGCTATAAAAATAGAACACCTATAGATAGATCTAATAGGCACTGGTCCTCCTCCCGTCATCACTCCACTAATCTCCGCAGTAGGTGTAGCTACTAGATGATGTTTATGCATAAACTCTAATGATAGGAAGCTATGAGATGCACCAGAATCAAACAAACATACAGCTAGAAAAGTATGCAAATAAACATGACCTGTGATGACGTCAGCTAAGTAATCCGGCTCCGAAACCTGCTCCGGCTCCGGCTCAACGGCTAGACTATAAACCCTCCCCTGAGGTCCCTTCTGCTGCTGCAGATGCTGTCCGAACCTCTGCTGCTGAGTCGGGAGCGGTCCTCTAGTCTTCGCTACTGGGCAGTTCCGAAGCTGATGGGTGGCAGACCCACAAATCAAGCACTGCTTCAACCTCTTCCTGCAGATGGAGATGTCGTGCCCTGGTCTTCCGCAGAAAGAACATATAGCTCCCTTCTGCTGCTGCTGGTATCCCGGGGCTCGAACTGGCGGGGTCTGATGGTGTGGTGTAGAGGGACGGTAAATCTGCTGGGGCGGCGTCGGCGCTTTCTGCTGGAAAGCCTGACGCTTGGACGGTCCCTCATGATGTACAGGAGCCGGCCTCTTACTAGACAGAAGACGCTCCTCAATGCTCCGGGCTAACTCTAGGCTCTGGTAGTAGTCAGTCGTACCGTTTGCCACTATAAGAATGCCAATGTCCGGAACTAGACCATGGCAAAACCTACGGGTCATCTCCTCTGGATCAGCAACCAGACTAGGAGCAAAACGGCTCAAGCGACTGAACTCTCCCGCATAGTCGTCAACAGAACGGTTCCCCTGCTGGATGTTCTGGAATCGTAGCCCCATGGCTACTCTAGCAGTGGTCGAGAAGAACTTCTTCTTGAACTGGGTCTTGAACTGGTCCCAGGTGGCTCTACCTCTCGCGAACAACGGCTCATTCCTGAACCAGACTCCGGCTAAGTCTATCAGCAGAAATCCTGCTGCCTCGACCTGAAGGTCATCCGGCATCCTAACTCCCAGAAGCTTCCTCTCTACTGAATCTAGCCAGTCATCAGCTACTACTATGCCCTCAGTCCCTGAGAACTCCTTGGGATTCAGACCCATGAAGTCCTTGACCGTCCCCGCTCTCTGCCGTGGCTCTACATATGGTGGGACCACGGGACGTCCCTCAGAACGCTCCATGCTCTGGCGGAGTAGGGTAGTCTGCTCCTGATGGGTTGTTAGGAACCCCTGGATCAGTGTGAGCAGCTGGTTCCCGTCGAGTGTGACGGAAGCCTGGGTGGGTATGGTGATAGGGGGTGGTGGAGGTATTGGGTCCTGCTGGGACCGGGATGTGGAAGGTGGTATCTGGGTCTGTGGATCTGTGGAGTGGAGGAAAGTGGTAGGTGGAGATGCATCAGTCAACTGGTCAGCTGACTGGATATGGAGGGCCCCATTCTCGGGGGTAATATGCTGGGACGAACGAGTAAGCACCATCTAAATTACACATAAAAGACTTATAAGGACTTGTTTAAAGTAAGCAATCATATGCAAGAAAATATAATTATAATAGCAAACATGTGATGTATTTCCTATGTTGCAATCCTAGCATTCCTCTAGGTGTTCTAAGCGTCTTTCCTAATGTTGTCTAATTACCTTAAGTTCCTAATTGCAGGCATGCTTGGTACAATAACGTAACCAAACAGTTTAGTCGGGACCTGCATGGGCCACCACTAAAAACATGTCACGACCCGCTACCCAAATTGTTGGGCCAGGCCGAGACATGCCCAGCCTACGTTGAGATAAAACGTAGTAAGCTGTTCTAAAGACAACAGGATAAGACTAAATGTGCTAACAGTTCTATAAGTGAAGAAGAATCATAAATGCTCCAAACACAAAAGTCGTCGTATATAGTAAAATATCCAAGTACAAGTAAATTGAAATGTAAAACTGGATACATGTCCAGTTACAAAATGATATAGTCTAATACATGTCTACTCTCAAAAGTCTAAGTAAACAAAAGACACTAGGCGAGGTTCCCTGCAGGAACATCCTCGTAAAGCAGAGCCGGGTCCTCGGCAGTAATCCCATAATATGAGTCGCAGAGTAACTCCTCCTCAGTAAGGACACCTACAACGTTATCCTGTCAGGACGGGAGCAAGTACTAAATCTAGCAAACTAGCATATGAAACATAGAAATGAACATGAGAGGAATAACTGGAAAGCATGGCATCACATAGTCTATCATGGCAAGGACACATATGTCATAGAGACAGATGTATATGTAATGTTTAAAACTGTAGCAAGTACGTGATCGGTCAATAGATGTACAATGCGCTGTGGCACATAATGAAATGTACATACGTACAAGTAGACAAGCATAGGTGTACATCCATACAAAAAATGCGGGATAATTGCCTACGGCAAGATACGCATATAAAATACGACCTCGCTCGCTACTATAGGGGGGTCGTGATCACGTACACTACTATCAGTTTCCCCATAACCCATATTCTAATCATGTAAGAGATATATCAAAATTGTTCTAAGCATGGTAGTAACTGGAAGTACAACATGCAGAGATCTAACTTGCTACCCCAAGGATCAGCATATAACATGGTGGGGTTTGCAGTTCATTTATGTGACAATATGTAAAGTTCATAGAAAGTACTTGCCTCTAGCAAAGCAAAACAAAACAAGCTGCGATAGCAGTGCTATGGATGTCCAGTAACTCGTCACTGTAGAAATAAATGCAATAACTTAGCTTTTACACTAAGCTAAAATACTAGAACACTAACTGGTGCGACACGACTTATGACTGGGCACCTAGCCAAAATGATGACTTGGCACAGGAGACCAATGTGGGGTGACACACTATGTTATCTAACTTTCTAGGGTCTTTACACTAGTGAGGGATGGGGTTCAACACGACTAAAACTCCAAATAACACAAAAAGCTACAAGTCGTAATTAACCAATAAATAAATCAAAAGATCATTGTGTTCCAACAATTTTAGAGATAGACAAAAAGCCTAGTTTTTCTTAAAGTAAAGTATCATAGTGATCCTTGTTAATCATAGAAATTTATTATAATTTTTCTGGAATTTATTAACCAGTACAAGTATTTTATAAAAATCAGTTTTCCTAAGTATACAGAAAGTGAGTTTTGGTTTCATATGCCAAACTAGTGGCAAAACAGTAAATTAAATACTACAAAAATTATACTAAATTAGCCAACTTAACAAAGTATCTAAAAACTATTTTTCCATAATTTTAGCAATACTTTAAGTATTTTTAGAAAATCAAAAACAGCATTGTACATAATAATTAATTATCTGCGTATTTTGTCCATGTATATAATTTGAACCAAAGTTCAAATACAGGACCCAAGGCCATGAATCAAGTCCAATATGACTTGTACAGGTCTTGAATGTATGAAAACACATTTGAGCCCAAATACCCATGCTAGGCTTGGACACCAAATGGTTGCAGTAATTTAAATACAATAAAAAATACAATTTGAAAATAGTCAAAATAATAATATTATTTTAATAAGGCAAATTTATACAAAAGAATATATACATACCTATGCTAAAAGGATGCATATAGTTATATAAGGAAAAATACTTAATTTATAAAGTATATATATATATATATATATATATATATATATATATATATATATATATATATATACAAATATATATATAAAATATATATATATATATATATATATATATATATATATATATATATATATATATATATATATATAAGAATACACTTAATAATATAGTGTATATATATAATATATATATATACATAGGAAAATATATATATATATATATATATAAACATATATATATATAAAATCACTAACTAATAAATATATACCTATATATTAAATACTGTTAAAATACAGTATACACACACATATATATATATATATATATATATATATATATATATATATATATATATATATATATATACTAATATATATACATATATATATAATAAAAAATACATATATATATAATATATATATAAAACTGAAAAAAGAAAAAGAAAAAGAAAAGAAAAAGGAAACTGAAAAGGGGGGCTCGAACTCAGCCCAGCACAGCGCGGGGGGGGGGGGGGGGGGTTTAATCGGGTCGGGCTGACCAGGGGGTCGGCCCGTGCTTTGTGTTAGAGTTAGGTTTTAGTTTGTTTTATTTAGGTTGATTAACATTATATATAAAAAAATAAAAACACGAGCCTGTGTCCGGACAGTTAGGGACACAGGTGTCTTGTATCCTAGGCTAGCACGACACGCACAAGTCGAATCCTTCGTGTCCAGACTCACCATCACGTTCGTCAGGACACGACGAGTCCTATGTGTGCACACGAGACACGCACGACACGAAATGAAGCTGACACTTACGTGTCCGGCTACTCAGAAGAGTTTCGAGGGTGCTCGACGGCGGCTGAGGCGGCGTGGTCGCGGCGGAGTGGTGGCGCTGGGGTCGGCTTGGCAAGGCGAGCCTATCGGTGGTGGTTGCGGGCGGTGGTGCTCGGCGTTGGGGCGGCTCTGGGGTGGTCGCCGGAGTTAGGGTTAGGGCTAGGGTTTTTGGGGGAGAAAAGGGGGCTGGGGGCGTCGACGATGGTCGGGGTGAGTGGTAGTCGACTGAGGGGGGTTGGGGGGTTATTTATAGGGGCTTAGGGTCGGTCGAACAAGGCTAGGTCGGCCGGAAATGGCGGGGGGCAGCTGGCCGGTCGTCGGCAGCTGGCCAGTCGTCGGGGGTGGGTAGATTTAGGGTTTTTGCAATTTGGCCCCCCTAGTTTAGGTTATTACATGTAAGTCCCTAAGGTAGATAAATGCAATTTATAATTTGCATAAATAATACATAAATTGCAAACTGATATACTTATAATTCTAATAATTACAAAACTCTATTAAAATATTTCTATAAATTGCAAACTGATATTAAACAATCTAATTAATTGCAAAACTTAATTAAAACATTTTAGGAAATTGCAAATTGATATTTTAACATTTAAAACTCATTAAAAATTCATTTAAAAATTCTAGAAAAATTCCTAAAAATCTAATTAATTATTTTAAGGCTAAAAATAACATTAAAAATTAATAAACAATAATTAAATAAAATTTTGAAAAACAGGGGCTTACATATATCAAAATAACACACAAGACATCCAATAATGCAATCATACCAAACAATATCCAAAATTACATAACATACATGTCCACATCCAAACATTTCCATAATATTCCAAACACAGAACATCCAAATATCCAACTTAAACAACTAGTTATCATGACGGGCCTTGGTGCGCGCCTCCAAATTTTGCATAAAGGAAAATTCTACAATGTCGTCGATGCGCTCCTTCGCGTTGGCGATTGTTACATAGTCATCGTTCTGGCATTGATTTTTAAGGGATTTGGCTAATTATTTTACCCTTGTAGCCTGTAAATGACACAACATACATTAAGTCTACAAACTCAAAAATATGTAAAGACTACAAATTCGAAACTCACTATATTCACCAATGAAGCATACAACACATTTTTGGAAGGAATAGGTCCCAGAGCTCCCACAATAACGGGACCTGGATTGCCAGGGTTCGACAACTTTGGATGTCCGACTGCCAAGTAGTACGTCATGTAGTCGTCGCTACAGTCGTCCATCTCCTTCACCGGTTGTATTTTATCTTCCCCAAGCACATGTTGTTGCCACTCGGAGTAGAAGTCGGTAACCCAGTCGAATTCTGCCGATTTTTAATTCAAAGGTTGGGTCCCGCGCGAAGGCTCCAGTAACCTTAATATGTGCTTCGGCACAGTTTGTATGAAGCCAAACTGACGAAGTACTCGATCAGGCATGTACGGTTCCGTGATTTCATAGCATGTGATCATGCCATGAAACAAAGTTACTGGTTCCACAGGGCGATTACTCTCCCGTAAATTCCGGTATGGATGCCAAAATATATGTAGAAAAAAAGTTAACATAAAAAAATAGTCAACAAATTAATAGCAAAACAAATTAACATGAAAAAATAAGTCAACATTTGGTACCTCTTCTGGCACCAAATTATCTAGTACATCACGAATAGCAGCTAGTGTTTGATAATTTTTAGTTTCTAGCTGAGTTAGCCTCCATTGACACACTCTAGGAAGGTGGTCGCCATAATCTGGGTTCAGCTCACCCCGCTTGAGCATCGAAAAGTGCTTGTATATCCATGCCTATACAATTTATAAATGAATAGTCAAAAATTAAACAACAAAATTTCGTATATGAGATTAAATTGTTAGAAATTTTCTTACATGGAGTAGAGTCTAGCATCCAGCCATTGTCTTAGTACCGACATGAGATGCTATACCAAGCTCGCGATAAAGATTGGCTAGTATACCGCTTCCACGGGATATGACTTCTACGTCATCCACATCAGATAAATTCAGAATGTACCTAGCATGTATCGAGGTTCCGAACTTGTTGTCACGACCCGATCCCAATTTAATGGGTCGAACCGGACCATGCCCAGCCTGCACCGTGGTGAGACGGCGGCAGTAAGCTGTTCCATTGCAGGTATTCACAACAACACAAGTACAATTGTCACAACTGTTCTATTCGGAATTGAAACTTTATTTGATAAAATATTCAGAAATACAACTGGAAGGGAAATGCTGAAAATAAAACTACAAACTCCAAATAAAAGAAAGATGCAAGAAAGGGAAACTATCTAAGCATCAGGTTCAGTAGTCCCAGGAACGGCGTCCTCCAGAGACGGCTCCGGTACCGTCGCAGGGTAGAGAACCGGTCGTAATAGCTATTATAGTATTGATCCTCATCCTCAGTGTTACCTAAAATGTTGTCTCCAGTCAGGAGGGAGCAAGAACGAAATATGCATCTCATATCTTAAATAGTAATTGGAAAGTGCAGGATAAACAGTTGGAAATAATGATTTTCAGCAGTTTAAAACAGTTCAGTGTGTTTTGAATATGCAAACGTCTATGACCGGCTTGGGTTAAACAGTAGTATCCTAGCGATACGATATGGCTTATCCCCGTGTGTGAGAGGGGTAAGCTAACACAGTCAGTTCAGTAGGGGCTTTGGTCAT
This sequence comes from Iris pallida, assembly GCA_029216955.1. Classification (NCBI taxonomy): domain Eukaryota; kingdom Viridiplantae; phylum Streptophyta; class Magnoliopsida; order Asparagales; family Iridaceae; genus Iris; species Iris pallida. Next base: position 20,164,435 of record JANAVB010016197.1, on the reverse strand, counting down.
AAACGTTTACACTATTCCCCCAGTCCCAGATTCAATAACAGTAACAGTCGGTAGAGTTCCGTGCCAGCAGTGTGGTTTAACATGCATCTTAACTTTACTAAATAAAATACAGGAATACACAAATCGTAACTTGCCTTGTATTAGTTTGACTGGAAGGACGAGTCGGTACTGAGGAAGAACGTCAGTTGTAACTTCGGGTTCCTACAGTTGAGAACTCGACTTAGAACCTTGAATAACCAGGCTAAGTGTGCTAGTTGCAATCTCTAGTAGTAAGTCCTAGTCAGATTTTAAGTTGTATTAATCTACAGCTAACGTTTACGTCGCAACTACGTGCGTTTGATTAAGCCGGTTAATTGGATTATTTGGAAATAACACGAGAATCAATTTAACTTTGGAAAACTTTGAGTTTTTGTAATATATTTATAAAAATACAGTTTCTTTTAGTGATAAATCGTGAACTAGTTATTTACTAATATTTTATCCATTTTAATTAATTATTAATTAATCATAACGAGAATAGATTACGATCTAGTTACGATTACACGTCAAAATCAGAACCACCCAAGATCACATCCACCCAGAAAAAAATAAAAATCTACGCTACACAATACAAGGGCACAGCTAAACATCCTAGAGTGGGCTTATGCCCTGTACAATTATCTTTTTACATCAAATAAGAGAAAAATGATTTAATTTCTAAATAAAGTGCAGTAAATAAATAACTATATTAAATAGCCTAAATATTAAATAAAATAATTTAAGATAAATGCTAAGAGTCTCAGACTCGGTCCATCATCAAAATCCAGCTAATACCATAACGCCCGGTCGGACCGGTGCGTTTGCATTTTGCCGGGGCCCACAGACCGGTACGGTCGTCGCCCGAAAAATCAGTTTAAAATTCATTCCCGAAAACCGATTTTGAAATCAAATTAAATAAGGTTTTTGTAAAAATTTGGGCAGCATTCCCTCTATTTCGGGACAACCCAAAACTGGGAAATGCGCCACAGAAACCTGTAATTATTCCAACCCAATAATAATCCCAAAATATATCCACCGAAAATAATTTCCAAAACCACCAGAAATAATTCCCAATCCACAGAACTTCCCAAAATATCCGGGAATCCCATAATCAACCAATTCACACCAAACCAGCAGGTAAAATACAGGAAAAATACGCTAACGTAGCTAATCGAAAATATAACGCAGCTAACCGGATTTCCCGAAGGGAATCCGAGGACCGATTTCATCACCGACTCTACGGGAGGGACGAACTACTGTGATTACCAAGAAATTACCAAATTCCGTTGGCGGGGAGCCGCGGGAAAATCTTGGGAAAAACCTAAAACTAAGTTCGGCAGCAGGTCGAAGATCCCGAACAGCGGGAGAGTCCGCGGACAGCGGGAAACGCCGGCGGGGACAGCAAGGAACCGCGGAAAACAGCGGGAAACTCCGTCGGGGCGCTGGAGGGCGGCGGACAGCGGAGAAGTCCACGGGAAGGGGTTGCTGGACAGCAGCGGGGCACCGACGGCACGGGCGCTGTCGGCCGAGGGGGTCGCTGACGCGGCGGGGAACCGCGCGGAAGGGGGTCGGGGTTCTGCCGGCGGGTCGCCGGGCTGGCTGCGGCGGAGGAGCCGCGGCCACAGGGGAGTGCGGCTCGGGGAGGAGCACCGCCGCTGCGGGCGGTCGGGATGGCCGCGGAGGGGCGGCGGCGCGCTGGACGGCGGCGGAGCTCGGTCGGGGAGGTCGCACGGAGGAGCGGCGCGAGCTCGAGGAAAGGGGGTTAGGGCTAGGGGAACCCTTCGAGAGAACAGAGAGAGAGAGGGAGAGATCTGTGAGCTGTTGAGAGTTTTGTGAGTTTTGTTTCTCCACAGGGAGAATGAGAAAGGTGAGAGAGAGAGAGAGAGAGTGGTTGAGAGTTTTTAGTTGGGAGTGCTCGTAGGTTCTGTTGATGTACGGGAAAGGTGGGAGAGTGGGTTTGATATAGGAAGTTGGAAAAGAGTGGTTGCACAGATGTGTGGTGGAGGAGAGTTCGGGATGAGAGGAGTTTTACCAATTCTCTAGGAGAATACACACTGGTCCTTCGGGACCAGTTCTCCTACTTAGAAAATATATATATATATATATATATATATATATATATATATATATATATATATATATATATATATATATATATATATATATATATATATATATATATATTTTATTATCATTACTACCAAGTCAAATATCCAGATTAGAAAAGAATTGGGAAAGAGAAGGGTTGGGCTCAGGCCTGGGTCGGGGCTCGGACTCGGGTCTGGGTCCAAAAATCCAAAAGTCCATGTTGATTATAATTATTTTCAAAAATCCTTTTTCACCCAAAAATAATTAATAATAATATTTAATAATAATAATTTTAAAAACGTTAATTAATAACACAACATTCTATTTAAATAAATAGCTACAGAAAATGGGTTTCACACTTGTCCAGAATGCCGACCGATCCTAGGATGAAGAGGATGTACGCACGGGCTACCATGTCAACGATATCATCATCATCGTCCTTCGTCTCTATGAAGTTCTCCACCAAAAATGACATAAATTTCGTAGGACTTCTTGAAGCCTGGCAGGATTGTAAAATTGGTAGCCTCAATCCCAAGGTGCTTTGAAACAAAATTTACGATCTTTTCGTACCATTTAATGGAGTTTTCATTGTTGTACATTTCCTTGGTTTTGACGCGCTCAGTAACTGGCAGGTCCAGTATCTGATGGACGTGGTCAAGTGTAATCATCAACTCCCCTGCTGGGAGATGAAATGTGTTGGTCTTCGGATGCCATCTCTCCACAAAGACGGATATGAGGGCACTGTCTATTGTCCTATAGACGTATCGAGCCAAATTTTGTAAGCCGCTCGGAATGATCTTGCTCTGGACGGCCTCCGATAAGCTGTCAAACTGCCAGGCCACGGATTTCTTCTCGTGGCTTACGACCTTAAGCATACGAAAGTTCCTCTGTATGTCGGACAACAAGATAAAATTAGAATTATGAAATACATATATATATATATATATATATATATAATAAAAAATGCCATGTGGGTGTGGATTCCTTTTGATGGAGCTCCCCAGCTCCTCGGGTTCCCCCCTCAGCCGGTGGCCTGTCGTCCCCGGGCGGCCGGGGCTCCACTGGCCGCTCCACTCGCGGGGAGGCCCCCCCTCTTCCCCCGCCGGAGTTTGCATGGCGTGCGGCGGCCCCTCCCCTTCTCCTCACTTCCTCGGAGTCGCCGTCGCCCTCGACGTCATCGAAATCGACGTTCCCGGTGCCCTCGACCGTCGCCAGCCCCATCCCTACTCGATCCTCCGCCAGTCTTCCTCTGCGCCCCGCGTGCAGCACGACCACGTTTCGGCCCGCCGCTCCCCAGGGTCACCGTTCCCGCAGTAGCGCCTCCCCCTCCCTCGACAAACCCTGGTGCTCCTCCAGCCCAGGCTCCCCCCGCCCAGGAAGTTGCCCTCTCTCCGGCAGCCCCTACTCCCGAGCTCCCCCCCGCTTCGGCTTCGGGTTGCATCTCCGTGCCCCCTCCCCCACTCGCGCCTCCTTCCGCCTCGTCAGCGGTTCCATTCTCAGTGCCTCCCGCCCCGGTCGAGGTCGTCCCCCCCCCAACTCGTCCCCCAATCCGCCGTGTCCACTGCTGCGGCCGAGGACTTCCTCCCCCATCCCGCCACCCAACTTGCCGCGCCACCTTCCCTCTTGGCAGAGGCCCACGCCCAAGCCCCTCCGGTCCCGGCAGCGGACTACCCCTCTCTCCCCGCTGCCCAGCCCGCCGTCGCGTATCCCTCCTCCTCGACGACGGCGGGGACCTACTTTCAGGACCCCTCCACCTTGCGGTGGTACTGGGTCCCCCTCCCAGCCCAATCGACTGCGTCCCATTGGCCTGACTCCGCCCTCTCCGTCCCCGCCCAGCCGGCCGCGGCTCCCTGGCCTTCTTTCGGCGATCACGGCTCCACCTACGGCGCAGTGGGTGGCGTACGCCCACGCCTTAGGGTCGTACCGCCGCTACTACTAGCCCTCCGGACTGCCGGTCACCCGTCGCATAGGGACCCGGCCTCTCCCCGCTCGTATCTCTGCTCTCTCCCCCTGGCGCTGCTTCCCCCACTCCGTCGTGGCCTAGCTACGGCCTAGCCGCCATGGTACGCCCTACGGAGCCCCCACTCCCGTGCTGGCCCCCCCGCTCGGTTGCGCTGGCTCAGCCCTCCCCTTAGCCGTCGCGGCCTGCCCAGTGGGGTCCCCTTCCGCCGTTCTCCAGAGCCCCTCGCCGGAGGCCCTGCTCCCCCTTCGACCAGCGGAGCTCCCTCTCCGCCGTTCCCCAGAGTCCCCTCCGGCCCCCGCTCGATTGCGCTAACGCCTCGGGATCCGCCCCTCCGTCGAGCCCCGCGCACCCTCGGGAAGGCCCAGCCCTCGGGCCCCGCAGTCCCCCTCGGGCAGACCCCCCCATTGGCCCACGTGCCCCTTGGGGCGCGTGTTTCCCCCATTTGCTTTTTGTCTTTGCTGGGTTTGAATTTTGAATCGGGCCCCGCCTGTGGGGCCCGTACTATGTTTGAATCCCTTCAATAATACTTTTATTTGCCAATATATATATATATATAGCAGACTAAATGGAATCTTACAAACGTAATGTACATACTGGATTCTTCCATATTTCATAAGCAATGTGGTTGTCAAACGAAACCAACATTGAGCAACCGGGCGGACGGAAAGGCTCCTGAGAAGGACAAGAACCGTCACGTGATAGGAGTTGGCCAATAGGCACGTCGTCATCATCGGAAGAAGACGGAGAACTAGGAGGAGCTCGTTGCTTCGACCGAGCAGAGGAGCTGGTCGCTTTGTCCGAGACCAGCCAGTCGCTCTAGTGACTTCGCTTTTTGGAAGCGGTTCAGAAATTCTTATCGGTCTCTCGAGAGGACGGCCCGCAGTGCGTTCCTTGCGCGCCGACACGGTGGGTCGTATTCTTTTGGGAGCCGCCGCAGGACTGCAGGACAACATACAGTTATTAAATAATATAAAAGAAAATAGACAACATGAAAACATAAAGTCCTACAATTATACTGGACTGCAGGAAGGCAAGAAGTACAACATTATTTCAGGACTGTAGAACAACTGGCAGTCCAAATATTAAGGAGGACTGCCAGACTTCCTGCAGTCCTCTTTCATAAGAGGACTGTTGGCTGCCTGGCAGTCCTCCTTAACATTAGGACTGCCAGTTGTTCTGCAGTCCTAATGTTGTCAGCCGTGACTGTAGCGGCCGAACGGCCACAACAACACGATACTTTGTCGTGTTCTAGGGTTAGGGTTTCAAGAAAAATGTTGGATTTATCGTGTTTGAAAAATCCATTCATGAACTGTCTAAACCTAATTTATCAAAACTTTTTAGAGAATTAACAAAGATTCTTTGAATTTGAAAAGAATGTAGAAAAATATAGAAGAAATTAGGGAAAAACATACCTAGTTTATGATGAGGGTTTGGACTTGCATGCCATCTCTTAGATTTGAAGGAATGTAGAAGAAATTTAGGGTTAAGAATTTGGAATAGAGTTGTGGAGAAGAGAATAGGATTTTAAGGTTTTAGAGAATTTGGAAGAGAGAAAGGAATAGAGGAAATGAAATGGGAGAGAGTGTTTGGGGGGGGGGGAGGGAGGGGGGGCTAGCCCCAAGTAATTTTTGGACTGTCCCCAGTAAAAGTTCCACCTTCTTGGGCAGTCCCAAGTAAGGGCTAGCCCCAAGTAACTTTGGGGGTGCCCTTAGAAATTGCCTTTTAAATTACTTCAAACTCAAATTATTATAAAAAAAATTAATAAAAACAAATAAAAAATTATCTTCTAATCCTAACCCATCCATAACCACCACTGCCAACCCTATTGTAGTGCACCGAAACCCTCCTCTCTCTTTTTATGTTGCCACTTTGATCTATAGGGGATCATAGTTGGCCGGAGTGGCAGAGCAAGAGAAGGAATGGTGGTAGAGGATGGGAAGGGTCATATTAGAGTGAGAATATTATGTTAAAAGTGGATTGTGATGGAGTAGAAGTAGGATTGATAAATTAAAATATAATATTTAATTATTTTTAGTAAAATTTGAATAAATGATTAATTATTATGATTTTGGTTATGGTCATTTTTTACATAATGTTACTGTAAATAAAAAGTGATAGTTCAAAGTATTAAATTGAAAGAATTAACTTTAGGGTATATTAACTTGTAAATACAAAAGAAACTAATAAAAGTGTAAATATTAAATAGTTAAGGATATTTAAGTGCAATTTAGCCTTTACATTGAGACAATTACTGATTGGTTTCATTTATAGGTGTATTTCTGAAAATTTATCTATTTCGTCATAATTCATGATATGCTTGTTGTATAATTTTGAGGATAAATTTTTTTCTAAGATGGGTGTGATGTAACCCACCATTTCGGTTTTACTTTATTTTCTAGTTCCTAAAATTGGTCATTATTATTAATATTATTACCCGTATTATTATTAATTAGGTTATTATTCTTATTCTTATTTATGTTATTATTTTTGTAAATGATTGCTTAGTTAATTATTAATGCTATATTTATTAAATTCCCCTCGTATGTTTTTCACTAAAACTATTCTTCCCTCTTTTACTTTGAAAGCACAACATGTGAACTTTTCTCCTCCTTCCTGCCATCTCTGTACTGCCAAAGGTCATCTCCTGAAAACATAGGCTCAAGCCCCTCTCCATAATCTCCCATGACCACCAGGGGCGGACACACTTAAGGGCAAGTGGGGTCAACTGATCCCACTGAAAAACCTGAAAAGGATTATGAGTACTACTAGGAGTTGGTACTCACCAGTACATCAGTGTGGGTATGGAGGAAGCACGGGTACGTGCACGCACACGACGAATATGCTGCAACGGGGCACACGAACGGGAGACGACGGACGCCGGGCGGAGGGCGCACGGGAGGCACCGGAGACAGGCTCGGAAGGTGGGGGAGTGGGGTCTGGATTCGGAGAGGACGACGAGACGAATGCGACGGTGGTCTCGGATTTTGATTTGGTGGAGGGAGGAGGAAGTTATGGATTTATTTGTGAAGGTTTTGGGTGAGAGAGAACCGGGGTGAGTACCAACTCCTAGTAGTACCGCGGGATGAGGGGATCTGAGAGAGAACCGGGGTGAGTGGAGGAATGGGCAAGTTAAATTAAGTGGGTTGGGCTTGGGTAGCTAAGTTATTGGGCTATAACAATAAAGGCTCACAAAACAAATATGAAGCATGCAAATTAAATAATATAAATCATGGGCTTCACAGTTTATATACAAAAAGTTACATGTTTATCCACTTTGGGTTCAGACGAGCAATCAAACAATCAAAGTAATAAAACGTGCACCGACAATCAACACGTTTTCATCCCGTTCGCATTTGACACGTTGTACCGGTGAGTACCAACTCCTAGTGGTACTCATCTCTCTAGAAACAAGACACCTAGATTATATTCACCCTGTTACAATATAGGGTCAAAATTATCTATTAAATATCTATTTTTGCTTGCTTATAGTTCTATAGGCTACCTTGCTTATGTTTGTACCTAAACCTTTCAGAGGATGGCAAATAGAAAACTTATCCCACCATTAGGCCAATAGTTATTGTGTTTATCTTCACATTTTTAGTTGTACTCTCACTTAGTATTGATGATTTAATATTTAGACTTTAGATATTAAGGAGATAAGCAAAGTATGACTAGTGGAGTAATATCTAGAAGTAAGTTGCATGAATGTATGGTCACCGGAAATAGGGTATCATAGTAAATCCTAAGGAGATGATAGTTAGGAAGACACGAACAAAGCTCGAGGATCAGTTGTTGGAAGCTTTTAGTCTAGTAAGATGTTATAGGTACATGACTAATTAGTTGGGCATTTATCAAAGACAAAATTTATGGGATATGAAAACGGAAAAAAAATGTTGAGATTTGAATTGAAATTTAAGGAAAAGGATGATGATATATGTAAAAAAATAAAAATAATACGAAGAAGTCATCAAGATGGTAATGTAGAGTTGCATGATGAAACCGAGGATTTATAAATGACGGATAATATTGAATTTAAGGTATAATTTCATTGGAGATGATGATCGACAAATAAGGATATGAACTTTATCAAATCAGAATTTGGAAATAAGGATTGTGAAATTATAAGTGTTACGAGGGTAAGTGAATGTGATATTATATACTATTGAAAAGAAAATAAAGAATGGGGGCGAAATAATATTATCAAGGTTGGTCGAATTCGAGAAATTCAATGAATGAAGTAAGATCAAGAGGAAGGACTGGAATTTAAACCTTGTACAAAAAAAAAGCTCAGGTTTAAAAAAATTTGGATCAAATATGTTGGAGTTGGTGGAAATAGGAAATCTAAATAGATTATATGGCTGATAATGGGTTAAGAGATTTCATAGTTACATCCTTCCAAAAATCAGTTAATTTTGAGGAAGATCGAACATGTATTCTAGAATAGTATTCTTCACCATATATCATATTTTTCTGTGACTTGTTCCTGTATTAATTTTTGTTAACCCATTACCATTTCCGTCACACTAGTTTGACCATATTATTCTATGCTTTTTTTTATAAATCTAGGATATAGTTGTGATTGAGAATTTTATAGTAGAATTCTAGATAGATATGAGAAGACTGTGACAAGAGGAGTCATAAATAAGTATCATGGGTGACCAAAGAATAATTTTGACAAACGAAACCTCGTCATGGATAAAATAAGAGGATTCCGGGAATCAAGAAATTTTGAGGATTTCAACTTTAGAAAGAAATTATGTAAGATTACTGAGGTAGGATCTGTCAACATATGGAGTTAAGTTTTGGAAAATAAAAATAGAGTTTGGCATTCTTTTGGATGAAGCTTAAGTATTTGACGATTTTGAATTTTATGATTAAAGGAAGAGTTATGAAAGATAGAGTAAGACGTAGGTAGAGTTAGCGAGGGAAGTCTAGGATTTGGTAAGGTTCTTTCATGGAGGAAGTGAATTTGGATATACATAAACATAAGAAAATAATGATCAAGTAAAGGAACACTTGACGAGGATCAACGTTTATGATCAGATGACTACTGTACCCAGAAGGGACGGATATAACCATGGAAGGAATATCACGAGCAATGAATTGATAGAGAATAAGTAGTGAGAAATTGAGATAAGACTATTGGCATGTAACTTTGGAAAGGAACAATTAGGTTTGCAATTCTACCAAACATTGGAGACTCATATTAGTGATGGTAAGAATGATTGAGATTTTGTGATATTTTGCTAATGTGTTTGACGAGAACGATTGTTAGGTGCATGGTTAAAGATTAAAATTTGATTAGTGATTATAATTTGGTCAATTGATTTCAAGAATTAAAATTTTTTGAATATAGATCATAGATCAACTTTAAAAAAAATTCTAAGGATTTACTATAACAAGTGAGGATTGTGACTTTGATGTAGTCAGTTTGGAAGAATAGCTGACAATTGGAAATTGATATCTGTACAATAATTTGATCGAAAGAAATATTTAAAATTTGAAATACATTTGGCTTACGAGTTACATACAATGACGGATGAAAATTTGATTTAGATGATTTTTGATACCAAATAGATTTAGCCTTGGCAGCTGCCTTAGTTTTCTGTAGATACTGAGAGTTCAGCTAGTTTAGCGAGTTAGAGATTGGTTTTGCATGGGGTATTAATAAGATGGTTATCTTGTAAGTCATTTTTTTGTATACCCTATCTTCTGGCCGTTGATATGATATTCTTCTATTCCCTTTGATCATCGCTCAGTCCTCAATGGAAATATCTTATCTGATTACATTCATACCATAGCTATGTTATTCTAATCACCCTCACTATCCTACTATCATACAACTTGTTGACTTTTCCTGAGTCACAAACCCTTATATCTCATTCCAATTTTTTTTAGAATTTTTAGCCCCTCCTCTCAGAAGATTCTATTACGTTTGTCTTCTCAATAAACTGTTGACGTTCGTTTATTTCTTGCCTTTTCTGTTTCACGGGACCTCATTTGATTTTTTTCCTATTTTATGATCATATTTTAATCGTACCTAGATTTTATTCGTGCCTAAAATAATTTTGATCACAACAATATTCCAACTATATCTCAGATCATATCTAGAAAATCCTGATCGTGCCTATATTTTATCATTGTGCCTGGCGATCATACCTCGAATCTGATTATGCCTGATGATTTAAATCTGGAACGATCTATAGCAAAGATTTATGGAGTACATGAGTTATGGGGTATAGATGAGATAAATATGAACAATTGTGATTTGAATCGAAGAAGGTATAATTAGTTATGTGAATACCAAGCAAATTGACATTGTAAATTAGAGGTGGTTAAATGATAAGCATGGAGAAGCACTTTTGGAAGGTGCATCAGAAGATATATAAAGGACGATCGAAACAAGAAATTTTGGACTTAAGGTGTGACTAATTAAGGATGGCAATCGTATGAATTGAAGGGTGCAAAAGATTACAAATCAGAAATCAGAGATATAAGGTTTGTAAATAATACAAGGTTGGGAGATGTAATAAGATATATTTTTGACACAGAAAAAAAAAGTTTGGTCAAAATGATACAGTAAAATCAAGATGAAAGATTCAAGCTTAAACAAGATAATTAAATTTTATTGAAAATTCGGGATCAAATATGTAAATGAGGATATGGAATCAAGATATATACATGTTGATGAACATGGACGTCTAAATAAATTACAGAGTGATCACATATGAGTAAGGAATGATAAATTTTTTACTAATCATGACAAATTGGAGTATAGAAGCGTGATGTTGGATTTTAAATGTGACATTGGGTTACTGAGGCTTGATACTAGAGTATTACGACAAGATGGAGTGTACCAAATTATGATATTTTGGTCAAGAATGAATAAGATGTATAAGAATATGATTGGAACACATGTAGTGGTATGACATAGAGTTAAATTTTGCATATATATTAGCAAGCTGAAGGAAGTACAAAACATATAGCGGGAAATATTATATGTGTTTAGTAAGAAAAGGTGGGAAGCCAAAAAAATTTTTAGATTATGACGGTAATTGACAATTCAGGGATGAAAGCAGAAATCCATAATTGTGGATAGTGACTGTGTTTCTAAGGATGGAAGGATGTTAATTGAGAATAGTAAAAAAGATTGATGAAGATATTGCACTGGTTGGAGTTGCTATGGGACAGCTAGCCTAGTTAGGCATAAGGCTATTGAGGAAGAATACCATGACTGGTTTGAGGCATGATTGCAGAATTGTACCCGGCCCTCATCTTGAAATTTCGAGGACGAAATTTTCTAAGGAGGGAAGGTTGTGAAGCCCATGATCTATATTATTTAATTTGCATGCTTCATATTTGTTTTGTGAGCCTTTATTGTTTTAGCCCAATAACTTAGCTACCCAAGCCCAACCCACTTAACTTAACTTGCCTATTCTTCCACTCACCCTGGTTCTCTCTCAGATCCCCTCATCCCGCGGACCACTACGTCCTTTCTGCTTCCTTCACGTACAAACTCTCAGAAAGATCAGAAACTCACAGATGCTTTTCTCTCTCACCCAAAACCTTCACAAATAAATCCATAACTTCCTCCTCCCTCCACCAAATCAAAATCCGAGACCACCATCGCGTTCGTCTCGTCGTCCTCTCCGAATCCAGACCCCACTCCCCCACCTTCCGAGCCCGTCTCCGGCACCTCCCGTGCGCCCTCCGCCCGGCGTCCGTCGTCTCCCGTGCGCGTGCCCCGTTGCTGCATATTCGTCGTGTGAGTGCACGTACCCGTTCTCATCGATCTCGGCGTTGTTCCGAGTCTAAGGCTTCCCCTCGGTACTCCTTCGTGCAAGCCTTGGGTTCGGATCTGTAAACCCTAACAGTCACTTTCTGGTTGCTGCCAAGTCAAGGAATACTCTGAGACAAGTTTCATATCTATTCCATGTCTATATTTTATTTTGATATTTAAATGTATGAGTCAGTTAGATACATGTAGTATAGTTACACTGATTTATCGTGGATCCCTCTCGGACTCCACATAGGTTGATGGATTGCTGGATGGCTATCTTGACATGTTGATTATTGACTCATTGACTCATTGCTTGGGGATTGCTTGGGGGAGTAGTATAACGTCTGTGACCAAAGCCAAATCTTGCTCGTTACTTGTCTGCGCTAACCCCAACCTCACTGTGGGTTGAGCCGTACCGTATACTATTTCATTTCGGCCGAAACGTTAGTATACATATTGTTTCTATCCCAGCCGGTCACATGCCTTGTTATATACTCAAACACTAGCATAGCATTGCATCATTCTGGACATTGACATCATCTTGCTTGTTGGTCTTTTTACTATTATATATATATATATATATATATATATATATATATATATATATATATATATATATATATATAGTTTCTTTAACTGTCTCGCATTTTACATTTATTATTAATTTAGAATTGCTAGATGCGGATGAAATATGTTCTTGCTCCCTCCTGACTGGAGATCCAATATTTTTAGGTGATTGCGATGAAAAGGAGCTGTCTTACTGCTAGGGCTGCATATGAGCCAAGCCGTTCGCGAGCTGCTCGAAGCTCGGCTCGATAAAAGCTCGTTTGAGCTCGATTTGTTTACTAAACAAGCTGAGCTCAAGCTTCATTTTCGAGCTCGTTTAATAAACAAGCCAAGCTCAAGCTTAGAAGTACTCGGCTCATTTGAGCTTGCGAGCTGGCTCGTTTAGGAACTTGTTTAGAAGCTCATTTGTTCTTTATTGAATTCTAATTTTATATATATTTGTGCATTATATATTTATATGTCCTTAATAATTGATATTAAGGAACTTTTTTAATTAAAAATTTATAATTAAATTGTTAATATTACAAGTACTTGAATTCAAACCTAACTAAATTGAAATCGAGCTCGTTAAGCTTGAAATCAAGCTTAATGAGTTTGAAATAAAGTTGAACGAGCTTGAAATCAAGCTTAACAAGCTTGATTTTGAGCTTATCGAGCTTGTTTATCAAGCTTGAATCAAACTTTCTTATCAAGCCAAGCTCGAGCTCAAACCAAGCCAAGCTCAAGCTTAATATAAACAAGCTCGAGCCAAGCTCAAGCTCTAAAATAAATTTTTTATCAAGCTCGAGCTCGAGCTTGAGCTCGATTAATTCTAGTCAAGCCAAGCTCAAGCTTACCAAAGCTTGGCTCGGCTTGGCTCGTTTGTAGCCCTACTTACTGCACTTTCTACGGGACAGACTTGGGTCCCGCAGAGGCTGAACCAGGAACCCCTGAACCGTAGAATGTTGGCTTAGCACTTTCCTTTACTTTCCCCTTTTCAGTTTCTTTTTTAATAAAATGAATATTGTTCTTGTTTGTTTTATTTTCAGACTTTTTCCAGTCGAATAAAATGTTTTAGTTCCGTTAGATGTTTCTGCATGTTGAGTTTTACTGCTTGATACAGCTTGCTGCCGCCGTCTCACAACGGTGCAGGCTGGACATGATCCGACTAGATCCACTACATTGGGATCGGGTCGTGACATAAACTCTCAAATAGAGAGCTGTCCCATTGATCTGGTTGATCATGTTGGTAACTGCCTACACTGAGAGGAGCGTGTTGCCATTGCCGACATGTGAGAATTGACATAACTCAAATTCTTTGACCCAGAGCGCCGAATTTGATCTGTATCTATCGATTTTTACCGTATCATTATTTTTTCAATTTTATAGTTACTTTTTTTGTGATCATCAAATCGTCTTGCGTTGTTGAATTCACAATCTCGAATTGCCCATGTGAGTGTACTCATACAATTCAGAGAACCTTTTTCGAAGCGCCATATACAACATCACGATCCAATATTGGCCGACGCATTTGCAATTAGCTGATCAACTTCCACTTTTGAGAGAATCGATGAGTACTTTGTGGCGTCGTTCTTGTATTTTTGACCTATCATTTCTTTAATTTGGACTTGTTCTAACTTTTGACAATTTTTTCATGTTATATGGGGCCTATATGTGGGTCCAGTTTGACCTCGATTGACTTGTCTCGCAACTCTACAATTTTGGATGACTTAATGATGTACATGATATTTATTGAGGAGTTCTGGACTTATTATCAAATTCAGTATCGTTTTCGACTTTCGGTATATCTCTACTGACACTTGACTCTTCTCAAACGTGAATAGTACTATATTGTTATTAATTATTGTTATATGATATACTATTGTGTTATTAGCCTGTAGATCGATACCGGTCGTTCGAGTCAGATTCGGCTGTAATTGACCGTTGGTGTTGAGTGGTATCGATACTTGCGTAGATAGTAATTATACTTATAACTATCTCGTTTAGCGATATCATGATGCTTGACATATTCCATGGATACGATCAGAACACCTAGGATGCATCACCGCCTTGCAAACTCATATTTTGCACACTTCCCCATGTCCGACATGTCGTTGGGACGATCAGAATCTGTACCAATTTTAGACTCTTTTGAGAAGATTCATGCTCTCGATAATACTTATGGACTCGTTGACCTGCGATGATATGTAGCATTTAGGGTTATATTGGATGTGTCGTGGATGCAATTCGTGCGATCTCATTAGTAGAGAAGGACAGTTACTAGACGTTGGGTTGTTATACACACGATTCTCTCCGGTGATCGTGATCCTCACGCAAAGCTATGGTAGAGACCTAATATAGACTATGAGCTCACGACGATCTATGGTACTATAGGCCATGAGCCCATACGTGCAAACGTTCTCCTCAACTTGCATTCCAAATAGTCAGTTAATATTATATGTACCCCCTTGGACATTGAGGAACTTGTTTATAGTAGTGCTTTTACTTTTGGCATGTTTATATGTATCTTGCTACATCCCTTTGAGGACCTGATTTTCTTCTATGCATAGGCGAGGAGATACCCAGAGGAGTACAGTCTGAAAGTTTACTCATGAGCTGTCCTAGCCGAGGACACCGAGGTTTATCTGGAGGAGTTTCCTTGAGTTGTGGTAGGACTTCTACTTGGGATTCGTAAAATCTTTATCTAATTAGCAAATATTTGGGTCAGGTTATCTTCATGTACTTTGTTTCATATTAAGTACTGATTTTAACAGGATTGTTCTATTAAGACTCTGGTACAGACTTGTATATATTATTATTGTCATATTTTTATTTTGTCTTCTGTTGTAACACATATTTACGATCTTATTATTACTATATGTGTTTCTATTCTTGTATTTGTGGAAGGAATTATTTTTAATTGAATGCAATCTAGTATTTATGGATGTAGTTCAATTTTATACAACGAAGTACGCTTCAGTGGGACCAATAGGGTTGGATGCCTCCACACTTGTATTAACTCGCCATTGTCATATGGTTCGATTCCATGTATTTTGGGGGTGAAGCATAACAACGATCGCTGAAGTGACATCTCGAACCCAACGGACTAGACGACGCTCCTTTAGAACCATTTCTCTTTCTTGAAGTAGAAAAAGAGTAGAAAAAACCCTAAGTATTAGAACTCTTAGAACAATAAAGGAATTCCCTTGAATCCTAATGAAGCGAACTCCTTGAAATCTCCTTTAACTTCCTATTCGTGGGAGATCAGAAACAATAATTGCCATTATGAAATCTTGACTTAAGCCTTATGTCGTCCATAAATCATATGGTCCATCAAAAAACTGTTTAGAAAGCCGAATCCCGAACCAACTTCCACCTAGGCCCCAAATTTGTCAATTGTATGGTCCATAAATTATGGAAATGTACCTCATCAACCGGATACTTGATTGAACTTCTGGCCAACAAGGTCACCGAAGTTCGATGAATATCCGATTGGATATTTGGCGGCCCTTTCAGCTCTCAACTCCCGTAATCATCCAGACTGCTTCCTCCCGCATCTTATAGGTTGGATTCTCGACATACTCCTTTTCTAGTCTAATAAGAGGGTGTATGTTCCTTAAACAAACTCCATGTATGTTGTCATGCGACCAAATTCATGCTCTTTGTCGTCATCAACCCCGCATCCCCCGGGCTACTGAATATCACATGTCCTCTCCAATTGCTCGACTACCAAGCAAATATTAACTGCCATGCATAGCATCTCCTGAATGGATTGGTTCTCCCTGAGATCACCGAATTTTACAACACTAAAGTCTTTGGCCATCAGTCACACTACGAATCTTGGCTGCATGCTCTCGACTTATGTCTTCCACCGGAACGTGTTTATGTTCCGAATAGCTTTCTCCCCCTTGGTTGTAGTGGCCAAGCGAATGGTGCAGTTCTCATGTGGTTGAAGCATCTCCCGAACCTCCCACCATCATGTTCTACATGAAAAAGCTCCACCATATATCCACATCCTCGAGTAGAGCAAGTCCATGCGCGATGTATGTCGTCTAAGGCCCACATCTTCCCCTGAACTGTGCAAATCAAGATGTATCATCTATTTCTTGAGTCGACTGCTCCTATGGTCTCCTTCTCGACTTCAAACTGCTTAATCTGATGTTGCTCCAACAAGTTCTTGCACCTCGCCCAACGTCAAGTTTAGATCAGTAAAGAAACTCCCTCCTAGAGGTCGACCCGGTAGTTTGATCCTGAAGATCCGACACACCCCCATTCGTCGTTACCTCCCAACACACTATACTCATTCTTCCTGAATTTTTCTTGGAGGTCTTCCCTGATAACTTGTCAATGATCACCAACAACTTCTTGTACACCTACCAAGCCCTTATTTGATGTCTGCAACTCGCCCCTACAACTAAGTAGCTTGAGCTTATACATATCGCAACACATAACCCCTCAATCCAGCATTTAAAAATCCTTTAAGCATCCAATCCTTGTCCTCAAATATGTTGCGACAATCATCATCGTTTCTCCTCCCAACCGACACCAAGTTGAGGTGCAAATTCGATTCGAATCCCCCCTTAAGGACAAGCTTTTGTCCAAGCTTCGTCACCAAGTGCCTCTGTCTAAAAGACGGCCGCCTAGACCGCCTAGGCGGCGCAGGGTGCCCGTCCGATGCCCGTTTAGGTGCCCGCCTAATCCCCATGACATCCAACTATGCATGTTTTGGGGTTTTATGGATTTTTTTTTTGCAATTTTTTGTACATTTTTTTGGGTTCTTTTTTTTTTGAACCACATAGATCTAGGCGGCCGCCTAGGCACCCGCCTAGGTGGGCTAGGCGCTAGGCAGAAGGTGTCCGTCCGACTAGCGCCTAGCGCTTTTTACAACCTTGCCAAGTGCAAATTCTTGATGCCTACAACCGCCTTTTCGCGCATCTTCACTCACTCGAACATATTGATTTTGTAACTTGCGAAGACCTCCCTCCGTAAACTAAACATGCTAATACACTCTCATGTCAAATACCTAGTCATGGTCATGACACTTGCTATCCAACGCGTCGATCACTGCAATGATAAGATCCGTATTGACATAGCCTTTTCTGCCATCCCTTTTGGAATGCCCTTCTTGCCACATTTATGTCAACCTTCCTTACAATCCACCTTCACATAATCTCGAGAACTCACAATCCACCTTCACAATCTCGAGAACTCCCTCGTGTTTGTGACGTGAACATTCCTTTCTATAAGATACTTTCCCGTTATTTATATATTATACTAATATGTGTACTATTATATTGTTTTTTTTTGAAATTTCACGCACACACAATTTGGGAACTCGAACCTTGTCGGTCCCTCCAGATGTCTACTCTAATACCACTAGGCTAGAGAACTTGGACGTGTACTATTATATTGTAATGATGATTGAGAGACTCTTTTTTCATAAATGCATTTGGTATGGTTGATATTTAGTTGACTTTCTTTTCCAAATCTAATGGCCCTCCGGCCGTCAACTCTCGTGATCCCAACTGCTTCCTCCATCTTATGCTGGATTCCCAACAAGTAAAAACAGAAAATTTTGAAAAAGGTAATAAAAGAGTATTAAATTACATAGAAGATAACATGATGGAAGAAATGTAGGGGCAGTAACATGCTGTTGGCAACATCGCTGCAATTTTTTTCTTCTTCAGGTTTTAGTGATGGAGAAGGCTGTGTATTTGTTGACCGAAAGTTATAGAGCCCTCTACTACTCTGGCAAAAAAACAAAAGGAAATTTACATTCATGTCGCCAAGTGTGTTGGCGACATGAGTGTCGCCAACTTCTTTGGCAACACATTACTTTTGTCGTAATATTTTCAACATATTATCTTCTCTATAATTTTATACTCTTTTGTTACCTTTTTGAAAATTTTCTCGACAATCAATATAGATTGTATTTACTGAAGCAGAAAGAACCCAGGTAATTGAGTTTTGATCAAATTCCGCTTTTAATCTATTTTGTTTCGGAAGTAAATTTACAAGACAAGCAATTGAGGAAGTAAATTTACAAGACGTGCAATTGAGATCAACAATTCATAATAGAAGCATCATTAGCATCTAATAGTTATTATTTTCTCCACAACTTTTGTCATTCTACATTTTGCTCTCCATTGTACTCGTTGGAATTATCAAAGATACTCTATAAAGTGGAATAGGACTCTCACATAAGATCATACACATGAAAAAGGAACAAAATCCTACGCAATCTGAGGATCCAAGCTGATGAGAAACCCGAACCTGAATGAGCACAACCATGAGTCAGAAAGTTGCAATAGATCTGTAAATGAACAGAAAAGAACTACTAAATGTTCATAACAAAAAGTTGGGATCAAGTGGGTGCTTAACAAGTCATCAAAGTAGCTAATAGGCAAAAAAAAAAAAAATGAAAATAAAAAACATGGATATGTTTTGATTTCTAACAAGTGCCGTAGGTGTTTGTTAAGTGGATAAGAATATTGTACCAAATTACAGCACGACTTATGATTAGCAATGAGCGGCTTTGACATTTTTGTTTCATAGCAAGTACAAGATCATAGTCTAAATGATGCGTTAGGATGTATTTCGTTAAGTAGTACCCTTTGTCATTTTGAGTTCCAACATGAATAATTTATTTGTTCATGTTTCAAACATACATAGTGCTAATATAAAAAGTGAAACATTAGAATTATTTGACAAATAATTCAAAATTTTAGACATCTTTACTAAAAACACCTTGAAAGATCATTCCTCAAACTATTATTTAGTAAATATATAGTATTGCTTGAATCACTGTCATGTTCAAAACTTTCTGACCTGATCAACATACAAAACTCATCCACGTTATGGTAACTGCATGAGATCACCATTATTTACTTAGAGAACGACTGAGACCACTAGTAAAAGAGAGGCGACGGAAAGTCTGCACTTAGTCTCAAGACATAGGCAATCGACTAACTATCAGAGAAAGAAACAAGTAATTTGATGTAATGCATCACGGCCATCCAAACTGGTCAATGACTTGATTGGAGACAGCAGATAACTGGGTTCAGACAGATAACAAGTTGGGTTCTTATGTCTATGATTTTTTTTCCTAGAAAGTTGGGTTAGTAGTGGTTTAGTCTCGCGCTATATTAGTATTATCAAGTATTTTCTTGTGATCTTGGATATGTTGTAAAAAGAGTTTGACGTCTTTTTTACTTTGAAATTGCAGACGATCCTCAATTTGCTTTTCTTCTGATCTCTTGACTATACAACATAACCCCTATAATATTAGGTTGTTTTTTTGTTTCCATATAAAAAAATATCGTTGAGATTTGGAAAGAGCTAAATAGGTTAATTCATTAACATAAGAGTCATAACATATTTATAGGAACAATGTGGGACTAAAACAAGAGGCTATAGCAAAAAAAAAAAAAAAAGAGTACAAAATGAGGAGAATATATGCACTCTTCTACTCTCAGCAAGCTGGATTGGAGAGAAAAATAGAGAATCAATGGCCGTGGAAGAGCTTTGATGACAATATCGGCCAACTGAGATGGAGGAGGGATACGGTGAAGAAGACGAACTTCATGAAACTTGATCTTGCTCGAGTGAAGTGACAGACCACCTCAATATTCTTTGTGCGCTGATTGAAGACAAAATTCTCACTAATGTAAATAATTATTATTATCGCAACTAAGATGCTAGAGAACTGATTAGAACACCGAGCTCAGGTAGAAGCCTCTTGGACCAGCTAAGCTTGGAAAATGCATGAGCAGTTAAGATATACTTAACCTCAATTGAGGAACGTGCATATGTTTGTTGGTACATCGCATGACGAAGGTCATCACCAAAATAGATACACTAGTCACTAGTAGGACGGCAATCATCAACAGACCTGGCATAGGTGGCATAGCCAGCGTCGATGTTGCGGATAGATCAAGTATAGAACAATTAGATTGCACGCACATGGAAATAAAATTGAGCAATCACAAATTAATACAAAAGATTGAAGGTGGAAACTCTAAACGAGAAAAAACTACCGATAGACTACAGATCAGATGGAAGCTATTTATAATCTTCCAATTACATATAATAAGAACAATAATTCCTAATCCTAATAAGAAAACATTGATTCATAATCCTAATAAGGAAACAATGATTCCTAATCTTAATCCTAATACTAGACGAGATTCAAGACTCCCACCAAATCCCTATCTTGGACTGAATTCCTGACGTGAATATCAGATTCTGCTTCTGTCCAAACGCCCAACACAAGACTACTTCCAACATTAAGCAACTATAAACAATGTTTGAACTTGAGAGTAGGTTCAGACTTCGTGAGCATATCAACTGGATTTGTTCTCGGTGCTAATCTTTTTGATCTTGATCCTTTTCTCCGAACGAATAAAGTGGGCATCTTACGTCGATATATTCCATTTTCGTCCGATCATTAAACATCTTATCATTTGCAAAGTAAATCGCAATATGACTATCGCAATATAGAATGGTTTGCTCCTGATAGAAATCCAAAATTGCTTGCTAACCCTTTTAACCAGATGCCTTCCTTCGTTGCTTTCGTCAATATGCTGCCGTATACCCGCTTCTATGATGGACAACGCAACAAAAGACTGCAGTGCAGCCGGTGATTGATCTCCTTCCATCAAGATTGCCTGCATAATTTGAATCAGAGTATCTAGATACTTCGAAGAAGTATCGCCGCCTCCATGAACAAGTCCTACTTTTGTCGTTTCCTTCAGATAGCAGAAAATCCACTTGATCGCTACCTAATGTGACTTTCCATGTTTAACCATACACCAACTGATTACGCTGAATATGTGTGCAATAACAGGACGAGTGCACACCATAGCGTGCATTGAAATTCCTACTGCACTAGCATATGAAACTCATGAAATGTGATCCTCCTCGGCTTTTGACCGAGGCGCGTCTGCCGATGAAAGACGAAAGTGACCGGCTAATGGAGAACTCACAAGCTTTGCATCTGACATACTGAATCTCTCCAATATCTTACCGATGTACCTCTCTTGTAACAAGAAGAGTCTACTCTGCTTGTGATTCTGATGTGAATCGACCCGATCGATTCACAAATAATTTATAGAAAAATAGAAATAGAAGGAAAAGAACGATCTTTATTAGAGAAAAGAACAAACTCCCAACTTTGATGGACGGACAAAGTCTAAACCCCTCTGAATGACACTTGAGAGTTTCTTCTCAATACAAGCATAAGCAATAAAAGACGGCTAGACCTAATATATATAGAAAAAGCAAAGAGGAGGATTATTTGTGGTGAAAGACCAAAATAACCCTCCATGACTAAAATTAAATAAAATAAATAAAATGACTAAACGGCTCATCCGCGTCTCCTGCGACGTGCGTACGTGATGACGCCTCCACCACCCGAGGAAGGTGCGGCGCCAGGTGCGCTCGCATCAATACCCCCCCTAAAAGAGCCACCTTGTCCTCAAGGTGGAAATCTGGAAACTGTGTCTGGAATCTCGCATAGTCCTCTCAAGTCGCGTCGCAGTCTGGTAGTCCCATCCAATGAATCAGAACCTCCCTCGTCTGTCCTGGTCCCTGCCGAACTGCCCGTACCTCCAAAGGCTCCAACTGCACCTCCATATCCTCCGTGAGTGAAGGAGGAAGAGTAGGCGACACCGCATGATCCCCGACCGCCTTCCTCAGCTGAGATACGTGAAAAACGGGATGAATCGCCGAAGTGATCGGTAGCCTCAACCTATATGCCACCTGTCCAATCCTGGCCTCCACCTGATATGGACCAAAGTAACGAGCCGCCAGCTTCTCGTTCGGCCTCCTCGCCATCGACCTCTGCCTGTAGGGACGTAGCTTGAGATAAACCATATCTCCCACCTGGAAACTTACGTCCCGTCTATGCATGTCCGCCTGAGCCCGCATCACCTGCTGTGCTCGCAACAAATGCTTCCTCAACTCCTCTAATATCCCATCCCTCGCCTCTATGTACTCCTCCACCTGCCCCACTGGTGTCTGAGTGTCTCCAAATCGGACTAAAGGAGGAGGGTCTCGTCCGTACAACACCCTGAAAGGGGTCGTTCCCGCCCTCGAGTGGTACGAAGTGTTGTACCAGTACTCTGCCCATGCCAACCATCTGTGCCACTGCCGGAGGGAATCAGAGGCGAAGCACCGCAAATAAGTCTCCACGCTGCGGTTGACGACCTCCGTATGGCCGTCCGTCTGGGGATGGTAAGCGGTACTCCTCTTCAGGACCGTACCCTGTACCCTAAACAGCTCGTCTAGCAGCTCGTCGATCACCGGAATAGAAAACTTGTCAGCGACCGTCTCCTTGTTCAGCGCCCGGTAATCGACGCAGAATCTCCAACTCCCGTCCTTCTTCTTCACCAAAAGCACCGGTGACGAAAAAGGAGTCACACTTGGCTGGATCACCCCAGCCTGCAGCATCTCCCGCACCATCCGCTCTATCTCGTCCTTCTGCAGATGCGGATACCTGTAGGGACGCACGCTCACCGGTGCTCCCTCTCCCCGTAGTACTATCGCGTGCTCGTGCCCTCTGATCGGAGGTAGCCCTTGCGGGCTCTGGAATACCTCAGAGTACTGCTCCAACACCGCCTTCACCTCCACAGAGGTCTCCTCCTGTGTCTCACCCTCAACCGAAATCCCCTGGAACTCTACTAGGTACCCCTCTCCTCCCGTCCGCAACGCTCGCGTAATGGACTTGAGGGCCACTACCGAGAAACAGAGTCGGATCCCCCCTCAGCACCACCGTCTCGCCTCCCTCCAGGAACTCCATCCGTAGAAGCTTCCAGTTCACCTTCATCTCCCCGAGCTTCTTCAGGCACTGGACCCCCAATATAATGTCGACGTTGCCCAGCTCCAATGGTAAGAAGTCCTCCGCCAGCTGATATCCCTGCAGTGAGAGAGACACCCCCTTGCATAGGCCCTTGCTCTCCTCCATCTTCCCGGTGCCCAGCAACACCGTGAACTTCTCCGCCGTACTCAACTCTAGGCCAAGCCGCTCGACCAGTCTCTGAGAGATGAAGTTGTGGGTTGCCCCACTGTCGATCAGCACCGTCACCGTCTGCTCCCCCAACGTTCCCGCCAACTTCATGGTGTGGTTCGGAGTGAACCCTACCACTGAGTTGAGGGTCACCTCCGCAACATCCATGTGCACATGATCCTGCTCCTCCCCAGCACCTGCTGCTATAGCGGCCTCTTCCTCCGTCGGATCCTCCTCGTCGGGCAAGATCACGATCTGCAGCAACTTGCTTGCACATCGATGATCGGGAGTGAACCTCTCGTCGCATCTGAAGCACAAGCCAGCTGCTCTTCTCGCCTTCATGTCAGCATCCGACAGGCGCCTCCCCGGTACTATGGAGCCCCCTGTCCTACCTGCGGGTCTAGGTGGTACTGGTGCCTGAGCCCCCGCTGCTGGTCGTGGAAGTACTGGGCCCGTCTGACTGCGCTGCCCCGATGCTCCCCAAGCGCCCTTAAGACGTCTCTCCTCTGTCAATTTCTCCTCTGCCTTATGAGCCAGGCGGAGCAGATCCTCTAAGCACTGCGGACTCTGCAACCGGAGCTCCGCTCGTATGGAGGGCTTCACGCCCTTCATAAACATCCCGATCTGCAGCTCATCCGACACCCCTCTGACACGTCCGGATAACAGTTCGAACCTCGCTACGAAGTCCCGAACCGTTCCCTCCTGTCGCAGAGAAGACCACTGCTCGTAGAAGTCTCCCCCGACCGTCTCCTGGAATCGGTCCAAAAGGTATGCAGTCAACTCCTCCCAGCTGCGGAATGGGGTCCTCGCCGACCTCCACTGGTACCACGCCAGGGCCTGGCCCTCGAAGTAGATCCCGATGCATCTGAGTACCTCCGCCTCAGTCAACTCCATGACCTCGAAGTAGCGCTCCGCCCGAAAGATCCAATCGTCCGGATCCACACCCTCAAACGTAGGTAGCTTCAGCTTCTTAAGCCGGCGGTCAGCGCTAAGGTCTCCCTGTTGTATGTCATCTCTGGCTCGACCTCCTCCCCACCGACCTGTGTCTCGCCGGTGGGCCACGTACGGAACTCCGTCACCTCCTCCATACCGCTCCTGGAAGTGAGCGGGAGCTGCCGTTCCCCCACAGAAATTACTGCCTCCGAAAGCGCCTCCCACGGTCCCTGCCCCTCCTGGGGGCTCTGTTCCCCATGTCCGACCCCCGTGGAGGGTTGGCTGCCATAGGGCACCCCCCGGAGGGGGTGCTGTGCCGCTGGGCTACCCCCACTCGTCGGCGGCCGGTCCCAGGACACTCCCCGCAGGAGGCGGGGGCCCGACGTGGCCCGGGTAATCAGCGGCGACCGACCTGCGGCCCTGGCGGTCAGCGGCGATCGGCCAGCGACCCTGGCTCGCGTCCGCGGCCGGCCAGCGGCCTCCCGCCGGCGCCGACCCTCCTGGGCTTCGGGTAGCGTCGGCCGTGACCGGCCAGCGGCCCTGGCGGTCGGCGGCGATCGGCCAACGGCCCTGGCTCGCATCGGCGGCCGGCCAGCGGACTCCTCCCACCGGCGCCGGCCCGCCTGGATCCTGGTGATCGACGACGGTTGTGATGCTGGGATCCTCGGTTTCGCCGAGGTTTGTCGGAGCAAACCCTAGGCGGCTGCCTAGGATTTGGGCTGCTGCCGCCTCCGGGGCTCGTCGATTCGGCGCCGGTCATCTTCTTGGAGATGTCTTGCAATATTGTCATCATTGCCGGAATCGTTGTCATCTCCTTCCGCATGCTCCGCACCTCGGTTTGAAGTTCCTCCTGCGTGGACGCTTGATCTTTGATTGCCGCCTTCAAACCCTCGATCTCGAGATTGAGATCCTCACGAAGACATTGGATCTTCTCCTCGATCGTGTTCCTCGTCCCGTGCGCCATGGATTCGTAGAGAGCTCTGATACCAATTGATGTGAATCGACCCGATCGATTCACAAATAATTTATAGAAAAATAGAAATAGAAGGAAAAGAACGATCTTTATTAGAGAAAAAAACAAACTCCCAACTTTGATGGACGGACAAAGTCTAAACCCCTCTGAATGACGCTTGAGAGTTTCTTCTCAATACAAGCATAAGCAATAAAAGACGGCTAGACCTAATATATATAGAAAAAGCAAAGAGGAGGGTTATTTGTGGTGAAAGACCAAAATAACCCTCCATGACTAAAATTAAATAAAATAAATAAAATGCCTAAACGGCTCATCCGCGTCTCCTGCGACATGCGTACGTGATGACGCCTCCACCACCCGAGGAAGGTGCGGCGCCAGGTGCGCTCGCATCAGATTCCTCGTAATCTCCATACCAAAAATCTTTCGAGCAGCACAAAGATCTTTCATTTCAAACTCACTATTGAGAACCACCTTCAACATCTGAATTTTGACTTGTCTCGAGCTGCGGTGAGCATATCGTCTACATAAAGGAGAAAATAGATATATGAATCATCATCATTCTTCTTGTGCTAAACACAATAGTCATATGAATCCTTACACAGCCATGCCCCTATATAAACCGATCAACGAGCTTGTGCAAGTGTCTTGGTGATTGCTTCAACTTGTATAAGAACTTCCACAATCTACAAATGTGATCCTCCTTGTCGTGAACTTCAAACCCCTTTGACTGGCTCATCAGAATGTCATCCTCCAACTCTCCATGAAGAAACGCGGTCTTCACATCAAGATCTATAGCTAGTACCCAAATAGAAGTGTCATGAGAGAATATATATCATCGTAATCTACGTTCTCTCTTATTGTAGCCTTTAGCTACCAAACGAACCTTATATCTTGTAGCCTATTTACTTGTAGACCTATTTGCATCCTATGTTGTACTGGGCGCTAGGCGAGGCGTTGCCACCCGCCTCGCTTAAGCGATCCTAGGCGCCGCCTAGGATCCGCTGCTATGAATCTATTTTTTTTGCAATTATGCATACAACAAATATGTAGTATAACTAATAATCAATAAGTATTACGCAATAAGCATAAAAGTAATATAAGAAGCAACAAACATGAAATAACCAATATTCAACATCAAGTAAGGATAATAAGCATAATTGGACGACCCTAGGCGGAAGCCTAGGCGTGCCTAGGCGAGCAAAACGTCACCCAGAATTTTTTCCCCTGGGTCGAGGCGAGACCTCTCCAACCTGCACGCCTATGCGTCGCCTGTGACAACATAGTTTGCATCCTACTATCTTCCTTCCTATTAGTGCTAGTACGAGCTCCTAAATTTGATTCTTGTGGAGAGAATCTATCTCTTCACCCATCATTGCATTCCACTAACTAGATTTTACATTTGAAATAGCATTTCGATATGTAGAGGGCTCCGGAGACTCAACCTCTTATGCTATGCTAAGTACATACGCTATTAGGTCTTCACAACTATATTTCTGAGGGACACAAATTTGTCTACGTGGATGATCTGTAGCAATACTATATAGTCTCTGTTGCGATTGCAACGGTTCCAACAGCTGTAAATCCGTGTCATGTGGCTCCCCATTGAATTGCCTATAACATAGTCGTATCAAACTTTACTTGCTTACTACTGTCCTCTCCCGACACCTCAGAGGATGAATTTTTCATCGAACATAACATTCTAATCAAGGTTCGCATTTTCGGTATCAGAATCGGTATCAGACTTTCCTATGAGTATCAATATCGACATTATCGATAGTATCATCTGTTTTAGATCGAAGTATCAGATTGTTTGTTATCGGAAAGCAAATAACTATTAACAAACTTAGAGAAAATATGTCCAAATTTTAGGCATAAGTTTAAGTATTTACTATGTTGTTTCATAGTAGTTTTGAAACTGAATAAAATAATAGTCACTCTTGCTGATTGGTTTACCTGCAATAAATAAATTTTCTTCATTTACATGTTTTTACAACCTTACTATGAATTTTACATCCTTGTTGATTAGGTTTATTTTTCAATCTTCTTTATCGGATTGACTGAAAAAAAGATCCATAATGTCGATCTCGGTCAGTATCGAGATCGTCCGGTATCGTATTGGGACATGCCAAAGTGTATCGATATCAAGCGTATCGGATCGATATTAGCCGATACTGCAACTATAAGCACAATTAGATGACACGCACAAGTAAATAAAATCCAGCAATTGCAAACATAGAAGATTTAAGGTGAAAACGCTAAACGGAAGAAAACTATCGACAGAGCAAAAGAGAATTCACTATTACGGAGAAGGGTACAAATGGAAATTACCCTCTACAGAACAGATGGGAGCGCTATTTATAACCTTCAAATTACAAGGAATAGAAAAAACAAGGATTTATAATCCAAATAAGAAACGATAGTTTGAAATCGCTAATAAGGAAGCAAGGATTCCTAATCATAAGACCATATGGGATTCAAGACATCCCAATAGTCGACATAGGCAATAAAAGATAAGAAGGATAGTTGATAGAGAAATCCTTGGCCGAATAGTTCATCATAACCGTAGGAGATTGCATGTACTGGTTGACTCTGCTGATGCAAAAGAAATTCAAGGAGAACAACAATCAGATAAATGAGTTCGCCAACAAGTCGAAAAATACATGCCAAGCTAAGGGGAAGTGGATCAGATCTTCCTAAGAGGAGTTAATGCTGGAGCAACCAATGTTCTGATCTATAGGAGTGTCAGCCTAATGACAACCCAGGAAATCAATTTCTTCCAAGACATATAAGCAATAATTATGCCGAGAGAGAAGGAATCTTTCAAGCAAGGAACCCCATGCCAATAAAGTACCAAAAGACCCAGGTGTTTGATGTTAAAGTGGATGTTAGGATGGACTTTTAAGTCTGGATATTCCAACAGATTGATAGCGTTGATGCCATCCATAAGGTTAGGAAAATAACCATGGCCCAGAGACGACGATTGGTTAAGAGTTGGTAGTACTCGGAGATAAAACCAATTTCACGAACAACATGACAAAACTTGTCAAATAATGCCTAGGAGACTACTTAGGGCTATAAATAGACGTTTGAAGATGACAAATGAGATGTGCCCAGCACTCTCATAAACGGAAGCCTGCTGCATGCTGCATGCTGCATGTAGATGGTCTCAAAAATATACTAGTTCATGAAAGCAATTAATCTCAAACCGATGACAAAGCCAGTAGCTTTTAATAGCCAATGAGAGAATGTTCAAACAATGTTTAATTTCATCGTTTTTTTAGTTTGACCACCTCATTTCGTTGGGGTGTATAGGAGCAAGAAGTTTGGTGGAGGATGTCATGGTACGAAATCAAATACAGTTCTAGAAGTTGTAACAAAGGTATTCTCTGGCATTGCGGGTGAAAGTGCTTTGGCAGTGGCATTGAACTGATTACAGACTCATTGCGAAAGGTTCTGAAACCCAAGAGAACTTCAGAAAAGAGGTTCTGAGAACCAAGAGAACTTCAGAAAAGATCACGAAGAAGAGCCAAGTCATACGACAAATATCGTTGATGAAGGTCACAAAATAACAGAAGCCAACAAGTTGTACGGACCCCAAATATCTAAGTGGACCGTTAAGAAAGGAGAAATACTCATTTTAGGACTCTAAAAGGAGGAATGGTGATGCTTCCCCAAAGTGCAAGGCTCATATGTAAACTCTGAGAAGAATAGATCCAACCTCATAGTTATGAGAACTTGAAGGGGAGGATGACCAAGTCTACAAGGTCCACCAACTGTAGATACAGTGGTCAATGTAGATGGTGTAATATCCAAGTGGTACAGACATTTGCCTTAGCCTCCATCAATCACTTCATGCATCTATATATGACGAAGCACCACCGAAGAATAAGAAAATGTTTTTAGTTTCAAAAGATGAATAACCTATATAAGATTATCTTGGAGAGACAGAACAACAAGAACCAACTAGAACCTGAGGTTGGGAGTTAATTAGATGTATCCTGAGCCAAGTATTGTAACAAGGTCTCCACTCGCAACCAATATAACTTTGTAAGGACTCAACATTAACAATTCAAACCTACGTGAGTCGCAAGCCCCAGAATAAAGGACGCAGAGAGTAGAATGAGATAGACAATTCCTGAGATAGTAGACAATGAGTGGTAGATGATTTGGCAACAGAAAGCTGAGAGAACATGTTGCAGGAGCTGAGTGAGTCCTAGAAAAAACAACGTGGAAGAAAATGGAGTGCCATAAGAAATAGTTGTGATCCGTCGAGCTGTAGGTAGAACGTCGGTAGAATCTCTGGATAGCCATAATTCTAGTCGCAAGTGGCCTCAATATGGTGGTAGCAGCCACGATAATCGACAATTATCGCTACGAACAACAAGACAAGCATAGGTATGTAAAGTGATGCCTGACGAGAAAGTAAAAGGAGCCAATAAAAAAGCAAGACGAGAGACCACAGTCCGAGAATATAAAAGTATATCACCAGAAGCAAAGAGAAAATCATCACAATCAATTAGTAACACCAATAAATAATCCGAGTTCACATTAAGAATTGAGAGAAGATATCACCTGGTCAACAGCGCCTGGCCTAAAAGGCTGGCAAGTGGGCCGTATGGGCAGGAGGTAGGGCCTGAGTGACTGCTGACATGTGGGTCACAGAGAAGAAGGTTTCCTTTATTGTCGGTTCATTTTCTGCTGACAGGTGGGCCACCCAGGAGATGAGGCTTGTTGTTACTCACACGTGGGAACACAAGAGAGAGGGGTCATGTGTTGTTCGTTGATAGTTCATTGACATGTGGACAAACCATGTTGAGAAGCATGACACTGCCAGATAGGGGGGAAGGGGGGGGTGGGGGGAGGGGTCACATATGGAGAGGAGATAGGCCATATAAAGTATAGAGCTGTGCGTGGTGAAAGAAGAGGCCACGCCAGAACAGAGTGTTGGATTACAAGACACGGCTTTGTATGGGGCATTTTCTTGAAGGAGCTAGAAGAGAGAAGAGTAGAAATCTATTTTCTACCAGAAAGGAGACCAAAGACTTGGCCTACTTTACGTCTGTCACCAATTGCCGTAGGAGAGCGGGTCTAGCACTCGTCAAACATAAGAAGAGTTGACAGTCGCCAAAGAGGAGGTAATGGAGCACAAAACATAGAGAGATCATAGCACTGGAGTCTATGTTGCACGGATACGAACAAAACGGGTACGGGATACAAACCAAGGTTGTAAAAGTCGCTAGACTGTAGTCGGACGGACACCAGACATCTAGCGTCTATCCCCGCCTAGGCGCCGCCTAGTTCTAGACAGACCACAAAAAAAGGTCCAAAAAACTGTTGAAAATTACACATAAACCAACCTGGTTGTCGAGCAACCGGCAGGGCTAGGCGGAATTAGACGGACGTTGGGCGCCTAGCGCCGCCTAATCCCGATTTTTAGAAGAGTGATACAAACATTTCAAATTAGTAGAAATCTAGTCACCCATGTCACGTGAATACAAATATGGACACGATAAGGTTGCATACGTCATTTTGTAGTGTCCTTGCAACATATATTGGAGAGAAGGGTTGACATCTCGCTCAATAGCTAGAGTTTAAAGGCTATCAAAGTACCGTGAGAGATTATTGAAGGAAGAACAAGTCAATAGTCATCACCACCATAGCCACTTTCTTTATAAAGTGTCTTTTCCTGCATTTTATGCTTCTCTTTCTCTCATTTCTTTCTCTAAATGGGTATGGAAAGATATTTTCTTTATAAAGTGCCTTTTCCTGCATTTTATGCTTCTCTTTCTCTCATTTCTTTCTCTAAATGGGTATGGAAAGATATGGATCTTGGCTTTTCTAAAACTAGAGAGTGAGGATAAGGTTTTGGTTTTCTAGATGGAAGGTAGGGCTTTTTGAAATCTAGGATACAGCTACGGGTTAGGTTAGGGGTTTGTTGGGCGTGGGAAGATCTTTGTCTTGGGTTAGGTTAGGATTTTTGAATCTAGGATTAGTATTAAGGTTATTGTTTTTTTGATTTGAGAGGTATTGCCTTCTAGATCTAAGCTAGGGCTAAGCCATAGTTTGTTAGTTTTAAGGGTTAGAACTAGATTTAGTGTTTTCTCTTCGGTGAGGGAGAAGTGGGTTAGGGTTAGCTAACGGCTGAAGAGGAGAAAATAAGAGATGGCGGTTGGGGTAGAGTTAGGATAGTGTTGACAGGGAGGTTGTGGTGATGGGGATTGGGAGGACTGGGGAGGGAAAACGTCATGTGGTATGGGGTAGGGAAAGGCCAAGTGAATAGGGTTCTTATAGTAGCTAGCCCAGTTTATCCAGATATAGAAACCCTAACTCTAATTCTAACCCTTAGAACCAACAAACGTTGACTTAGCCCTAGCTTAGATCTAGAAGACACTACCTCTCAAATCTTTTTTTTAAAAAAATTCCTATTAGGGTTTTTTTGGTGAGGGGGAATTAGGTTAGGGTTACGGTTAGATAACGGATGAACAAAAAAAGAACAGATGCGGTTGGGATAGGGTAAGGATTAGGATAGTGTTGACATGGAGGTTGTGGTGATGAGGATGGGGGGGGGGGGGGGGGAGGCTAAGGAGGGGAAAGTCCAGGTGGTGGGGGCTAGGGAAAGTCCAGGTGAATAGGTTTTTTATAGTAGAGAGCACGGTGCTACAATACTATCAAGGTGTTACCTGGGCCGGTCCGGAGAAAAAAAAATCCGAACCCAGCCCGGACCAAGGCCCGGTTTTGGGTAGGCCGAGCTGAACCGGGCTTGGGCCGGGCCAGTTCAATGTTGCACCGGGCCAACCCGTTTTTTTTGGGAAAAAAACTAAAAAGACAAAAATTTCTTAACAAAAGTGAACAATTTATTAACAAATTTTTTTCCATTAAAATTTAAATATGCTATAACATTAACTAAAAAAATTTGAGAAAATAAAAGTTAACAAATTTTTATTAGCGTCAAGATAATTTAATGTTACATGTATTTTTTCATAAAATTTGTAATAAAATGTAATTTGAATTGTCATATATAATTTGAATAACTACCATTTATGTTTTAAAAAATTAGAAATTAGAAAGTAAAAGTTAATGTACAACATTACAAGTATTTTTTTTCATAAAAAATTAGAAAGTAAAAAATTTATTAATGTCAAGATAATTTAATGTACAACAGTACAAGTATTTTCTTCCATTAAATTTGTAATAAAATGTAAAAGTTATAAATTGATATTTTATTTCTAAATGAATTGTAAAAAATGTACAAGTATTTTTCTTTCGTCCGTCATCCGTTGTCCTTCACCGTCTCTATTGCTCAGCTCCTCCTTCAGTAGTGTCCTCCAAGGTAAGAGACTGAAAGTCCAGAAACTTATTGTTCAATCTTCAGAGAATTGCTTAGCTTGGATATTTTGTAAAAGAGAAAGAAATAGTTGTGTATAATTTTCATGAATTTTGATCTATTTATAGATTTTTTGAGTGCAAAATGACTATTTTACCCCCAAAAAGAGTTGTTATAAGGATATTTTTGGTCATTTTCAGCAAAATGACCAAAATACCCTTCCAATGGCATAAAAACAGCAAATAAAATGGGGTAGAAGAGTCTTTTTGGCCTCCAAACGGTCAAAGAAAAAAAAAACCAAAACCGGCCGAACCGGGCCTGAACCGAGCTTGGATCGGGCCGGTGCGGACCGGCGCAGTCGGGTTCAGCGGCTTTGACCGGCTCGGACCAGCGGTCAAACCGGGCCGGGCTTGCGGGTCCAGAGGCGCAACCCAGCCCGGACCCACTTGGTTTGTGGGTTGGGCCGGTCCGGGTCGTTGACCGGGCTCGGGCCGGCCCATACCGGTTTTGACCGAGCCGGGGACCGGGCCGCCCGGCCCAAGTTGCACCTTGACAATACTATGATAAAATGTTGAGATTTGGAAAGACCCAACTAAATGGGTTACTCCAATTAGATGGAGTGAGTAATATTTATTTGGAGAGCATAAGACCCCATTTTGGTGGCAATTGACCGAGGAAAAAAAAAAGAGTAATAACATAAAGTACGATGAAGGAGGATACACAGAGACTCGTCTATTCATGCATTACAAATAAGAAGACGAACTAAATACATGCATATCTAGCTGTAATTTGAGTTTCTTATTTACAGAAGCAAGATCTAAGCAAATAAGTAAATTAGGTAGCAAGAACTTGGGGTGTTTTAAAGAAAAAAGGCAACAGTTGAATCAGGTTGATTGTTCGACAATGTCTGATACCTCACGTGTCATTCACCTTCACATATCATCAGCAAGCACTTGAAAACCAAAATCTAGAAACTAAAAGGTTTTATTCCCTAATAGAATATGTTCACACAAGCATCCATTACAATACCTGCTAAAACATTTATAAGCTAGATCCCAGTATTAAATATAACAGACAGAAAACAAAGCATGAAGCAAAATGAACCAGAGACCATACCTATCATCAAAACTAAGAGACCTCAAGCAAAAGCAGTGGGGCATGGATAGAAAGCAGTGCCGCATGCAATCCACTGTTTTCTCCGTCCATGAGGAAGTAAGCAGTCCGGTACCTTTTGCCACTCCCTCTCTGTAATATCATACATAACCAGGCGGTTCATCCTTCTTGACCTCAGAGACAACATGAGCAAACCCCTGTTTCCCAAGCAAGTCATTCGCACGTGCTTCCCATAGAACTCCAAGCACCACATATTTGGCATTCTGTCAACCTCCTTCCACAAAAGAGTCATCCTCTGCAACTCCCACACACAAACACATGTTGCTGCATTCTTAGACAGCAGCCCCACCAACATGATCTGCCCTCCACACTCAGTAAGTGTGTGGTCTGTCAGATGCTTTGGCAATGGTATTATAAACTGCTTCCAGATACCAGTTGTCACATCATAGGATAAGATCCCATCTGGATCGGCTCTCATGAAGTAGAGAGTGTTACAAATGGACACAGTCTGAGACATGAAATTTAAGTGGAGGGGGAGTCTGATGCCTGATGGCAAATTTCCAGGACGAGTCCAATTGTTTAGAACCGAATCATAAATCTCATGATCCCCATTGCATCCCAACCACATTATTTTGTAACCATCACCAGTGGTGCTTCCATTGGGAACCATTCCAACCGCTACACGTGACCAAATTCGAACTGATCTTGGTGGAAGTTCCTTGAACGAGTTTGTCAGTGGATTGCAGACGTAAAAATTCCTGTTGCCTATGTCCAAGAAACAGATAAGCCCACTTGCTGAGGCCACCGGAAGAATGATCATCTTCGAATGCAGGAAAGGTATTGAGGGGTTGTGCCATTTCCTTGAAGAAGGATCATACATGGCTCCACTCATAATGTTTTCGTGAGTAATGGTATAGAACCAAGGTCGCAATGGTGGAACCTCAGCACAGTGTTGAGAAAAGCTTCCGGAGGTCAGTAAAGAGTTCCATTTCTTGCAGACTGAGCGGAAGCGGAAAAATGTTGCTACTGGGAGTCTTGCAATAACAGCTTCGAAGAGATCTTCAGGGAATTCCTTCCAGATCTGTTGTTCCATCAACTCAGTTGAACCCGAAGCAACCAATTTACCGCTGCTCTTTTCTCTCCGAGATTTCTTAGTCGGAGGATGCTTGTTAGCTTCAACCACATTTAAGCTTTCAGACTTTCTTCCCTTTATGAGACCAGAATAATCATCCTCCATAGAGCTATGAGCAAGATCAAGTAAACACGATCTGTCAAGAGGCGGTTGACCAACAATTTTTTTACATCAGCAACTATGTTCTACAGATTGTAATGCATAGCCTCATACAATTAGAGACAAAAATCCATACAATTAAGCATATATATTCTGAGGGTATGTGCCCATGCATAGATTGAAACAATATAGTTTTGAGCTGCTTCTCCATTTAACAGCAGGGATCAATTTGGCTTACCTCAAAATACAGAAAAGAATAGAAGAATTTCAATGTAAATTAGAAAAAGGAGATAGTGGACCATGCACAAAAGACTTGTAATAAAATAAGCACTATATAAGATCAACCGATTGGTACAATACTTCCTAGTAAGAGAAGAATCAATACTAATTGAATATGCCTCTGAAAATCAAATTTTGCCACAGCTACGCAAGCAAGAACGTTTCATTAGACCTGCTCCTAGCAACTCCTATTTTATTCAAAACCTTTCAGCTGTAATGCTTCCCCAGAAAAAATAGAGAAATAATAATCATATAGCCCTTATGGAAACTTGTAGAATTGGCTCATTCAGTTCCAGATCATCACCATTTGAAGTTTCATGTACCGAGAAGTAGATATCTTTGCATCATGTATCGACATGTTTCCATGACTAGAACCCACATCCTCCAGGCTACTTTCCTTTCTTTTGCTTCGTTAATTTCTTAATATGTTAATATGTCATACTTTTCAGTTGAAGGACAGCATGAACTCTTAGTTGCCCAGTTACAAGTTCCTATCAATCACACAAAGACAAACATAACTGCCACAGAAGCTACAACAACTACATATTATATCGTGTCATCCCATCATCAATTTACAATTTCCTTACGAATACTAAAGAAAATATATGGCCATAATCTTTGCCCTAGTGTGCCTAACAAAGTAAACAATGCTAAATCCTGAAAAGGAGGAAATCGGGCGATGTCCATGTGTCCAGCACATCCAACTATCTCCATCTAAAAAATATAGAATATGCATACTAAGAAGAGGGTTGATCTATGGATTCCCAAAACAAAAGAACATGTCAGACATGTATTTTTCTCCCTTAAACAATTGGTTCCTTGGTCTCCCTTAACACTGTAATATTCCATTATGATCAGTTCAACTATGTCTTTGGAACTTGAGAAAACTTCCTCTTTGACCCGGTAACTAGATTGGATTTAAATAGTTCAGTTTTGACAACACCCCACTCCACCCCACCCCACCCATACACACAAATTTTAAATTGCAGTTATACCTCTCTTCTCCCCCATCATAACGTACGTAGCCACCTTCCCCAAACATGGAAAGCGTGGATCTGCTATGAGCAAGTGATAATTATGTCTCAAGTTATATAAGCAAGGACGCTAGCGGACAAATGATGTCAATTAAAATGTAAGAAGAATATGTATTAGAAAGAAATGAAATATATAAACACTGGCTTGTACATCTAAGCATGTGGAATTCACAACTTAGAATAACATAATAGTACTGGTAGTGATAGCAATAGCATTTTACTCGATCTTATTATGAACTTCATCATACGAAAAAACAAATAAGCAGTAAAGAAATTGCAACGGGAAATAGAAAATCATTCTAGTAATCATCAAGAAATGGATTTATTCCATTTACGAAACCCTTTTGTTGGACAACAAACCTACCCAGAATGCTCTCGATATATATCGTTCTAGAACATCCAAAACACATATCCATATGGACCCTCCAAACACCGGTACTTTGTCCATGTCACCCAAGGACACGTGTTGGACACGACACAAGAACTCCAAACATATGTGCGCCATGTTCGTGTCACTGTGTCGTGTCAAGAACCAGGGGTTAACCTGTTTCCCAGTGCAATGATCCACACGGAACCATTTATTCAACAACCCTAATTAAAAAAAAAGTACAGGAGCATAATCTTCCAACAATCCTAATTATGCATAGCATTAAAAAAAAAAATCAAAGTTTTTCAACAAAATTTCCAGAAAAATGATAAATAATATTTCTTTTTATAATCGGTATTGATAAAAACACCAAATTTCTCTAAAAAAGAAGAAGAACTTTACGAAAACCCCATATCCTGCTGCAGTTTGCAGAAACTGACCAAAATCATCCAAATATCCCTTAATTAAAACCCATTCGACCGAAATTTGTTCAAGAAACCCTAATTTTCACCAAAAGCACTCGATTTTCGTCGTTACATCCCAAAATCCTTCCAGGAAAAGTATGAAAGAGACACCTTTCTATAGAGAAAATGAATAAATAGCTCCAGAATTCTATGACGAAGTTCTAGAGGGTTTCTAGAGGGTGCCTGTTGTTGTTGGGAGCGGGAGAGGAGCCGTAGAGCTCCTTGATCTGCACCACCAGCTGCCGGACCGACTCTCCCATGCGACCGCCCGCACGGCGGCTCCCTTGCTTGCTTGCTCAACCCTTCTCTATGCGGGCGCGCGCACCGGACCACACGTGCAGCTTCTCATCATCCATCCCCCCTGCTGCTGCTGCTGCTGCTGCTGCTGCTGCTGCTTTCTTCCTCGCAATGGTTCATCTTCGCTCTTCTTATTCAGACCAGACCGTTTTTGACACGTCAGCGGATAGATTAGGGTCTCTGTTTATGTTAATTACCGACAGTGCCACTGAATCAAATAATACTCTCCCACGATCATCCTGATCCATCTTCGAAAGGCACAACATTCAGGCCTCGTTTGGTTCGCGGAAATAAATGGAAAGGAAATCAATTTTTTGGTTATTTTTTTTATAAAATTATAATTTTTTTAATGTTTAGAAATGTCAAAAAATTTGGAAAGAAAAGTAAATACTTCAACATGAAAAAATAATGGGAGGATTTATGAAATGCCCAAAAACTAAAAAAGTTTTATGTAAAACCCACCGCTAAAAAAATTTTCATGGCGTGCCCAGAATTAGAGAAACTTATCCAAAACGGGTTCCAAATGACCATTTTGTCCTTCTTTTTAATTTATTGAAAACACCCACGAAACTGCTCTTAAAAAAAACGTTTCGATACTTCATCTTCTTCCATACGCTGCTCACTTTCGAATCTAGGTTTTCTCCTCAAAAATCTTCAAAAACTCATCGGAAAATTTCGGAAAGACCGGGACAAACGGCAAAAGTGCTAAAACGGAGGTCCAAACATCATTTTTTTGCGATTCTAAAATTTCGAAAGGCCGTCTAACGGTGAATCTGTTACTTTCAGTCTCCTCGACGATACGCTCATTTTGCGACAAACGGGACCTCGTTTCGACCTCCCAGTCAAAAGTTATGGCTCTCCAAAGTTTCAGCTGACCATAAAATGCAGGAGAATGGTCATTCTCCGTGTTAGAACACGAAAAATGTTAATTTCGCATGAGGGTGGTCATTCTCCGTGTTAGTAACACGGAGAATGTCATTCTCCGTCTTAATTTACACGGAGAATGACATTCTCCGTGTTACTAACACGGAGAATGGCATTCTCCGTCTTAATTTACACGGAGAATGACCATTCTTCGTGCTAAATTACACGGAGAATGACTATTCTCCGTCTTAATTTACACGGAGAATGTCATTCTCCGTGTAGTTTATCACGGAGAATGGTCATTCCAGTGTTAAAACACAGGAGAATGACCATTCTCCGTGTTAGAAACACGGAGAATGCCATTCTCCGTGTTAAATAAAACGGAGAATAGCATTCTCCGTGTAATTTAGCACGGAGAATGATTATTTCAGTGTTAAAACGCAGGAGAATGGCATTATCCGTTTTAAATAAAACGGAGAATGGTCATTCTCCGTGTTAAATAAAACGGAGAATGGTCATTTCAGTGTTAAAACGCAGGAGAATGGTCATTTCAGTGTTAAAACGCAGGAGAATGGCCATTCTCCGTGTTAGAAACACGGAGAATGCCATTCTCCGTTTTAAATAAAACGGAGAATGGCATTCTCCGTGTTAATTTACACGGAGAATGGTCATTCTCCGTGTTAAATAAAACGGAGAATGGTCATTCTCCGTGTAATTTAGCACGGAGAATGGTCATTTCAGTGTTAAAACGCAGGAGAATGTCATTCTCCGTTTTAAATAAAACGGAGAATGGCATTCTCCGTGTTAATTTACACGGAGAATGGTCATTTCCAGTGTTAAAACGTAGGAGAATGGCCATTCTCCGTGTAATTTAGTTTTTTCAGGAATAAAGAGTTTCGTTCTTCTTTCAAAGCGATGATAATTCTTATGGAAAAGAAGAAGAAAGATCTTCTCTCCACAATTGACGTCGATGAAGATGATGATGATGGTGATGATGATGACGAGCGATGATCTGAGTTCGACCGAAGAAAAGCACACCGAACTACGAACGATCTTTGCGATCTCTGCTGAAGATGAGAGCAATGGAATTCAGATTTTTCGTGAAGAAGAAGAAGACGAAAATCGCAATCCAGATCTGAGTTTTTTGAATTCAAATACATATAGATGACCAATTCGCGCGGAGGGGTAGTTTCGGTATTATAAAAATAGCAGTTTCCAGCGGGTGGCATCTAAAAGAAAATCTTGGAATATTTAACGTGAAAATACTTAATTCTGGACATTTCATAAAACTCATCCAGCGGGTGGACATTTCATAAAAGCCCATCCCGAAATTGGGTTTCTCAGCAATTTCCAGAAAAATAATCTTTTGCTTTGATGGATTGAACCATTTTTTTTTCTAATTTTTCTTTTATTGAAAATCACTTTTCTTTCCTTCTCAATTCCTTTGACACCCAAACATAAAGAAAGTAATCAATTTTCTTTTTCAATCCCATGATTCCGCGAACCAAACTAGGCCTATGGGTTAATTAGAGTTTAGACCCTGGATAGAATTTAAGTCATATCATGTCCAATTGAAAATTTTAAATCCTAGATTTTAGTTTTTTTGTTCAATCTTTCCATTATATCCTCCGTTTTATATTAAAAATCATTCTCATGCATTGGAACGAAGGGCATAATAGAACAAAGAAATAACAAAAAAAAAATATTCATGGTACAAACTCTGAACACGTTAGGGCTTAAATTCTAAGTTGGCATAAATCGCAGAGTCTAAACACCAATTAGCCCTTAACATATTTAAGTCTAAAAATTACTGGTATATATGCATGTGCTTGTAAATATTTTATAATATTTGGAAAGAGCTAATAACAACTTTTGAATTTTTTTTCTTCTATACGTAATTACATAACTAACTATGTTAAATTTAATGAAAATTTTTAATTAATAAGTATAAATGAGGACATTTTTGGAAGAAAAAAAAAACTTCCACGTTGCTTCTTATTATTATATAATAGTACATAAGAATAGATAGATATAGTTGTATAGATTAGAGAGCAACATTTTAATTATTAGGGGTTACTAAACATAATTTTGTTTAACATAACATTTTTTTCCCTCTTAATTTTTTCCCGTACTCTTCTAAGCCTAATCAGAGTTAACACATACCAAAACCCTTTCACAAACAAGATAAATTTTCATAATTTGAAAATAAGTTTTGTATGATCTAGTTTTTCCAGATTTAGTTTTTTTTGCCTTTTTATTTCTTAGATTTCATGTTTAATTAATATTTTTTTAAAATGTTTTGTAGTATATAGCTCAAATTGAGACTATTTTGAAGTTTCAAAACTCATTATTGGAATTTTGAACATTTAGAAATTGAGATAGTCATGTTGGAAACTACGTGGACAGTCCCAACAATAGTCGAAACTTAAAGTTGTGATGCCACCTAATACTTTTCAAATGTTATTTTGGTTCGCGGAATGGAAGAGAAAGGAAATCAATTTCTTGGCATTTCTTTTCCTTTGAAAAATTACATTTTTTATTTTTTCTTTCCGATGTTTGAAAATGCCAAAAAAATTGGAAAGGAAAGTGAATACTTCAATGTGAAAAAATAATTCATTGTTTGGACGGATGGAATCATTTTCCCCCTCCTCAATTCCTTTGGCACTCAAACATAGAAAAATAATCACTTTATTTTCCAACCCGATGATTCCGCAAACCAAACGAGGAGCAATGACCATTCAAAAATATACACGACCGGAAACAATAAGAACATGTTTGATAAACTAAAAGAATTTTGATTTGTACTTTCAAGAATAAAAAGTGTATGAAGTTCATGTATCATGTAATTTTGTCTTCCTAAATTCCAAAATATATTTGGTTACTGGTTAGCTTAATAATAATAATAATAATAAGTAATAAACAAGTAGTTTGAAACAAAAAAAAAAGTTTTTAGTGAGTGCCAAACTATTGGTGGGGGTGGGGACTAGGGGTGAGCATTCAGTTAATTCAGTTCAAACCGAATCGAATAATCGAAAATCGAATTAGACCGAAAATCGAATAAGCAAAACCGAAACCGAATCAAATTAGTCCATAACCGAATCAAACCGAACCGAAATAAATTGGTTCGGTTTTTGGTTTATTCGATTTATTCAATTTTCTGATTTATTTGTACTTTTTTGTTAACTTATATAATAACTAAATATATCTAAATTTATTTAGGTTTTCGACCGAAATCGAAATTCAAAATCGAAATCGAATAAAAAAAATTTAGTATTTTTAAAATGGAACCGAATTTTTTTAAACCGAATCGAATTTCTTATTCGATTCGGTTCGATTTTCGGTCCAAAACCGAATAATGCTCACCTCTAGTGGGGGAGAATAGAAAGTGGATGTGGATGCCAAGCTCTAGTTGCATGGGAGATGACAAGAGTTGAAAGTGGTACTTTTGTGCCAAATTCTTGTTGATAATCTGGCCATGACTTGTCCGAATCAAGTTACTAACTGTGTTCGATCATAAACGCACAGGAAGAGCGCTAGTTTGACATAGCTATAGTAATGCAAACATCAAGATATGATCATATGATATGATGATCAGACCACCCACATCCTCTAATAATGGGACCACCATACTTGAATGTATCAACGTCTTTTTCTCCAATGTTTACTTTCACAAAATTTTCTTCTAGTTGGCTACTTCTTTTCAAATGAAAGTTCATGACATAGAAGGAAAATCAATAAGAAGAAAGAAAGACTACAATTTTTTTTCTTCTTCAAGGACTTGGAAATCCATTTTAATTGGGCATCGTGGAGGATGACGGATGAGAATCCGATTGGTAGAACATTTCCGTTCTATGTTGAAAGAAAAATTCTAGACACTTTAAAAATTACTTAGAACAGTTTATTTTTTTCTATTTATTTATAAGTTTGTCATTTAATTTTTTTGCTTGAGGACAGTCCAAAATTTTGCTTTATGACTGACAACAAAGTTGATAATACTACCACAATGTAGGATTGTTAACAAATTGATAGCCCTATAAGATATTAGGATTGTCAACAAAGTTGACAGACCTAATTGAAACTCAAAATGGATAGAATTAGTAAATTAGCTCAATCTCATATACTCAATTTTTTTGCTTGAGGGCAGCCCAAATTTGTATAGGACTGTCAACAAAGTTGATAGTCCTACCATAATGAAGGACTGTCAACAAATTGACAGTCTTATAAGAGATTATTTGTCCTAATTAAAGCTCACTGTCAGTATATTAAAGTTCCCAATTATGTAGGACTGTCAACAAACTTGATAGTTCTAAATTATGATAGGACTGTCAGCTAGTTGACAGTCCTAATTGGAACTCACTGCCAACATATATTTTGGCTTACAATCCTTTATGACTAGGGGTGGGCACGGGTCGGACCGGGCCCAAATTTTATGGACCCGGACCGAACCTGTTAATTGGCATGGCGGGGCGGGACGGGACGGGTCCAAAAAATATTGGAACCGGAACGGATTCGACCAGTACGAAACGGGTCCGAATCGGACCAACCCGCGGGTCCAAACGGGTCCAAAAAAAGTTAAAAAATTCTAGAATAGTAAACATTTACATATGTTATGTTATCTTTAAGAACAAAACAAATCTTATGTCTTCCCAAATTTTTACAATTTGTTTACTAAACAATAACTTGTTCTATTATCTATAAACTACAATAGCAAAAAATTCCAAAATTGATAAAAAGAAAAAAAAATACATACACTTAGAAACGGGTCGGTCCAGGACCCCGTTTATTTTGAAAATAGGATCCGTCTCATCCCGTTAGTGTCACGCGATCCGTGTAGCATCCACTTTTTCATAGAAAGGGTATTTTAGTCATTTTAGCCATTTTGGCCTTTTTGTGATTTTCTAGATATTTTGACTTGTGTTGTGCTAGCAACTGGTTTAACCTTACTGGACTCTGTATAGGAGCCTAACCATGTCTTAGAATTTATTTTTCACCTATTAGAATTTATTTAGAGCTTGGGTTCAATTTAGAAGGCTTTTGAGTGATTTTAAGCCTTTTTGCATGTAGCCTTTTTGAGCCTTTTGACTTGGGCCTTATTTTTACTTGAGAGAGAGTTGGCCCATGCCTCCCCATCTCTCTTTCATTTGTGAAGCATAGCCTTCACAAGTGAACCCTAATAGATCTCCTCCTCCAAAAAACCTATTTTCTTCATCCGGAGTCCGTTTCTCCCCAAACGAACTCCGTTGCACTCGTCTAGAAGAGGAGGATCTGCTGGAGTATTGCTAATGAGGAGGCAGAGGCAATTGCTTGAGAAAAATTGACCGACACGACGACCGAGGGACTCCGTTTATTGAGTTTTCGACACTCAATAGGTAAACCCTTTTCTACCATAGTTATTCTGAATTTTCTTTCATATTTGCATCCATATAGGTGCCCTAGACTTGCCCATAAAGTTTGGTTACGTTTCGAGTTCGTTTGGTAGCAGTATCGGACATGTGTCGACCCGTCAAGACACATGTTCGATGAAATGCCGCTAAGAAACGAAACTTGCTATTTTTCGATTCTGTCTTCACGAACGTTTAGATAATATTATCTTAAGAAACTTTTGTGAAGACGGATCGAAAATCGATGTCTTTTCAGCGGCGTTACGGGCATCGGACGCACGTGCACCGATCCTGTGCACGAGGCCGTGCAAGCCCTGCCGTCAGCGTGTTGTATCTCGATGCATAGATAATATTTTTGCCTGAAATTTCTTGAGCACGTGGGGGAAACCTCTGCCCCCATGCTTCAAAAATTTCACGGCTTCTTGTTGAGCGAGCGCGGAGAAATCCGACGTGCATCGTTCAGCCGCACAGTGCGTAAGGCTGAAATTTGTCGCTGAAACGGACTTCGTACGCGCTCTCGACGCGACGAGGACCCGTTCCAGGACCTAGGATGTGTAGACCTATACCTGGACTACCAGAGGGATCAACCCTGAGTCGTGGCGTGGCCCGACGAGTGAGACACGAAGACCGAACCGCGCGCACGAGGGCACGCGCGGGCGCGCACGCGCAGCAGGCCGCGCGTGGTGCGGGGCTGCGTGCGTCGCCTCGGTGCGATGTGTCGCCATGTCCTAGACCTACCCTAGGACCCACCCTAGCTACGTGCACGAGCACAGGGCTTCTCGTTGTGTGTGCGGCGCTCAATCGAGCGAGAAAGCACGCATACGTACACGTTGTCACGCGGTATCGGGTTTTTTCGATACGCGTTCTGTGGACACAACACGGACACAATTTCGGACCCGTGAGTACCCGAGCGCATCACGTAGGTTGAGACCAACGTGTATGCCGAGTTTCGCGGG
Source organism: Iris pallida (assembly GCA_029216955.1). Classification (NCBI taxonomy): domain Eukaryota; kingdom Viridiplantae; phylum Streptophyta; class Magnoliopsida; order Asparagales; family Iridaceae; genus Iris; species Iris pallida. Next base: position 20,119,819 of record JANAVB010016197.1, on the reverse strand, counting down.
TTGATTTGGTGTATTTTGCGTTTTGAGTCGTTTTGTCGAAATTGGATTTTTCGGGTTCAAAGTTTTGAATAGAAATGTGATTTTTCGATCCTTTGACTTTTAATCTGTATTTTCTGATTTGTTAGTTCATAAATGATATTTACAACTTGCGGGAAGTGATCCGCGGAATTTTTACTTAATTATTTGCTCTTTTCAAGCATATATGAGTTTTCTACTAGTAGGCCTATATATATATATATATATATATATATATATATATATATATATATATATATATATATATATATATATATATATATATATATATAGATTCGCTAGTACCGGAAATAAATCGATCACTCGATCCGAAGCGATACAAATATATATATATATATATATATATATATATATATATATATATATATATATATATTTTTTTTTTCATGAATATGGTTATGTATATATTTAAGCGCTGTTTTGGAGCGAGGGTTCAGTTTTTTCTAGATTTTTGTATCGCTTCGGATCGAGTGATCGATTTATTTCCGGTACTAGCGAATCTATATATATATATATATATATATATATATATATATATATATATATATATATATATATATATATATATATATTATATATATATATATATTGTATATATCAATATATATATAGTTTATACATTGTATGTTTTATATATAAATACTTGTGTGACATAATTTTGGGTAGAGGAACTTGGACTGATTTATTTCCAGAATTCTAAAGTGATAACAGTCTGTATTCTTCGCACCACCATTCTTTCATATATGGGTTATGTATATATGTATGTGCTTAGAGGGAAGTCTCTCTCTCTCTCTCTCTCTCTCTCTCTCTATATATATATATATATATATATATATATATATATATATATATATATGCTAGTGGTTGATAGACTATAGTTTTATGTGATTGTAGGTTAGTGTTGTGACCATTGGAGTATTGGGACAGATTAGGATCGACCCAAAGACCTTAGTTTAGTCGGGTTGACCGACAAGTTGACCAAGTTGACAAAAGTCAACTTTGGGTCAAACTTGATCCAATTCAACTCAAACGAACTTAGAACGACCTAGAAACTTGTGTATAACCTAAAAATTAGTAAACGGACTAGTTGACCAATGTTTAACCAGGTTTGACCTGCGTTGACCAGGTTTGACCAGAGTTGACCAAGGGTTGACTTTGACCAAAAGGAACCTAGAAGCATGTAGTCTTGCATTGTAGCTATTTCCTTTGATATTTTAGACTTGGTTGTGATATGTGTATACTTTAAATAGGTTTATATTGCCCCGGTTTATCTACACTTCATCATCAGCAGTTCAGTTTGCCAGGCGAGTACATTCTCTGATCTTTTCATACTTCTTTGGATATGTTCTCTTGTTATAGACTAGTATACTTGATGCTGACACGATGTTCACACGGATTAGTACCCTATAGATCTTTTCATGCGATGTTATCCCCTCGGATACATCGAGTATATCATGTTTATGTACTTTATCGTGTCCATCATGTACTTTATGTATTCGTATTTATCCATGTACACTCATATGTTATTCATGTACACTCATGACCATATGAGCTCCATGTATAAAGTAGTTGTTATCCATGTGCAATAACATATCATGTCTTGATCCTTATGTATTGATTGGGGGCAGGAAGAGTGTAGTTGGTTATGTGATCATTATCCCCATTAGGTATCCATGTGCAACTCCATAGTTTATCCATGTGCAACCCAAACCGTTTACATAACCAATTCATGCTCTAAATCACGTAGATGGTTACAATTCTCTATTTATCATATTTATATCTAGTCTTGATATTCTCTCTCTTGTTGATTTTCTTTACAGTGTTTCATGTATAATTTTCTATAGCTTGCTTTATATGTCCAATCCTGATATGATCTGCTGTGAGAGATATGTGCTCGTTCCGTCCTGATTGGGCATGTTGAAAATTTTATAGGTGATGATGAAGAGTTCTGTCCTACTTACTATGTCATTGGCTTAGATGACACTGGTGACGTGGACCCTCAGGAGGATCCAGCAGTCACTGAGGACTTGTCCATAGTCTAGCTGAGACTTAGTATTTTATTGTCTTCTATCTAAGACATTATGAGTTGTACTTGAGTTTTGTTCTTGTGGTTTACACCTAGACTTTTATTTATATCTGTGACTATCTTGAGATTTGCTCTTCTATTACATCTTAGTGTTGTGATTGAGTTACTTATTATTTACTATCCATTTGGAGCTTATTCTAGACTGTGTTAGATATTGTGACTCAGGACAGCGTTCTACCGCCGACACTGCGGCGTAGGTTGGGCGTATTCACTTCTCGTGCCCCTTTCACTGGGTGTGGGTCGTGACACATTTTTAGTGGTGGCCCATGCAGGTCCAATCATAACTAGTGTGATTCCTAGTGGTACTCGAACTAGAGTATCATTACAGCATGCAGTAGGATATAAGATATAAGTTAAGGTACTCAATCACATTAGAAAAACTCTTATCAAATTCTTGATGTTAATTGTCTCCTTTTGAAAACAACTGTCCTCCTTTGATGATTTTGCTTCTTTTTCAGTAATTGATTCCTTGTTTGATTTGTCTTCAGGATGGTGGAGACACGATCGCAGCTCTCTGGTCTTAGAGATACCACTGAGAGGTCTGCTACTTCTCGTCCGACTCAGCAGGACCCAGGGACCACAGTGCCTCTTGTTCCATCTCAGGTAGGCCCATCAGCAACTTTTGGGGGTGCTCTTCCACCAGCTCCGAGGACTACCCCAGGAGTTCAGGGGATGCTACCACCACCGCCTCAGGGGACAGTTGATGTGGCACAGTGTTTCGCTTTCATGCAGCAGATGATGGAGATGCAGTGATGCCAGGCAGAGGACATGAGGCAGGGCATCGATAATGCCCACCAGTTAGCGATGGTGGCAATAGAGAAGGTGACTGCCCAACCACAAGAAGAGCAGATTCAGCCGTACCAACCGAGGACTCCAAGTATTCAGGATTTCCAGAAGAAGAGGCCGCGGGACTTCAAGGGTACGGAGGGTATCCTTTACGCGGACGACTGGATCGAGCACATAGAGGAGATTTTTCGTCTCGCAGAGATACCGGCTAGACTCCAAGTGGAAGCAGCAGGCAGTATGATACAGGACCTTGCCCGCACTTGGTACCAGACCGACCCCAGGGTTGGTACTACGGGGCAAACTTGAAAGGATTTTAAGAAGATTTTCAAGGAGAAGTTCTTTTCCGATACTGTACTTGGCACGTTTGAGACGCAGTTCGAGAACCTGGTTCAGGGGACCCAGACTGTAGAGGAGTACGCCGGGGAGTTCTGCCGCCTGGGCAAATTTGTGGAGGGCCTTAGCGAGACAGCGAAGGCTAGAAGATTCAGGAAGGGTTTGGTTAAGGAAGTCAAGTCCTTAACCAAGAGCAACAAGAATGCTACATTTGAGGAGATTTTGATGGGAGCCATGGCAACAGAGGATGATTTGGAGCCGAAGCAGAAGAGAGGTCGTGATTCACATACAGCCGGTGGCAGTGGAGGACCGTCCAAAAAGCCCCATTTTCAGCAGTAGCATCAGCAGAGGCCTTTCCAGCAGCAGCATAGGCCGTTCCAGCAGGCACAGCAGAGACAGGGTCAGCAGGTACCGAGACAGCAGCATGCCACCATTTGTGACTTCTGCAAGAAGCCAGGGCATAGGTAGAGTGAGTGCATGAAGAGGCTAGGCAAGTGCCTACTCTGTGGTTCATCGGAGCATCAGTTGAGGGAGTGTCCTGAGGTTTTCGGGCGTAAAGGATAGGGAGCAGGAACCAAGGCTCCAGTGGAGCAGCAGAGGGGACCCTTGCCGACTCAGCAGCAGAAGTTTGTTCAGCACCAGCAGCAGACTAGAGGAGGCCAGCAGGGGCGAGCTTTCGCCATGACAGTAGAGGATACCGAGGCAGTAGGCGATCTGATAGCAGGTTCTGTTCTTATCGACTCTTTTCCCGCATTCGCATTATTTGATTCGGGTGCTTCCCATAGTTTTGTGTCGGTATCATTTGCCATTAGACACCAGCTTTCTTCTGAACCTTTGCCTAGGACTTGCAAGATCACGATTGGGGGTGGTATTATCCTCGTCAGTGATGTTTGCAAGGGTCGGAGAGTAGTTTTGGGAGGCCGAGAACTGGATGTGAGTCTGCTCGTAATATCATTACCGAACTACGATATTGTACTCGGTATGGATTGGTTGAGCAGGCACCATGCCAGTATAGATTGCCGCGGGGGTAGAGTTCTTTTCAACATGCCAGGAGAGCCAGAGTTCAAGTTCACCAGGCGGGAGTCAGAGCAGAGCAGCGGAGTTTTCTGCGGAGTTTCAGCAGAGAAGCAGAGCGTGCCACATCCACTGATAGCTGAGTTTATGGATGTGTTTTCGGAGGAGTTGCCAGGGTTGCCTTCGGACAGGGATATGGAGTTCTCTATAGACTTGGTACCCGGTGTAGAGCCGATATCTCAGCATGTCTATAGAGTGAACAACGGTGAGCTTGTGGAGTTGAAGAAGCAGGTGGATGAGTTGCAGGACAAGGGCTTCATCCGATCGAGTTCTTCACTATGGGGTGTGCCAGTACTCTTTGTACCGAAGAAGGATGGGTCGGTACGGATGTGTATCGACTACAGGACACTCAACAGCCTCACGATCAAGAACAAGTACCCGTTGCCGAGGATCGATGACCTGTTCGATCAGCTGAGCAGAGCGAAGGTATTTTCCAAAATTGATCTGAGGTCAGGATATCATCAGGTGAAGGTGAAGAAAGAGGATATTCCGAAGATAACTTTCTGGACTCGGTATGGCCAGTTTGAGTTCATGGTGATGCCGTTTGGGTTAACTAACGTCCCGGCGGTGTTCATGAACTTGATGAACAAGATGTTCCACCAGTACTTGGACAATTTCGTGGTAGTGTTCATCGATGACATCTTGGTGTATTCGAAGACCCTAGAGGAGCATGAGGAGCATGTAGGAACGATATAGTAAAGCGTAATACTCTAGAGGGGGGGTGAATAGAGTTGGCAGCGGAATAATGCTAATTAAAAAAATGTTAGCAACACAATCACAGTATATAATCACAGTTGAAATAATGTAAAGGCAGAGTTCAGAAAGCAAACGCAAAGACAGCGATGTATACTGGTATCCCTCTGTTGAGGACTAATCCAGTCGGTAGAACTCTTGCTACCAGTTGAATCCACTATAGGAAAAACTGTAAGTTTTCTTACGAAGTCCTTGCAACTTCTACAACGCGAGCTTTGATACGAAGAACTCGTCCAACTTCAAATATGAAGAGGTATTCTTCAATCAAGCCTTCTGATTACAATCTCTCAGAAACTTCTAGACCGTACCGCACTGGCAAATCGACTAGAGGATTGTAACTGGCTTGGGATCTGAAAATGAAAGCTCTAGAAAACTCTTTGGAAGGCAAAAAGCTTTTTATATAGAGAGAAGATTGAAAGTGAAATGAGTGAATTGAAATGATCGAAATCCATCTCTATTTATAGAAATTCCAAAGGGAGAACTCTGTCAGAATTCGGGCAGAATTCGGGCAGAACTCGATGAGCAAATCTCGGTCAAATCCGCAACTGCAGGAGGACCAAGTTCCAGAGAATTCAAAAATCAAACGGCCACCAACCGAACTCTGGCCGAACTCTGGCCGAGTTCTGTCAGGGTTAGGTTAGGGTTTTAAAATAGATTTTTGGTGATTTTTGAAAACCTTTTTGAAAACCTTTTTGTAAACATTTTGATAGGTCATTTTAAAAACATTTTGAACTATTTTGGGGATAGCCTATTTGCCAGTACGACTCGGTGTACAACGTATTCCTAGACTCAAATAAAGTGAAAAATTACATTGCATAGGAAGTACAGACTCAAGTAGGCAAACAGATCTTCAGTCTTGAACGGAGTGAATATCCAATCTTGCTTATGTCCAAGAAGCTGAGATGTCCCAACAAGCTTCGTATATCCAGACAGAGTTTTGATCAATTATTAAAATCAGGTTGACCATATGACCAATGAGCCAACAATCTCCCCCATTTTGATAATTGACAAACTATGAATGATATAACATTAAGCTAGTTCACGCTTGTTCAAAAATATCAAAAAGTAGAAATTGTTCATAACCTGTATTTAACTCAAAAAAAATGTTAGATCATTTTTAATTTTCTTCCCCTTTGTCACTTAGCAAAATAATTGCACAAGAGAAGGCTCCCCCGCAGTAAATGCAGAAGACTCTTCTACAATCAATGCATAAGTAACAAATAGCGAGAAAACAAATAAAAGAAATATAGTATAAGAATTAGAGATATAGCATCACAGGCATGTAATGTTTCATAAAAAAAATCTCAGGCATGCTATTTCACAGGCAGTTTAAAATGGAGAAGCAGTATAAAGAGATAGTGCTTAAACAAAATGCTGAAATAAACTGAGATGTCATAAATGAAACATCAAAAACATATCCATGAAGATAAAAAGTACTGATAGCAAACTACAAAGTACTGATAAAAAGTAAATGATAAAAACTTGGAATGTCGGAGCATTTCCAAGTATACAGTAGAATATCACTAATAATCAAATCAGATCTCATCATCACTATCCTCATCAATATCATCAGCAGCGTGGCCAGCATGACCTGAAGTACCAGCACCAGAAGTACCAGCGCCAGTAGGATGAGTAGGGGCGCCAGCATAGAACTCACCAACGTAATCTCGAGGTGCACGATACCAGTCATAGGCGTTACCTGGCTGAAAGTAGGCATGAACAGCCTCATCCTCACAGCGGTAACCCGAAAAAGCTGGATCACGAGGGATGGAAGCAGCAGAGTGACCAGTCTGGGCAAAACGCAGATCGGCCAAGGAGTTTGCCATCGCCTGGTAACGGGTGACATCGCGGAACTCTCGCTCGCGAGCCATGTCCGTTATCGAGACGTGCAAAGCTGATAAATGCTGATGTATGCCCTCAAAAGTCATGGCATACGGCTGATGTGGTGAAGATGGTGCAGTAGGAGGAGCAGGAGGTGGAGCTGAAGCAGTCTGGCTGCGACGAGAAAGATGGAGTAACTTGGGCTCAGAGTCCTGAGTACAAGTCGATAGATCGATCTCGAATCGCTGAAAGATACGAGGGAGAATCATCGCGTAAGAGAGATTTCGATCTCTAGCACGACAACGTCCCATCATCTGAATGATTGTCTTAGGGACGGAAAAAGGAATCCCCTTGATAAGATGGTACATGGCGGACAGCTCAAGCGAAGTTACATCATCCTTGGAAGTGGATTTTGGAAGAAGAGTAGAGTAGATGATGCGATGCAATTCGTAGTTAAACAAGTTCAGGTTGTTAGCCTTGAACTTTCCAGAACGTACTCTGTCAGGTGCACAAAGTTCCGTTTTGAAACTCGTGAGTGTAGTGCCTTCGGGGAAATCGAATTCCGTGATATCAACTAGCGGTTCACCTTCATTGGGAATACCAAGAATCTCCGCTAGAAGGACATCATTGAAGTCAATGTCTATGCCTCCGACACGTGTGCTCACGTCAAAAGTGTTAACTACGAGATTGCAATAGAACAATCTAATGGCATTAGTAGCTATTGGGAAGCACAGTTTAACAAGTAAGTGTAACCCTAATGCCTCAAATAAGTGACGATGATCAGGGAATACCGTCCATTTAACCGGAGCGCCGCTACATATGGAACGGGTGGAAAAGTCACCGTACCATAATAAAGCTTGATCGAGGGTTTGAAAGAAGAACCCATCGAAAGCGCCATCGCTCTTTTGGACCGGCAAAAACAAAGAATCCATGTGAGGATTCGAAGAGGACCCTTCCTCACTAGGAGTGGTCTTCTTTCTCTTAGACGGATTAAATCTAGGTGCCATTGAAATAAAAAGCACTAATTTGAAAGGTGGAGAGAGAGAGGGAGTTATACCTCACGAAAATTAGATATGTTGTAGAGAAGAACGATCTCCGCACGATTCCAAATTTTGGAAGGATTTTACCAAGTAGATTGGAAGCAATAGATTGGTGAAGAACTAGGGTTTTGAGGTCGGGGTCGGCTGCTGCTGCTGTTGTAATTAGTTTGGAAGTAATGAAAGATAAGAAGCTCTCGGGTTCTGTATATATACACATACACGCTCAACCGAACTCGGGCCGAATTCGGTCAGAGCTCTGGCCGAATTTGCCTAGGGTTCTTTCAAAGTTGATTTGTGCTACTTCTTTTTCATTGACTCGTTGCAAATATTTAATTCAAAGATTAGTTATTTTAGTCTTCAAATAACATAATTAATAATATTTTATGAATTAAATGTCGTTACACAGCGACTGTCTCAGATTAGCTGTAGGAGTACTGTCCCAGCTGGCGGAGGTTCACCGGGGAACTCTTAAGTACCGCTTCGCTTCAACCGTAGTTATGGTGACAGACAGACTCTTTATTAGCTTGTCTCTAACACAGTTTTTGCATAATGATATATAATCATAAAATAAAATTAATTAATATTATTGACGTCCAAAATTCCTAATTCTCGACGTAAATAATTGAAACGATCTTCCGCTAGAGGTTTAGTGAAGATGTCAGCTAATTGATTTTCAGTATCTATGTACACAAGGTTTATATCTCCATTTTGATGATGATCTCTAAGAAAATGATGTCTAATCTCGATATATTTAGTACGAGAATGACATACAGGATTCTTAGTCAAATTAATGGTGCTCGTGTTATCACAGAAAATGGGAATATGTGTGAAAAATAAATCAAAGTCTTCTAGGGTTTGTTTCATCCACAAAATCTGAGCGCAACAACGTCCTGCGGCGATATACTCAGCCTCTGTTGTTGATAAGGCTACAGAATTTTGCTTTTTACTAAACCAAGAGACTAGAGCCTTGCCTAAGAAATGACATGTACCGCTAGTACTTTTCTATCAACCTTACATCCAACAAAATCTGCATCCGAATAACCAATAAGGTCAAAGGATTTAGTTTTGGGATACCACAAGCCGACAGAAGAAGTGCCCTTAAGGTATCGGAAGATACGCTTAACTGCGGTCAGATGTGATTCCTTTGGGTTAGCTTAAAAACGTGCACACAGGCAAACACTAGACATGATATCTGGACGACTAGCAGTTGAATAAAGTAAACTACCAATCATACCTCGATACTTACGTGTGTCGACTGGCTTGCCTTGTTCGTCAGAATCAAGCTTTGTTGAAGTTGCCATCGGAGTGCCAATAGGTTTGACATTGTCCAGATCGAACTTCTTTAGCAAATCTTTTGTGTACTTGGCTTGATTAATGAACGTCCCATTGTCGGTTTGTTTGATTTGCAATCCGAAAAAGAACTTCAGCTCTTCCATCATGCTCATCTCAAACTCATTCTGCATACACTTAGAAAATTCTTGACAAAGAGATTCATCAGTGAATCCAAATATGATATCATCAACATAGATTTGAATTAAAAGCAGCTTGCCATTAAAAGATTTAATAAAAAGTGTAGTGTCAACCTTTCCTTTTGAAAAACCGTTGTCAAGTAGAAAAGAGCTTAGACGGTCATACCAAGCACGAGGGGCTTGTTTCAAACCATATAAGGCTTTCTTCAACTTGAAAACATGGTCAGGATTTTTGAAATCCGTAAAACCTGGAGGTTGTGCTACAAAAACTTCTTCTTTTATAAAGCCATTTAGAAAAGCACTTTTTACATCCATTTGAAAAAGTTTGAAATCATGAAAACATGCAAATGCACATAACATTCGAATGGATTCTAATCTCGCAACTGGGGCATAAGTCTCATCGTAGTCGATACCCTCTTCTTGATTGTATCCTTGAGCTACGAGTCGAGCCTTGTTACGAGTTACTAAACCATCCTCATTTAGTTTGTTTCGGAATACCCAACGGGTGCCAATGACCGGATGATCAATAGACTTGGAAACAAGTTCCCAAACTTGATTCCGTTCGAATTGGTTCAATTCTTCTTGCATGACATCTATCCAGAAACTATCACTACATGCTTCATCAATAGATTTAGGTTCTAGCTGTGAAATAAATGCAACACTAGAAACAATATCTCTACTGGATGATCGAGTACTTACTCCTTTGGTAATGTCACTAATTACCAAATCTTGTGGATGATCAGCTGTGAATTTTAACCTCTTCGGTAGACTCTGTAGGTAGCTGGTTCCTGGATCTCCTCTAGGGGGTTCAGCTAGTGCAGAGCTTGGTTCAGGTTCAGCTGATGTTGAACTTGATGTAGGCAGATCTTCATCACTGTCATCGAGAGTCATTTGGTTCATTTCATCAAAAGTGACGTTGATTGATTCTTCGATGATCATGGTACGTTTGTTGAAGACTCTGTACCCTTTGCTCTTGGCCGCATAACCTAGAAATATACCTTCATCGGCCTTTTCGTCAAACTTTCCCAAGTTGTTTTTAGTATTAAGAATAAAGCACTTACAGCCAAAAATCTTAAAGTAAGAAACTGTAGGAATTCTATCAAACTATAACTCAAATGGAGTCTTCTTCGATTTGGGTCGAATTAGAACTCTATTGAGCACAAAGCAAGCTGTATTGACAGCTTCAGCCCAGAAGTATTTGGGTAGGCTAAATTGATTTAACATCACTCTGGCCATTTCGGTTAGAGTTCTGTTCTTACGTTCCACAACTCCATTTTGTTGTGGAGTTCTAGGGCAGGAGAACTCGTGTATGAAACCGTGTGTGTCATAAAATTGCTCGAAATCAGCATTCTCGAATTTGCCTCCATGATCGCTTCTAATTCGAGTGATCATGTAACCTTTTTCATTTTGTACTTTCTTGCAAAAGGCGACAAATTCGGATAATGCGTCATTCTTGCGTGTCAAGAAATATACCCACGTGTATCTAGAAAAATCATCTACAATAACAAATGCATATAATTTACCTCCGAGGCTAGCAACTCTGCTAGGACCGAATAAATCCATGTGTAGCAATTGTAGAGGTCTAGTAGTACATACTGCGTTTACAGACTTGAATATGGATTTGGTAGCCTTGTTCTTTTCACATTGGCTGCATACCGAATCCTTCTTGAATGTTATGTCTGATAAATCGCGTACTATCTTCTTTGTGGATAATCTTGAAATTGTATCCATGTTTGCATGACCGAGTCTCATGTGCCATAGATGACTCTCATCACTTTTGGCCATTAAGCATCTACCTGAAATGTTAGCTTCTTCCAACAGATAGAAAACATATATATTGTCTTCCCTGATTCCTTCAAAGATAGTACTACCAGTTGAGCTATCAACTATAGTACATTTGTCTTTGCCAAAGTTGATACCATAACCATGATCAGCTAGATGACTTATGCAGAGCAGATTATGTTTCAACTCGGTAACCAGACAGACATCTTTAATCACGGGATATGGAGACTTACCAACATCACCGATACCAATAATATACCCTTTCAAATTATTACCGAAGGAAACATAACCTTCCTTCTTCTTCTTCGACAGTGTTGCAAATAGGGTAGCGTCACCGGTTATATGCCGTGAGCAACCGCTGTCGAGGATCCATTTGCTTCTAGTATGTGAAGGGTGTTCCACCTATAAAACAGTTTGCAGATGAAACCTTTGGTACCCATTTCTTGTAGGGTCCTGAATTGTTAGCTTTAGGTATCCAAGCATAAATATTTAAATCTACAAGCTTTCTCATTCTACATGCAGATGATATATGACCAATAAGGCCACAATAATGACATTGTGCATGTCGAGTGTTGAAAGCTGAGTGGTGTGTATGGTTGGTAGGTTTGGGTTTTCTAGTATAGAAGAATGCATACCTATGATCATGTTTGGGCTTAACCTTTTGGGGTAAAGGTTTTATATGGTTTGGTCTGACAGTGTTTGGCTTGGGAATGTTCCAAATTCTCGGTAAGTGACACGTGTTAGGATAGGAAGCAGCAGGCTCAGGCTGTTTTCCTAACCTAATTTCCAACCTTTTGGAAGTGTCATATAACTTAGTATAATCAGAAGTGAGTGATTCCATTCTGATTTGTGCAGATTGAAGACTTTTCTTTTCTCTAGAAAGATCTTCTCTCAATTGGTCTATAATCTTGTCTTTCTCTTCGGATGACTGTTTAGTCTCGTGTAATAAGAGCTTTATAGAGGAAAGCTCACCAGACTCACTAACATTAGCTCTAACCTCAGCTAGTAGGTCGGTAAGTCTTCCTATTTCTCCTTTGTACTCTTTGAGTACCTTCTTAGCGGTCTGATATTTACTACGCAGTTTCCTGTAGTCAAGCATCAGGTCACTGAAGGCATCTCCTAATTGCTCAAAGGTGAAGTCATCATATGTTTCTACAGGTTCAGTAGGTACCTGATCGATTGCCATAAAGCAGATGTTTGTAGCGTCCTCTGAATGTTCATCTTCTGAGTCGCTAGCTTCACTCTCATGCCATATGCTGGTGTTGGCATATTTCCGAGACGTTGATCTTTTCAGGTTGCCTTTTTCATACCTGTTGTTCTTCTTGCTCGATGATGAGTTGATGGGACAGTCCTTCTTCATATGTCCCTTCTTCTTGCAGCCATAGCAGACAGGATCTTCTTGGTACCAGTTGTTGCTGTTGTTCTCTTTGACTCTCTTCTCATGTCTCATGAATCTTTTGAACTTCCTTGCTAGGAGAGCTTGATCTTCAGCGTCAGATCCACTGCTGTCTGAGTCATCTTCAGCAGCTTTTCTGTGCTGAGCCTTGAGGGCGATAGTCTTCTCCTTTGGTGCAGGTTCTTCAAAATCTTGTAGCTCCAGTTCATGAGTGAGTAGTTTACCCATGAGTACTTCAAGTGACATTGTGGTGAGGTCGTTTTCTTCAATGATAGCTGTAGCCTTCGGAATCCAGTTCTTGGTGAGAGCTCGCAGGAGTTTGCGAATCTTTTCGTGGTTACTGTAATCTTTGCCTAAGGAGGACAAAGGGTTTACAATATCCAAGAACCTCTCGAACATTTGTGTGACTGTTTTATTTGGCTTTATTTTGAACGCCTCGTACTCTTGAGTAAGTCTGCTGACTTTTGCCTCCTTGACTTGAGTCGTGCCTTCATGTGTAACTTCGAGAAGCTTTCACACACCATTTGCCGTTGTGCATGTAGATACCCTGTTAAATTCTGTTCTGTCTAAGGCACAAAAAAGAGCATTAATGGCACGTGCGTCAAGACTGGCCTTTTTTTTTTCTTCCTCTGTATAACTGCTTTAGGGTTTTTCAACCAAAACTCCCTCGACATTTATACGAGGTGGCTTCTGATAGCCATCAAGAACAATAGCCCATAAGTAAAAATCAAGAGATTTCAAGAAGAAACTCATCCGTGTTTTCCAATAAGTGTAGTTAGTACCATCAAACAGTGGGGGTCTGTTTGTGGCCTGACCTTCACTTGTGAATTTCATAGTAGCCATGTGATGTGCTGTGATCTAAAAAATAATGAATAAATAATAACACTGTTACCTCGCTTTACCTGTAACACCCGCTCTGATACCAATTGTAGGAACGATATAGTAAAGCGTAATACTCTAGAGGGGGGTGAATAGAGTTGGCAGCGGAATAATGCTAATTAAAAAAATATTAGCAACACAATCACAGTATATAATCACAGTTGAAATAATGTAAAGGCAGAGTTCAGAAAGCAAACGCAAAGACAGCGATGTATACTGGTATCCCTCTGTTGAGGACTAATCCAGTCGGTAGAACTCTTGCTACCAGTTGAATCCACTATAGGAAAAACTGCAAGTTTTCTTACGAAGTCCTTGCAACTTCTACAACGCGAGCTTTGATACGAAGAACTCGTCCAACTTCAAATGTGAAGAGGTATTCTTCAATCAAGCCTTCTGATTACAATCTCTCAGAAACTTCTAGACCGTACCGCACTGGCAAATCGACTAGAGGATTGTAACTGGCTTAGGATCTGAAAATGAAAGCTCTAGAAAACTCTTTGGAAGGCAGAAAGCTTTTTAGATAGAGAGAAGATTGAAAGTGAAATGAGTGAATTGAAATGATCGAAATCCATCTCTATTTATAGGAATTCCAAAGGGAGAACTCTGTCAGAATTCGGGCAGAATTCGGGCAGAACTCGATGAGCAAATCTCGGTCAAATCCGCAACTGCAGGAGGACCAAGTTCCAGAGAATTCAAAAATCAAACGGCCACCAACCGAACTCTGGCCGAACTCTGGCCGAGTTCTGTCAGGGTTAGGTTAGGGTTTTAAAATAGATTTTTGGTGATTTTTGAAAACCTTTTTGAAAACCTTTTTGTAAACATTTTGATAGGTCATTTTAAAAACATTTTGAACTATTTTAGGGATAGCCTATTTGCCAGTACGACTCGGTGTATAACGTATTCCTAGACTCAAATAAAGTGAAAAATTACATTGTATAGGAAGTACAGACTCAAGTAGGCAAACAGATCTTCAGTCTTGAACGGAGTGAATATCCAATCTTGCTTATGTCCAAGAAGCTGAGATGTCCCAACAAGCTTCGTATATCCAGACAGAGTTTTGATCAATTATTAAAATCAGGTTGACCATATGACCAATGGGCCAACAGAGCATTTGAGAGTGGTTCTAGAGACTCTCAGGAAGGAGCAGCTTTACGGCAAGCTCTCGAAGTGTGAGTTCTTCTTGGATCGAGTTGATTTCCTAGGTCACGTGGTGACCAGAGATGGGATCTCAGTCGACCCGAAGAAGATCAGAGCAGTTGAGGCGTGGACAGCACCGAGTTCAGTCGCAGAGATCAGGAGCTTTCTGGAATTGGTAGGATACTACAGGAGGTTTGTTCAGGATTTCTCCCGGATTGCAGAGCCATTGACTAGGCTGACCTGGAAGGACGCAGAGTTTGTCTGGTCAGAGGAGTGTCAGGTTGCTTTTGATGAGCTGAAGAAGCGACTGACGACAGCACCAATTTTGACATTGCCATCAGGATCAGACGGATTCACTATCTACAGTGACGCCTCAGGGAAGGATTTGGGCTGTGTCTTGCAGCAGCATGGGAAGATGATTGTCTATGCATCTAGGCAGTTACGTCCGCATGAGAAGAACTATCCTACCTATAATTTAGAGTTGGCGGCAGTTATCTTTGTTCTAAAGCTGTGGAAGCACTATCTATACGGAGAGCGTGTGGAGATCTTCACAGACCACAAGAGCTTGAAGTATGTGTTTACACAGAAAGAGCTCAACATGAGGCAGCACAGATGGTTAGAGTTGATGAAGGACTTCGACATTTCATTGCAGTACCATCCAGGGAAGGCCAACGTGGTTGCCGATGCCTTGAGTAGGTATCCGGTAGCTATGTGCTTGACGATGGATCGTCACTTATTAGCAGATTTGGAGAGCTTGGGGATCGAGGTGATCGTGCCAGGAGTTCAGATGCAGATATGGGGCCTTCATATTCAGTCAGACTTGATGGAGAGGATCAAGTCAGCTCAGTTTGATGATGTTACTCTACGGTGTATTCGAGAGCAGGTTCGAATAGGATTGGTGGATGAGGAGTTCGTCATTGCAGAGGATGGCACATTGAGGCACGGTTCCAGACCGTATGTACCTAGCAGAGAGGTTCGAAAGCAGGTCATGCATGTGGCCCATCGCTCCCAGTACACTATGCATCCAGGTGCCAACAAGATGTATAGAGATTTGAAAGAGCATGTATGGTGGTATGGGATGAAGCGGAAAGTAGCACGCTTCGTAGCCACGTGTCTAGTCTGTCAACATTAAGGCAGAAAGGTAGAGGCCAGGAGGACTGGAAGCTAGCGGAGATGTATATGAGGCAGATTGTCAGGATATACGGAGTTCTGGTGAGCATTGTCTTGGATCGGGATAGTCGCTTTACTTCCCATTTCTGGCGAAGTCTGTAAACTAGTTTGAGCACTCAGCTCAAATTCAGTACTGTATACCACCCTCGGACGGACGGACAGTCGGAGAGGACTATTCAGACTCTCGAGGACATGCTGCGTACTTGTGTTCTGGATTTTGGAGGATGCTGGAAGGATCACCTGCACTTGGTGGAGTTTGCATACAACAACAATTACTAGGCCAGCATTGGTATGTCACCATTCGAGGCATTGTACGGGCGTAGATGTCGTACTCCCTTGTCTTGGGATGACGTTGGAGAGCGAGCTTTATTGGTACTTAAGATGGTTGTTGACGCAGCCGAGAAGGTAAAGCTCATCAGAGATCGACTTCGCGTGGCGCAGAATAGACAACGGCATTGGGCCAACAGCCACCGGAGACCTTTACAGTTTGAGGTATAGCTTAGACTTAGGATTAGAATTTTGTTGTTTGTGATTTTGTTGATCATGTGATTGTTTTTAGTTAAATTGAGACCATGCTTGTGCTAGGTTGGAGATATGATATTCTTGAGGATTTCACCGACTCGAGGCACTATTCGTTTCGGTAGAGGAGGGAAGCTTAGTCTACGCTATGTCGGACCTTTCGTTATCAGTGAAAGGGTCGGTGATGTGTTATACAGACTGGACTTGTCCCTTTCTTTAGCGGGAGTCCACAATGTATTTCACGTATCGCAGTTGAGATGGTATGTGGCAGATCCTAGCCATGTACTGGACCATTCCGAGATTGAGGTGGGTTCTACTCTCAGTTATCCAAAGCAGCCTGTGGAGATTCTAGATTGATGGGAGAAGGTGTTGCGGAACCAGTCGATACCCTTAGTTCGCGTAGCTTGGAGGCATCACTCTCCATGAGAGTCCACATGGGAGAGAGAGGATGAGATGCGCGAACGATACCCCTATCTTTTCCAGTCTTGAGGTATAATTCTGTCTTTCTTAATCATGCAGTTTGTCTTTAATTTCGAGGACAAAATTATTTTAAGGAGGGTAGACTTGTAGCATCCACTTTTTCATAGAAAGGATATTTTAGTCATTTTAGCCATTTTGGCCTTTTTATGATTTTCTAGATATTTTGACTTGTGTTATGCTAGCAACTGGTTTAACCTTACTGGACTCTGTATAGGAGCCTAACCATGCCTTAGAATTTATTTTTCACCTATTAGAATTTATTTAGAGCTTGGGTTCAATTTAGAAGGTTTTTGAGTGATTTTAAGCCTTTTTGCATGTAGCCTTTTTGAGCCTTTTGACTTGGACCTTATTTTTACTTGAGAGAGAGTTGGGCCAAGTGAAACCCTAATCCTAGAAACCCCCACCTGGCCACCCACAGCAGTACCTCCCCATCTCGCTTTCATTTGTGAAGCATAGCCTCCACAAGTGAACCCTAATAGATCTCCTCCTCCAAAAAACCTATTTTCTTCATCCGGAGTCCGTTTCTCCCCAAATGAACTCCATTGCACTCGTTTAGAAGAGGAGGATCTGCTGGAGTATTGCTAATGAGGAGGCGGAGGCAATTGCTTGAGGGAAATCGACCAACACGACGATCGAGGGACTCCGTTTATTGAGTTTTCGACACTCAATAGGTAAACCCTTTTCTATCATAGTTATTCTGAATTTTCTTTCATATTTGCATCCATATAGGTTCCGGAGACTTGTCCATAAAGTTTGGTTACGTTTTGAGTTCATTTGGTAGCAGTATCGGACATGTGTCGACCCGTCAAGACACGTGTTCGATGAAATGCCGCTATGAAATGAAACTTGCTGTTTTTCGATTTTGTCTTCACAAACATTTAGATAATATTATTTTAATAAACTTTTGTGAAGATGGATCGGAAATTGATGTCTTTTCAGCGGCGTTTCGGGCATCGGACGCACGTGCACCGATTCTATGCACGAGGCCGTGCATGCCCTGCCGTCAGCGTGTTGTATCTCGAAGCATAGATAATATTTTTGCTTGAAATTTCTTGAGAACGTGGGGGAAACCTCTGCCCCCATGCTCCAAAAATTTCACGACTTCTTGTTGAGCGAACTCGGAGAAATCCGACGTGCATCGTTCAGCCGTACAGTGCGTACGACTGAAATTTGTCGCTGAAACAGACTTCGTACGCGCTCTCGACGCGACGAGGACCTGTCCCAGGACCTTGGATGCATAGATCTATACCTGGACTACTAGAGGGATCAACCCCAAGTTGTGGCGTGGCCCGACGAGCGAGCCACGAAGACCGAACCGCGCCCACGAGGGCACGCACGGGCGCGCGCGCGCAGCAGGCCGCTCGTGGTGCAGGGCTGCGTGCGTCGCCTCAGTGCGACATATCTCCATGTTGCCATGTCCTAGACCTACCCGAGGACCCACCCTAGCTACGTGCATGATCACGGGGCTTCTCATTGTGTGTGCGGCGCTCAATCGAGCGAGAAAGCACGCATACGTACACGTTGTCACGCGGTATCGAGTTTTTCCGATACGCGTTCTGTGGACACAACACGGACACAATTTCGGACCTATGAGTACCCGAGCACATCACGTAGGTTGAGACCAACGTGTATGCCGAGTTTTGCGGGTTGATTTGGTGTATTTTGCATTTTGAGTCATTTTGTCGAAATTGGGTTTTTCGGGTTCAAAGTTTTGAATAGAAATGTGATTTTTCGATCCTTTGACTTTTAATCCGTATTTTTTGATTTGTTAGTTCATAAATGATATTTAGAACTTGCGGGAAGTGATCCATGAAATTTGTAACACCCCAGTCCCAAAATACGTATAGGACTAGGATACGGTACATGCCAGCAACACTTCAGCAATGGGCCAAAGCTCAAAGTAAGCCCATTAGAGAAATTCTTAAGCTGTAAATCGTGATAATCAACCCAGAGTATAATACAAATCACAGGTACACAGCTAATCTCATCCACACAAAAAATAAAACACGAGATATCAAGTCCAATAAAATGATACTAATAAAGAAATCTGTCCAACATGAAATATGAAAGTAACTATGCGGGTCAGACATCCCGAAACCACAGTAAAAGATATAAATAATCCACTACATGTCCACTAAAAAGAAAGAAAATAAAATAGCAAGTCTATGAATAAAGAGACATGTCTCAAGAGAAGTCTTCAGCCACTATCTCGTCCTCCTGCGAAGGTGCGTCACCAGTCTCGACTCCAGGACCATAAACCTCCGGATAGTCCTCGTCTCTAACTAAGCCTGGAAAGATCACCAGGTCCTCAGAGGACTAGCAAGACACATAATATACATGCATACTATATAATAAATAACATGCAAGAAAATAGGAAATGGTACAAGGAACAATGTGAGACTAAAGGATAAGTATAAACAGAATACGGTCAAAGATGGTGCTATCAAGCGTGACTCATAGTAAGTCGGGGGTAACCGCAGCCCGATGGGAGCTCACAGTCCTATAGTCAGTAGCCGATGGGGAATCTCTAACTATACTAAGGCTCATCCGCACTCGATGGGAGCTCACGAACGAGGTGGTCAAGTATAGTCACGTCTAATAACAGGTCAGGGTTAAATCAAACGATCATGACCGGGTCAAGTCAATCAGGTCCCAGAAATCAGACTAAGGTCAAGTCCAAGTCAAACAGGTCAGGAGATCATGGCATGGACAAAACAATACTATCACTAGACAGGAAAAAGATAAGAAAGATAAAACAAGTAACATGGAAAGAAAAAGTAACAATCTACGTGCACGTAAAACTAGAAAATAACCATGACAGGAAGCAAGATAAACATGGAATCAAGTATGACAGAAAAGAATATCAATCTAGAAATGCATGTAAACACTGTAGAGTTTGGCAAGGTGTACTTGCCTGGTGGTAGCAAAAAGTCCTGTAATTAAAGAGCCACAAAACCTGAACTCCCGCAAACACCTCCGGATGCTGAAACAAACATTTCCAATAGTCCCAGAATAAGAAAAATAGCTAGGATAGGCTACCCATAAGTCCAATTCTGGACACAGGAGCAAAACGATAATTTTGGGTCAAAACGGTGTCCGCCGCTAGACCCGCTTTACACCGAAAAGCGTGCCAAAGTCAATGGTCTCTAAAGTTGTCAAACAACATGTCTACAGATTTGTTTTGATGATACGAACCCAATGGTATGTCCAATTTTGGATTCCGATGAGCCGTGCACAAAATCGTCCGTTGAATCGGACCGTAGGGCCCGCAAAATGGCGATCCAATCAACTGTCTCGGAATCGGACCAAACTTGGCATACAGGACCAAAAAAATGATACGGTCCTGTTGGCGCAAGTTTTGTCTCGATCTGACGAACGTGCACAAAGTAATTGGAAAATTTCAAAAAGGGCCGATACGGAGATTTTTAACGGATACGCTTCAAATTCGTCGCGCACACGCGACCAATTTGAATTCTGTCAAAGCCCACACGACCACGAAGCCGTTACGCAGCTTTCGATGCTTTCGGTTCGTGACCACGTCGCCCGGATTGGCAAAATGCACGTTGGCTTGGGAGAATTTTAAAGTTTCTGAAAACTATTTTTAATGATAAATTCTCGATTTCGTAAACTATTTTCTCTGCACATAATTAATGAAAATCAAAACTACAAAATTGGTTAGGAAGCCCTACATGTTGTCTTTAAGTTTCTTCAAATAGTTTTTTGAAATCCCTATCGGGTTGACAGGAACCGATCTCCAAAGTGGGCTACTTCGGACTGAGTTGAAACTGTTTTCGAACAGTTTATTGTCGACTTTGCGTCGATACCACGGACAGGTTATTCTACGATCCTTGAAGCTATTTACTGGGATGCCTAGAGTGTTATATCGGCTTCATGTAGGATTTTCTAGTTCGAGAATTGGTTGAGTATCGAGGAAGAAAATATGGTACGAATACGGGTACCTGTTTCCTATGTTGCTGCCGGCTGTCCCCTGTTTTTGCGCGCGGGTTGGCCATCTCCGGCGTTCGTCCGGCGGTTGCAGGCTATGGCGCGTGCGCGGGAAGGTGGGGCGGAGTCGTCCAAGGTCGGGTGGATGTCACAAAGGTTGTGTTTTGGGAATTCTGGAAATCGACTCTCGGTTATATAGGGGTCGGCTGATATATATATATATATATATATATATATATATATATATATATATATATATATATATATATATATATATATATATATATATGGATTTCTTTTGAATCCAATCTAAATTCAAATCAATTGTGTTTTGGCTTATCTATTGGAGAATAGGATTAGGATGGGTAGGAAAAATTTTGGATTAAATCGACCAAGATTTGATCGATGTGGAGCAAAGAAAATAAAAAAAAATTCAAATGCTAACTTTAGTTTTGAACAGGGCTCGGGGTGGAGGATGCGTGAACTGTGCATTACACTGTTCACTAATTAATTCTTTTCTTTTTCTTTTTTTCCTTTCCTTTCTATTATACCTAATATACATATATATTGATATGTACATATCTAAATACACCCAATAAAATCTCAAAAATCCAAATATTACCTATCCATATATTTAATTTATTTAAATATCTATACATATGTATAACAACTCAATTGGCTATAAAATCAATTAATAATATCTAATAATAATAATGATGATTATTTAATCACAAAAATCACTCTAATAATAATAAAATAATGTAAATAACCCAGTGGTTATTTTTAGTGAACTTATACTACACACCCTATTCGGGTCCAGAAAGTTGTACAACTATGGTCACACACCTATCTAATAATATATTTATACCAATATTGTACAGTATTTAATAATTAGAAATGCAATATTAAATTCTAAAATAATTTAAGAAATATTTGCACACATAAAATATGTCTACATGGCCGTCCTTGGTCTCACTATATGCCTACATAGGCTTGGAATTAGTTTGAGTCCGGTTCGGGCTGATTGGGTATAACCGGGTCATCTAAAAATCAATATATTATCTAATAACTAATTAAATGATTTAAATGAGTCTTTTCACAACTTGGCTCGGTTTTCCTAGTTCGGGCATCACTATGGCTAGACCTCCCTTAGCATGGCTAATACACTAGTCAAGGCTCACTGCTACATCATCTGTGCCACAATTTCTAGACGTCTTGTGCTCCAAAACTCAACAATAGCTAAGGTCATATTTAATAATAATAATAAAAATACTCATAAATTCCATAAATCCTATTTAAGGCAATTAAATAATAATAAAATAATTCAAAAATTTAGGGGTGTTACATCCTACCCCCCTTAAAAGAATTTCGTCCTCAAAATTGAAATAACTCACTACGGTAGAAGAAAAATATGTCTATGGCTCTAAGATGTCTAAGGTGTGCTATGTTTCTATTGTTATTCCTAAGCAAACATGTAACAAGCAAGCATAACTAATATTCTACTCTTTATCATTATCATAAAAGTCTTAAGTTGTTACCTTCTCTTGCTCCTTGTGTTGTCGCACCGTCTTCAATCCTCATAGCAAAGGCCTGTCCTTGTCGTGGTGCTTCCGCCTGTTGTCTCGCCCACTCGAACTATGTTGCCTGGTTGGGAAGTGGTCCTCATGGATATCCTCCTTGAGCTGGTACTGTTGGTGCGGGTGGTGTTGGTGGGCCTCTTGTTGGGCAATCTCGAAGTTGATGTTGAGTTGAACCACATCTTAGACATTGGCCTAATCTTCTGCGACATGTTTGTTGAGTATGACCTCTTCTATTGCAATACTGGCACGTCGGGTTATCTTGGTTTTGGTATGGGGCGACTCTTGGTTGCTGGTGTACGACGATGCGTCTTTCAGGTCCTCCTGATGATGCTTTTGCTGACTGTGTCGCTGGCTATGGTCGCTTCTCGCTGGTTCCCTTTCGATGGACTCGCTCTAAGCGTCATGCTGCAGTAGGAACTTCGGAGTAAGTGGTAGGTGCTACAGCCCCAATAAGCTCCCGTAGTCTGTAGCTCAGTCCTTCGTAGAATTTTTCGGCCTTCTCTTCTTCAGTCTGGATCAATGTAGGTGCGAAGCGGCTCAGTCGTAGAAACTCGGCATTGTATTCTTCCACGGTCCGGCTGCCTTGCTCGAGGTGCAAGAATTTTCTTTGAAGCTCTGCTTTAAAAGTGGCAGGGATAAACATCTCTTGGAAGAGTTTGGAGAACTCCTCCCAAGTGACCTTATCCTGTCCAAGTCTTTTCTCCTCTGTAAGCCACCAGTGGTGCGTATTGCCGGTCAGCTGCATCCTGACGGCAATCATCCAACAATCTCTCGGTAACTCGGCTGCCTCCAACTGCTGCTCAATGTTGGTGAGCCATTCATGAACTTCGGTGGGCTCCTTCGTACCTGAGAACTTGTCTGGCTTCAACTGGCGAAAGTTTGCGATGGTTCCCGTCGTCGTCTGGGGAACTGGTGGAGTGGCTCTCTCGAGTGCTAACGCGATACGATCCTCGATGTGCTCCGTCTGTCTCTGCTGGGCCTCCATATGAACTCGTTGTTGCGCTTGCATCATCACGTAGATGGTCTGAAAAAGCTGTTGGGGATCCATCGTCTGTCCAAGCTGGAGAAACATCGTCGGTGGCATCGGTGGCAGTGCTGGCATGGATGGGATGTCGTCTTTTTGGGTGCGAAGCTACTGGATCGTCAGGTTGGGTAGAAGAACCTCCAACGGGTGGTAGGGTCGTGTCGACATGAGTCACTACAGCGCCCTACAGGGTGACAGCGGGGTTCTCGTCACTGGCTTGCGGGTCCATTTTACTGCACTCAAACGAAACTTATAAGCTTAAAGGAAAGTTGATATCAAGCAGGATGCATGTCAAGGAAATAATTTCGAAGTTGAAATATAGAGTTCAAGGACGTGTAACAATATAAAGATGTGGATGAGATCCTAAGGGTCTTTTCTATCCTATTCACAGGCTCACGTCGATAAGTAACGTATCCGAAGTGATTAACGTCGACCTGCATGGGCCACCACAAAAACATGTAACGCCCTAGTCCCAAAATACGTATAGGATTAGGATACGGTACATGCCAGCAACACTTCACCAATGGACCGAAGCTCAAAGTAAGCCCATTAGCGAAATGCTTAAGCTGTAAATCATGATAATCAACCCAGAGTATAATACAAGTCACAGGTACACAACTAATCTCATCCACGCAGAAAATAAAACACGAGATATCAAGTCCAAAAAATGATACTAATAAAGAAATCTGTCCAACATGAAATATGAAAGTAACTGTGCGGGTAAGACATCCCGAAACCATAGTAAAAGAAATAAATAATCCACTACATGTCCACTGAAAAGAAAGAAAATAAAATAGCAAGTCTATGAATGAAGTGACATGTCTCAAGAGAAGTCTTCAGCCACTATCTCGTCCTCTTGCGAAGGTGCGTCACCAGTCTCGACTCCAGGACCATAAACCTCCGGATAGTCCTCGTCTCTAACTAAGCCTGGAGAGATCACCAGGTCCTCAAAGGACTAGCAAGACACATAATATACATGCCTACTATATAATAAATAACATGCGAGAAAATAAGAAATGGTACAAGGAACAATGTGAGACTAAAGGATAAGTATAAACAGAATACGGTCAAAGATGGTGCTATCAAGCGTGACTCATAGTAAGTCGGGATAACCGCAGCCCGATAGGAGCTCACAGTCCTATAGGCAATAGCCGATGGGGAATCTCTAAATAGTAAGGCTCATCCGCACTCGATGGGAGCTCACGAATGAGGTGGTCAGGTATAGTCACGTCTAATAACAGGTCAGGGTTAAATCAAACGATCATGACCGGGTCAAGTCAATCAGGTCCCAAAAATTAGACTAAGGTCAAGTCCAAGTCAAACAGGTCAGGCGATCATGGCATGGACAAAACAATACTATCACTAGACAGGAAAAAGATAAGAAAGATAAAACAAGTAACATGGAAAGAAAAAGTAACAATCTACATGCACGTAAAACTAGAAAATAATCATAACAGGAAGCAAGATAAACATGGAATCAAGTATGACAGAAAAGAATATCAATCTAGAAATGCATGTAAATACTGTAGAATTTGGCAAGGTGTACTTGCCTGGTGGTAGCAAAAAGTCCTGTAATTAAAGAGCCACAAAACCTGAACTCCCGCAAACACCTCCGGATGCTGAAACAAACATTTCCAACAGTCCCAGAATAAGCAAAATAGCTAGGATAGACTATCCATAAGTCCAATTCTGGACACAGGGGCAAAACGGTAATTTTTGGTCAAAACGATGTCCGTAGTTGGACCCGCTTTGTACCGAAAAGCGTGCCAAAGTCAATGGTCTCTAAAGTTGTCAAACTACATGTCTACAAATTTATTTTGATGATACGAACCCAACGGTATGTCCAATTTTGGATTCCGATGAGCCGTGCACAAAATCGTCCGTTGAATCGGACCGTGGGGCCCGCAAAACGGCGATCCAATCAACTGTCTCGGAATCGGACCAAACTCGGCATATAGGACCAGAAAAATGATACGTTCCTGTTGGCGTAAGTTTCGTCTCGATCTGATGAACGTGCACAATGTAATTGGAGAATTTCGAAAAGGGCCGATACGGTGACTTTCGACGGATACGCATCAAATTCGTCGTGCACACGCGACCAATTTGAATTCCGCCAAAGCCCACACGACCACGAAGCCGTTACACAGCTTTTGATGCTTTCGGTTCGTGACCATGTCGCCCGGATTGGCGGAACGCGCGTTGGCTCGGGAGAATTTTAAAGTTTTTGAAAACTGTTTTTAATGATAAATTCTCGATTTCGTAAACTATTTTCTCTGCACATAATTAATGAAAATCAAAACTACAAAATAGGTTAGGAAGCCCTACATGTTGTCTTTAAGTGTCTTCAAATAGCTTTTTTGAAATCCCTATCGGGTTGACATGAATCGATCTCCAAAGTGGGCTACTTGGGACTGAGTTGAAACTGTTTTCGAACAGTTTATTGTCGACTTTGCATCAATATCACAGACAGGTTATTCTACGATCCTTGAAACTATTTACTGGGATGCCTAGAGGGTTATATCGGCTTCATGTAGGATTTTCTAGTTCGAGAATTGGTCGAGTATCGAGGAAGAAAATAGGGTACGAATACGGGTACATGTTTCCTATGTTGCTGTCGGCTGTCCCCTGCTTTTGCGCACGGGTTGGCCGTCTCCGGCGTTCGTCCTGCGGTTGCAGGCGGTGGCGCGTGCGCGGGAAGGTGGGGTGGAGTTGTCCAAGGTCGGGTGGATGTCACAAAGGTTGTGTTTTGGGAATTCTCGAAATCGACTCTCGGTTATATAGGGGTCGGCTGATATATATATATTTATATATATGTATTTCTTTTGAATCCAATCTAAATTTAAATCAATTGTGTTTTGGCTTATCTATTGGAGAATAGGATTAGGATGGGTAGGAAAAATTTTGGATTAAATCGACCAAGATTTGATCGATGTGGAGAAAAGAAAATAAAAAAAATTCAAATGCTAACTTCGGTTTTGAACAGGGCTCGGGGTGGAGGATTCGTGAACAGTGCATTGCACTGTTCACTAATTGATTCTTTTTTTTCTTTTTTTTTCTTTCCTTTCTATTATACCTACTATACATATATATTGATATGTACATATCTAAATACACCCAATAAAATCTCAAAAAATCCAAATATTACATATCCATATATTTAATTTATTTAAATATCTATACATATGTATAACAACTCAATTGGCTATAAAATCAATTAATAATATCTAATAATAATAATGATGATTATTTAATCACAAAAATCACTTTAATAATAATAAAATAATGTAAATAACCCAGTGGTTATTTTTAGTGAACTTATACTACACACCCTATTCGGGTCCAGAAAGTTGTACAAATATGGTCACACACCTATCTAATAATATATTTATACCAATATTGTACAGTATTTAATAATTAGAAATGCAATATTAAATTCTAAAATAATTTAAGAAATATTTGCACACATAAAATATGTTTACATGGCCGTCCTTGGTCTCACTATATGCCTACATAGGCTTGGAATTGGTTTGAGTCCGGTTCCGGCTGATTGGGTATAACCGAGTCATCTAAAAATCAATATATTATCTAATAACTAATAACTAATTAAATGATTTAAATGAGTCTTTTCACAACTTGGCTTGGTTTTCCTAGTTCGGGCATCACTATGGCTAGACCTCCCTTAGCATGGCTAATACACTAGTCAAGGCTCACTGCTACATCATCTGTGCCACAATTCCTAGACGTCTTGTGCTCCAAAACTCAACAATGGCTAAGGTCATATTTAATAATAATAATAAAAATACTCATAAATTCCATAAATACTATTTAAGGCAATTAAATATTAAAAAAATAATTCAAAAATTCAGGGGTGTTACAGAATTTTTACTTAATTATTTGCTCTTTTCAAGCATATATGAGTTTTCTACTAGTTGGCATATATATATATATATATATATATATATATATATATATATATTTTGTATATATATATATATATATATATATATATATATATATATACAAAATATATATATATATATATATATATATATATATATATATATATATATATATATATATATATATATATATATATATATATATATATATTTCATGAATATGGTTATGTGTATATTTAAGCGCTGTTTTGGAGCGAGGGTTCAGTTTTTTCCAGATTTTTGTATCGCTTCGGATCGAGAGATCGATCTATTTCCGGTACTAGCGAACCTATATATATGTATATTGTATATACCAATATATATATAGTTTATACATTGTATATTTTATATATAAATACTTGTGTGACATAATTTTGGGTAGAGGAACTTGGACTGATTTATTTCCAGAATTCTAAAGTGATAGCAGTCCGTATTCTTTGCACCACCATTCTTTCATATATGGGTTATGTATATATGTATGTGCTTAGAGGGAAGTCTCTCTCTCTCTCTCTATATATATATATATATATATATATATATATATATATACATATATATATATATATATATATATATATATATATATATATATATATATATATATACATAACCCATATATATATATATATATATATATATATATATATATATATATATATATATATATATATATATATATATATATAAATATATATATATGGGTTATGTATATATGTATGTGCTTAGAGGGAAGTCTCTCTCTCTCTCTCTCTCTCTCTCTCTCTCTCTATATATATATATATATATATATATATATATATATATATATATATATATATATATATATATATATATATATATATATATATATATATATATATATATATGCTAGTGATTGATAGACTATAGTTTTATGTGATTGTAGGTTAGTGTTGTGACCATTGGAGTATTGGGACAGATTAGGATCGACCCAAAGACCTTAGTTTAGTCGGGTTGACCGACAAGTTGACCAAGTTGACAAAAGTCAACTTTGGGTCAAACTTGATCCAATTCAACTCAAACGAACTTAGAACGACCTAGAAACTTGTGTATAACCTAAAAATTAGTAAACGGACTAGTTGACCAATGTTTAACCAGGTTTGACCTGCGTTGACCAGGTTTGACCAGAGTTGACCAAGGGTTGACTTTTACCAAAAGGAACCTAGAAGCATGTAGTCTTGCATTATAGCTATTTCCTTTGATATTTTAGACTTGGTTGTGATATGTGTATACTTTAAATAGGTTTATATTGCCCCGGTTTATCTACACTTCATCATCAGCAGTTCAGTTTGCCAGGCGAGTATATTCTCTGATCTTTTCATACTTCTTTGGATATGTTCTCTTGTTATAGACTAGTATACTTGATGCTGACACGATGTTCACACGGATTAGTACCCTATGGATCTTTTCATGCGATATTATTCCCTCGGATACATCGAGTATATCATGTTTATGTACTTTATCGTGTCCATCATGTACTCTATGTATTCGTATTTATCCATGTACACTCATATGTTATTCATGTACACTCATGACCATATGAGCTCCATGTATAAAGTAGTTGTTATCCATGTGCAATAACATATCATGTCTTGATCCTTGTGTATTGATTGGGGACAGGAAGAGTGTAGTTGGTTATGTGATCATTATCTCCAGTAGGTATCCATGTGCAACTCCATAGTTTATCCATGTGCAACCTAAACCGTTTACATAACCAATTCATGCTCTAAATCACGTAGATGGTTACAATTTTCTATTTATCATATTTATATCTAGTCTTGATATTCTCTTTCTTGTTGATTTTATTTACAGTATTTCATGTATAATTTTCTATAGCTTGCTTTATATGTCCAATCCTGATATGATCTGTTGTGAGAGATATGTGCTCATTCCGTCCTGATTGGGCATGTTAAATTTTTTACAGGTGATGATGAAGAGTTCTGCCCTACTTACTATGGCATTGGCTTAGATGATACTGGTGACGTGGACCCTCAGGAGGATCCAGCAGTCACTGAGGACTTTCCCATAGTCTAGCTGAGACTTAGTATTTTATTGTCTTCTATCTGAGACATTATGAGTTGTACTTGAGTTTTGTTCTGGTGGTTTACACCTAGACTTTTATTTATATCTGTGACTCTCTTGAGATTTACTCTTCTATTACATCTTAGTATTGTGATTGAGTTACTTATTATTTACTCTCCATTCGGAGTTTGTTCTAGACTGTGTTAGATATTATGACTCAGGACAGTGTTCTACCGTCGACACTGCGGCGTAGGCTGGGCGTATTCACTTCTCGTGCCCCTTTCACTGGGTGTGGGTCGTGACAATCCGTCCCGGCCTATCTCGTTTAAATTTCAAATTTTAGGACCGACTTGTTTGGACATTTTACTGTTTGGGCCGGGTCAGAACCGCGGGTCTTGAAACAGTATGCCCACCCCTATTTAGGACTGGAAGAAAACTCTAAAGTTGCTCATATACAGGAATGTAGGAAATTCTACAGTCCATATATAATCCAGGACTGTAGGATTTCCTACATATATTATATGACTGTAGAAAAATTATACAGTCCTATATATACTATAGGACTATAGCATTTGCCTACATCCTGTTGGTTTGAAACCCGACTGTCAACTTTGTTCGATTTTTTGAAATCCTAAATTTAATATTTAGGGTTCGAAAGTTTGTATATCAACCCTAAATTAGTTCTAAAACTATTTTATCTAACTATTTTAGGCATTGCTTAAAATTGGAGGAGTTGGAGAGAAAGGGGCTTGAGAATTTGAAATGAGGGAATATACATTTAGAAGGAAGGATTTTGAGAAGGTTTGGAGGTGTGGGAAGCCCAAAGTAAATTTGGGGCTGTCCTGAGTAAAAATTTCAAAAACGTGGACTGCCCTGAAGTAGTGGGTTGTCATAAGTAAAATATGAAGTGCCTTTAGAATTTTCCATGTTGAAAAGGTAAGTGTGATATATGATTTGGGTAATGCTATTAATTCTTCCAAAATGTTCCTCTAAACTATTAATCCTTATGTGAGAGCTGATGTAACAACTGGCATGGTAGCTGACATAACAAATTTTAAACAAAAAAATTCAACCCATTTTTTTAATGTTAATGTTAATATTGATTTTGATATTAATGTTAATGTTAAATTTAATGATAATGTTAATTTTAGTATTAATTTTAATGTTAATATTAATGTTAATTTTAATTTTAATACTACTTTTAATGTTAATTTTAAATTTTAACATGTCAGCTGTAGTGCCCCGCTCCCCAGTCGGAGGTACTGTATCGACGACCCTATCAGTATTGGTTGATTCGAGACAGATTGAATTAAGACCCTTCCTCTATTTGGGTTCTCTTCGAAACCAGGTCACATATGTAGTGGATCGTGTTTTGGAGAAGAACTCTATATAAGAGTCCCTTCCTCAAACCTTTCTACTATTCGGTTTCGATGTTGGTTTTTCCGTGCTTTCGCTATTGGTTTTATGAATGCATGTTTTTGGATGTTTTTGATGGTTTTATTGTTGCATTCATCGATTTGCGCATCCATATCGAATTCAGAGAGAAAAAGAGAAGAAGAGTATTGATCCTCTGTTGGTACACTTTTAGGTGATCGTATAGGCGCAACTTGAGCGAAGTGTCGAAGACCTCTTTCTCTTGGTAATGGTGAGTGGTTTGACCCTTCTTTCCATGTCCCCGTGCTCTCCAATTAATAAATGATGCCAATCATAAGAAATGCTAGATAAGAAATAAACACTCAATGTTGCATGCTTATTCTTTAGAACTTTGAATCATTGATATGTTGCATGCTTACCTTATGATATGCCTGCTATAGAATTGTGCTAAATAGAGAGTGAATCAATGAGTGAATGTTGTGACTGAATATGGGATATGTCTATCGATTTCGCAAATGAAAAGTAGAACACACTGAGAATGTCAAGTTTTCGATAATCTTGACTATGGTTGAATAATTAAGTTTCTTAGTCTTGCATGGTCATGGACAGCTTGTGCACAAGATTTTAGTTCATCGAACGGTTGCCGAGGCCATGGGACCAATTTGGCCTAGGAGGAATAAGGATAGTTGTGCTAACTTACTAGCACGGGTGACTCGAAAACTTTCAGTGGAGCTCGCTACCCGCGCTGAAATGATCATCGTCTAACCAAGCTATGGTCCAAGATGACGTGTTACTAGTGACCCTCATGTATATAAACTGTTTAGCTAACAATATCTGGTTCATAGGGAAGAACATAGTAAGTTTTATTGCAGGGAAGGGGACTCTGTTGTGGGTAAGAATCATCGTATTTATATTGTTATGTATCGTATGCTTTGTAAACTATACTAAGGAATGGCTAGAAAAACCACTTATTATAATATATGCTTTAATTAATTCCTATAACAATTACCAAGTATGCGGGATTTCAAATAGCTACTCACTAATACACAATGTACCGACCCACGTCTCCACAGGTGCTGCGAACCAAGGAGGCGAATTAAGGAGATGAAGTCGACGCTTAGCAACACCGAAGCTTTTCCCCCATTTTGAAGCCTTGCTCGTAGCTGAAGGCTTATTTCATACCATTTTGAAGACCCCCGCTCTAGTTGTACAGAGAAGACTAGTAAAAGGTGTTTATATGTTTTTTTCTAGTAAAAAGATGTGATATATGGAACAATGTATCTCATTTTGTAGTATAAAGCCCTTTACTCATTTGTTCAAATCTCTGTAATGATGCACATTATCAATGAAAAATTATTATTTCTTTGCCAAGACGCGTTATTCAATTTCTCTGCTTAATCTCTGTTGTAAATCTTTATTAATCTCAATATATATTCAAATGTACACGAGCACATGTCGTGTACAAGCGCAACTCAAGCTTGTACGATATCACATCCAGTGGCGACTTATTGATTCTACAAAATCGAAATATGATATCAGATACCATGTTAGATGCCACATCAGGTGCCACATAAGGAGGAATAGTTTGGAGGGATTAATAGTATTTTTCATAATATTTACATATACCAAAATTGTTAAGATAAAGTTATTTAAATATTTATTTTAAACATAGTTTAAATAATTTAAACATTTATATATATATCTACAATGATGTAAAAGATTATATAAAAAATATTTATATATTATAGAAATAAAAAGGAAACAACGTAAGAAGAGAGAAATGGGTTAATTAAACATAAAATTTGTTCGTAAGAAAGAAATATATAACAAATAAAAAGAGGAGAAAGTTGTCACGCCCAAATCCCAAAATACGTGGGACTAGGAATACGTAAGCATGCCAACTACTGTAAAGCCCCTAAATTTCTACTATTTTTTTTATATATTAAATTTGGTACTGATTTAAAATTTTGTATTATACGTCGCGTAGTTGCATTGTACGTCGCACGCGAAATTTCATTTTTCATAATTGCTCGACGAGTGCGAATATGTGCGAGCGTATATATTTTCAGAAAAATATTTTTTCCATTTTTATAGTTTCAAAATAATATATAATAATTACTTTATTTTATCATTATAAAAAAAGGGCGTAAGATATAATTTATGTATAAATTAATTCTCGAAATTATTTATTAATTATCTTAAATTATTTCAAAGGTATTTTTGAAGTCGTTCCTATTAATATTTAAATTAATTTTCGAAATTTATTAACATTAATATTTTATTATTCAAAAAGATATTTAAATATTTATTATTTTTGAAATTTTATTATTAGTATTTTTTGGAAAATGTATT
This sequence comes from Iris pallida, assembly GCA_029216955.1. Taxonomy (NCBI): domain Eukaryota; kingdom Viridiplantae; phylum Streptophyta; class Magnoliopsida; order Asparagales; family Iridaceae; genus Iris; species Iris pallida. The sequence goes on along the minus strand of JANAVB010016197.1, from coordinate 20,086,805 downwards.
TCGAAATTTTTGTGGCGATTTAAATCTTGATTTGAATTTATGGAATTATTTAAATAGTTAAATATTTGAAATTTGATTTATTCTATTTGATTTTAAACTAAAATTTAATTAGATCTAAACTGGATTTGATTTGAATTTAGATTTGATTTTATTGATTTAATTTAATACATGAGTTATCAATTGGATTTTAAATATTCCTAGTCCTTATCCAACTGGGAATTCCCACATCCTATAAATAGGCAGGTACTCCTCCAGAAATTCCTCACTCCACAAATATCCTCCATCCAAAAATATGTGCACCGTGTCCGTGTCAATATCCCCCTGCCCATCCACTATGTGTATTTCTAATACAAATACAATTATCCCGTCGCGTCCGACACCCCGAACGCATTCAAAATTCCTAAACCTAACCCAATTTCTGAATCCGTGTCGGCATCCCGACACGGACCGTACGACCCCTGTCCTTGAGTCCCATGCAGACCAGCCAGCCTCAGCCTCCGACTTTCTTGTTATTCGTCGCCCCTCGTCCCGACCATCCCCAGGCAGCAAACCCGACAAAAACCCAACCCCTACCACCGTGGCACCGTCACACCCGGCCGGATCTTCCCTGTCACCACCCAAAACCATCACCGTCACCGTCTCCTCCTCGACCCGGCCATCCCGTTCCGACAGTACCCCCATGTCATCCCCGTCGAACTGCGACCATCCATCAACCACCACCACCAGTTCTCCACCAAAACAAATACACGCAACCACAACCACCACCGTCACCACCCTCGACAACCATGGCCAACTCCTCCAACAGCACCATCCCCAATCACAAGAAATAGAAGAAGGAGGAAAACCGTTACCCAAGCCGCCGCCGCCGGCGCAAGGTCGTCCGCGTCCGCGCCGTCAGTCCCCAATTGGATTTCCTCGGCCTCGTCCCGGGACCCCGTCACCTCTCCGCCGGTCGCACCTCCATCGAGAACGCCGCTCCTGACCCCATTCGCCTTCGAACTCCGGCCACCCATGCGCGCCACCGCCCACGGTCGGTGGCTAGGTCATCGTCCCGGCCACCAAATCCCCTCAGGTCACCGAGTCCACGCCCAGCCGTCCTCCCACCCTCGTTCTTCCCCTTTCCACCACCGCGTCGGCGAGCCATCGAGAACCCCGCGTCCCTAACAACCGCCTCCACCACGCGCCGACCGCCCGACGTCGACTTCCCCCAAGCCCCTTTCTCCGCCGGAGGCGAGCTCCCTCCGCCTCTCCCAGCGCGCCACGCCGCCGGAGCCGACCGACTCCATCCCGACCCCTCTCCCTCGATCGCGCCCCCTTCTTCCCACTTCTCCTCTGCCGCCTCCTGTGCCTGACCGACGCGCCACCGCCGTCTCGCCTCTCGGCGCCGACCACCGAGGCCGACCCCTCACCGATCGCCCGCTCCCCCTCTCTTCCCGATCGTGCTCTCTCTCGCTCACCCTCTCGTTTTCTCTCTCTCCCTCAAACTTCTTCTTCTGATCCCTCTTCTTTTTTTTTTGGGTTTTTTTTGATGCTTTCGTTCTTTTCGAGAAGAACAGTAGTAAATAAAGTATTAATGTTATTATTATTATTATTATTATTATAAACTTTGTTTTATTATTATTATTATTATTATTATAAACTTTGTTTTATTATTATTATTATAATTATTATTACTACTTTCATTAACTTATTAATTATGTATACAAGTACTTCCAAAGTCATATATATTATCAATATCATCATTATTATTATTTCAATTATTTTTTTACTATGGGTACTATTGTTGTTAAAAAAAATCTATTTGCTACTATTATTATTTTTGAAAACTTATGAACATATTATTTTGTAACCGCTTTCGAAGATAGTTTTCTCTAAGAAAATTTTACTTCAACAAAATTAGCTTGTGCCTAAAACTGGTTTTCTAGATTGATAAATATTTATCAATAATTATTTTTACTAATAAAATATAGTTTTCTACCAATAAATTCTAATTTTACAAACTTAGAGTTTTGGCCTAAAACGATTTTATTTATCAAGCATTTAGCTAAAAATATTTTTACTACTAGCATATTTTTTTTCAAGTATTATAAAATAATTTCTAAATTAGCATAGGTATTATTCACGCCAATTCCTTAGATTATCATCTTGAATGTGACTAAGCGCATTACTCCTAATTCCTTGGCAATTCTAGACTTCTTATTATCGCCCTAACTAATTTGTCCGCCCTGACCAATTAGATTGTTCTGGACCCGATGGAAACGTCTGTGTCGTCAACAGAGGCTCCCTTGCGTAGTTGTAACACTGAAGTCAAACTTTGTGTCATATTGATCATCACAGCATACCAGGCGGCCTACCAGGCAGGTATACCTTGCTAATTTACTGTCAAATTATTTATTTTTTGCATTATTTATTTTGCTTCGTATTGTTAGTTTCCTTTGTTATAAACTGCACGTCCAAGCCACACTTGGGTGCAAGCGACTTTATTAGTCGTTTTATTTTACTATATGCATGTTAACTTAGTTGTAGTGGACTACCCTCCTATTGTGGAATATTTTTATATCTCCGCTGGCCATGACACTTACACTACACGGTTTGAGGCATTTTATTAGGGGCACGACTTATTGACTAGCTATCTCTAAAGTCGTATGACGGTAGTTGTTCGTAACTGCTATGACTAGGGTTTTAGAGACTCAAGCAGTTACAAAACTGGACGAGCCATGGACATGACTTGAACAGTATGGAAAATATTGGAAGAGGACAGTCGCTAGTGCGTATGGGAATCCAAACAGGTAAACCACAGTCTCCGGATGGAACTGTGACGATATATTTGTAGATGCCCTTTAACGTTTTGGACGTTACGGACGGATACAGATGACTAGATGCCAGTTACATACACATAGCCTAAAATCTCACCCATGCGCATGAAAGTTGTCCTCTAAATTGCACATTAGGCGATTAGAATCTCCTTTGCATATTTGTGTTTAGGATAGTCATTTATTATTTTATTCTGACAGTCATATTAGCTTATTCTTTCTGTATCTTGCTACGTCCGTCTGAGGACCTGGTTTTTCCCCAGGTATGTGTTCATGTTTTCCGCAGGTATCCTATCCAAGGCCGTGGTCTTCTCCATTCCTTCGAAGACGATTGCGCTTGGTTCGTCTTGCCATTTTTATCGCTCGATTTCTTGTACATTTCTTTCATTGAGATAGTTGGTAGTGGACTTTGTCTCCGCCCAACGGTTGTACCATAAATATTCAAGTTGATTTTATATTATTATTCTTGTCATTGTGGATGAGATTTAGTTTGTCTTGGTTTACTGCATTTTACAGCTTATGTATACATACAAGGCCCCTGTACTTCGTATGTATACAGCTGGCATGTCTACGTTCCTAGTCCTACGTATATTGGGACTGGGGCATTTCAGCTACATAACCAGTGGACTCCAGCTCAACTAGTATACATATAAGCTGTTAAGGTAAGCTATATGTTCTACACAGTAACATCACAACTATTTACATCTCAATCCATGAAATCAATACCATGAATGAATAGAATATATTAAAGTTAGCCACCCAGTAATATACATGTTTGAACAAGCTTGAAAAAAGAGTGAGCATGCAAATACTAGGCTATAATAACAGCATGAGTCAATATGAGGCAATATAGATATGGAAGGACATAAGAAAAATACTAACAAAACATACCTAAAATATTGGTGATGCAATCATTACTGTCCAACTACTCTAAAATAACTGCTTAGTCAATACCTGGAGGGATCACCAGGTCCTCATAGGGACATAATAAGATACATAAAATATGCCAACAATAAGTGAATATACAGATACAACACAATTGGCTTCCTAACTATCTATGTGAGATGCACTTTGAGGACAACGTTCCACGCATGGGCTTTATGGTCAGCAGAAAACATAAAGAAGTGGTAGTAAGTAGCGCTCCTCTGAGTCACTATCGGCTAGGACAGTAAGTAGCGCTCATCCGAGTCATTATCGGCCCAAATATGTGTATAAAAAGTAAATACTAGCCCCTACGCTAATAGATGTCCCCTCCCCCCAATGATCATGGCCAAGTTGTATCCACACTTGAACAGTTGGTAACTGCTATGGCTTTTAACTCGACACTCTAATAGCAGCCACCTCATATCCTTCTGTGAGACCCGTCTCACTGTATCAGTATTTTATATGGATACGTGTTTATTTGAGCCTTATTTCTTATTTCTCGATTTGCGTAATATTTTAAAATTTTCCAAAGTACAGGGTTTTCGTGGCTTAGTTTAACTTGGATTTGGTTTTATTGGGTTTGGTTTAACTTGGCTTGGCATTTGACTTGGTTTAATGGGTTTTGGTTTAACTTTGACTTGGACTTGGTTTGGTTTAGTTTGGTTCTTTATGAGAGAGGTGTATGGTTTAGATTGAGTGGAGAGGAATGAATGGTGGAGATTGCTTGGGCTTGTTATATAAGCCACTTTTCTCTCTCCCTCCTCATTCACCCTCACTCATTTCTTTCCACCGAAACCCTAGCCATTAGAGAGAGGCAAGTACACCTTACCGAATGTTGGACGATCTTAATTTTGTTTGTTCCATTCTATTCTTTGTTATATTCTAAGCTTGTTTAGAACTTGAAGTTTTCCATTTTGATGGTTCGATTGTTGTAGATCTAGCTTTGAAGTAATTCTAGTTTTCATGGGTTTTGATCTATTTAATCTTGTTATTATCAAGTTCTGATGGTTTCATGTTATAGAGAATCTCGTTCTACCCCATCTTGACCTATGGAAGTTCGAATTTGGACTCTGGATGAAGGTTTTATGAAGCTTGAGAACATGGCTTCCATGGTGTTCTTCTTCTCAGAATTTTGGAGAAGAAGAACTGTGCCTGACTTGACCGCATGAACATTTCATGCGGCAAGTGTTCTCCCAACCACATGGACTTTTCCCTACTTAGCCGCATATGCGCCCTTGCCTCTCCTGGCCGCATGAACTTATACTCCTTCTTAGCCGCATGAGCTCTTGAACTGACTTGGCCGCATGAGCTCCTAACTGAGCCGCATGCACCTCCTTCATATCCTGGCTGCATAGGCGTATAACCTGTCTGGCCACATAAAGCCTTGCTCCTGAGCCGCATATGCATCAGCACCCTTGGCCGCACGAGGCTGAGTCCATTATCAGCCGCATATGCGTCCGTCATTCTCTAGCCGCATGAACTTGCTTCCTCCCAGCCGCATGAAGCCCACTCTTCTGCTGGCCGCATGAGGCCCAACATCTTGGAGCCGCATGCGCCCCCTTATCTTGGCCGCATGGGATCCAGTGACCCTGGCCGCATGCGCTCTCCTAATTGGGCCGTATGTGTCTTACCCTTTCCTGACCGCATATGCCTGAGCCGCATAACTTCCAGTAGCCTTGTGTACTATTATTTATCCTTATTTGCCCATGTTTTGTAACTCCTTTATGGTATATTTTATGTCCATTTTATATCCTTACGCCTTTTGTCCTGAACTTGATAAATCACGATTTGATTGACATGACTGAAATGGCAATTGTACATGACATGGTGTGACAAGGAACTAGCATGACTTGATAGTGACCCTGAGCCGCAGGGCTCCTTCTTGTGCCTTGTCCAGCTATTTAATTATTATTATCATTATTATTTCTCTATTGTTATTTGATCTTTACTGATGACTTGTGTCTTGTAACCCAGCATAACTTGAGTCTCCTGATTGAATGCTTGTACTATACTGTCTGGCACATGTACCCTAAACACGACAGTGACCCGTAGTGGTGCACTCCTGATTAATAACCTGACATGACCTGATAGTGGCCCGTCGTGGCGCACTCTTGACCAGTAAACTTGATATGATAATGACATGATGGTGGCCCGCCGTGGCACACTCTTGACATGATAATCCTGACATGATACTCCTTGAAATGCTGTTGCGACGGCTAACCTGACATGACCAGTATGAATGGCTTGGACACCGTGGGTGATTGTGTTTGTACAAATGAACCCGTCATGTCTTGCATCATGTCTAGGACATGAATCCCTGGTTTCCCACGGTCAGGGATTCATACTGAATCTGGCTAGGTTAATGACTAGATTGATCAAATAGATCATGGAGAATTTCCCAGTTACCTGTTGCCCCTTTGGTCCCGGCCTTATATATATATACATGGGATTTGTTACTATCCGTCGAGATGAGCGCACTTCCAGCCCGCCGTCGAGGGTGGTACCTTAGGACACATGTATCTTACTACAGTGTGTCTGCTATATCATGCTATCTTTTTCTTTTCTTGCTGGGATCACTCAGGTAGTAACAAACAGGTAACCGGACTTGGAATTCTCATTGCATCTTGTTAGTAACTAGGCTTGTGATAACCCTAGCTAGTTAAAGTATCAAGCCGTACTTATTGCTTGGCCGTGAATGTTGGATGGAGTTCAGTCTGTCTAGTCTTGTCTTGATCTTGTACATGATTGTTACATGTCCTGATTTCTTATTTTTATCTTGCCGATAAATGGTGGGAGAAACCAAGTTCGGTTTAGACGAAGGGTTACAACCCCGGTCCTTGTTTGGTTTACGGGTTGTAACCTGGTTATCTGAATAGTCCCATGGTTATCTCATCGTATATCACCTTCCCAGTTCTATTTATTTAACATGTTCTCCAGTTTACTTTATGTCAAATAAAGATTTACTTACTGTCTTCCTATGTTCGGGATAAGTGCATTGGTACTGCACGAATCTCGATCCTCCCTTACTTATTGCTTGCTTTGTTTACTAATGACTGCTGGTTTTAAGTTCATAGTTCGGCCTCCTTTGTGGTACTTGCTATTTGGGGTCTGACCCCACTGGTTTTGCATGGCCAGGTTTTGATAGAAGAGCCCGAAGGATCTACCGCACCATCTACTCGACGGTGACCAGCCGGAGCACCAGAGTGCCTCAGTGGGTTTCCTTTTCATTCTTCCACTGATATGTAAATTCTTCTCTTGTAATGTTTAGCCCCGAGCACGTGTTTAGCTCGTGTTTTGGTATTTACCTTGATATTGTAGCCTACGGGCATAAACATGATATGTGTATTCTAGACTATAGCTAGTCCTTATCATGTACGACTAATACTCTAGCTAGTCCTCAGTTCTGTGGTACTGGCTTCATGATCAGTCATGTATATATGGTTCGGGACGCCTTACTATTGTATGTATGATGATCATACTCCTTGCTCTTGTATAATTGCCTGTGATTGAGATACCTAGGATTGTTAAACCATAGGATTGACTGATGGCTTGTAGAGTAACCCCCATGTCTTGACAGCTTATACGTGATCTCAGAGTATTAACGTACTTTGGGATTACGTAGCTGGCTATGTCTGCCCCCGCTCTCCAGTATTCTGGTTCTGGGGCGTGACACCTTCGCACGTCCCAAACGTATCGATGGCCAGTCGAATATGCGAGTCCGTGTCCTATATGAATCTCACTCATCTCGTGGTACACATGTGTCAAGGCCAAAAGAGATATAAAATAACTCACACTCATAAGGCTAAAACTAAGACGATATGCATAAAATAAATAAAAACAACATAAACGACTAAATTCAGTCACTTGTACCCAAGTATGACTTGGACGCGCATTTATAAAAAAAGGGACAAGTAAAGAAAATACATGCAATAAATAAAATATGTTGAAATAAATGAACACAATTAGATATCGTGGCAAGTTATACTTTCTTGGAGTTGGTATGAGGTTTTGATGACGTCCAAAGGGTGAATATGTCCAATCAATAAAAGCTGCATGGATGGAATCTTCACGAACGTCCTCGGATGCTGAAATAAACATCACCAATATTTTTGAAATAAAAAATATGTCTAAAATAGCCTACTCATAAGTCCAATTCTGGACATGGAGGCAAAATGGTAATTTCTGGTCAAAACGATGTTCGTCATTGGACCCGCTTTGTACCGAAAAGCGTGCCAAATTATATGATCTCTAAAGTCATCAAATTATATCTCTACAGACCTGGTTTGACGATACGAACTCAATGATACGTTCACTTTTGGATTCATATGAGTCGTGCACAATTTTGTCCGTTGAATCGAATCGTGGGCTCGCCAAAACGACGATTCGGTCAATTGTCTCAGAATCGGACCAAACATGGCTCATATGACCAAAAAATGATATGAGTCCAATGGCGCAAGTTTCGGTGCAATGTGACGAACGTGCACAAAGTAATTAGAAAATTTGCAAAAGCGCTCATAAGGAGATTTTTGACGAATACGGGTTGAATTCGTCGTGCACACGCAGCCAATTAAAATTCTATCAAAGGCCACACGTCCGCAAGTCCATATGAACCTTTTGATATTCGTCCAATTTGTCGGGACGGACCCCCTATCGATGAATTTCGAGTTTTGAAAAACAATTTGGGGGGGTTGGAAGTGATTTTATTTGCAATGATAAAGAGAAAATTTTGAATAAATAGTCGTTGTGAAGCCTTTTCATGTTGGCTACAACTATGTTCTTTTAAATTTTAAAATTTTTAAATATTTTGTTCGAAATTTGGTTTTCAATACAGGGTTTCGGAACAGTTTCTACCTTCAGAAAATCGAGTTTCTTCTCGATTTTGGAACTCAACGAAATAAAACAAACTATTTGAAGAGAAGTGAAGAGGGTTAGGTTGTCTACATACCAGAGAAATTGGTTCATAAAATGGTGGAGCAAGGTGGCAAAAAATTTGTCACAAATCTGGCACTGCGCTGCTGGTTGTTTTACTACGTTGTTGCGCTACTGCTGCGGTGCTGTGCCTGGCCGTGCGGCGACTCTGCTGTGGTGCACACGCAGGTGGCCAGGGGCTAGGGTTAGGGTTTAGGTTTTTTTTTTTGAAACAAACTATATATATTGCCATAAGGAGAGGTCGGGTTTCCTTAAAGTTGGGATGAGCAACAGTACGGGTACTGTTCACTATTTTTTTTCTTATTTCTTTTATTAAAAAAAATTAATCTAACAATCATTAAAAATCATAAAAAATATTCTAAAAATTTCTAAAATATTTTTTAATATGTATATATATATATATATATATATATATATATATATATATATATATATATATATATTTATATACACTTGTCCATAAAAATATAAAATTTATATCTCTTATATATTATCCATAAAAATCTATTTATATATCCATAAAAATATTTATATATTTATCTCTATAAAATCTATTTATATATCTATTTCTTTTTTCTATATATTTATTCACATTCATATAGATATACAGGTACATTCAACATACATATCAAAATTAATATTTTATTCATATATATTTATTTATTATGTAAAACTCTTATACTACATAACACAAAATTATATATAACAAAATACTCCAATAAAAATGACCTAAAATAATTTAATAAAATAATAATTAAATTAGTATATTTTTCTCTAGAATTTAGGGGGTTTACAAAAATAATTTAGAAAACTAGGACGACATACCAGAAAACATTCTGCCAGTCGGTCTGGTGAAAATCAAACATACATTTGTGTGGGTTTTCTATATGGGTTTCATTCTCTGTTGCTTTCTAACGGCTAGTTCCTTTCTTGTGGCCAACAACTACTTTGTCCAATAGCTAATTTCTTTATCTGTGGCCAACAAATAGTTTCTTTCTTATAAATTTTGGTGTTACACTAGATCACCGCACCAAATATTTTTCTATTCTCTATAATTTTTCGTTTTCTACCAACAATCAGACATCCATGTTCTATTACATTCAAAAGCTCTTATTCAAGAGCTCTCTATACTACATTCAGAAGCACTTGTTCAGAAGGACTATTGGTTAGACGGTCTACAATCTCTATTCACCACGAATCAAAGTTTAACAATATTGTGTTCGTATGGAGGTACACTAAATGAGTTATCTTACAATGGAGGTTTAACCCAAATTCTTGTAACTAGTCGAAATAAGACGTTATATAGTTTACAAAATTTAATTATTGAATAAAATTTTATCGATTATGAATTTATATTAGCACACATTATTGTATCTACGTGTTTATTATTAGATGGTGAACAAGCATGATAGTTTGTTCTTCAAGTTAATTTACAATCACTGTATATAAATATTTTTATTTCTCTGTCACCACCAAGAATTAATAATATAAGTAGTAAATGTGTTTCTAATAATCAAACTGCTAATATTGTTCATAGTTTTTCTCACCAAGTTGTTCCATTTACTAAAGAATGTACATTGGTTGAAAGTGATAACGATAATGATAATAATAATTTAATTAAAAATTTAGATGATGAGTTTGATGATAATGTTGATAGTGTTAACACTCCTGAATTATTCGTCAAAAAATTATTTGGAAATCGTACTAAATCTAGAAGTTTTACTAGTGATATAGAAATTGAAAATAATTTTACTTGTTTATCTACTTTAAACAATGCCCATGGGATTGTATATAAATATAATGAATCAAGTTATAATAAGAGAGTATACGTATACAAGAAAAATGATCATTTACGGTGTGTGAAACACGTCGTAAATGATCTTTCACGGCGTATATTTTGGGGCCATAGAAGGCCATGCCGTAAATGATCTTACTAAGTTGTCTAGATGGCTCTACTGCTCTTTATTTTACTAAGATTTATTATTGTATTTTGATTTTTGAACTTTGTAGATGGATCAACAAAAACAATGTTATTTCTTACAGTCATTTATTATTATTGTGCACTTTAACTCTCGTGTGTCCTTGTCAAACAAATTGCTCCACTCATTTCGGTAGAGCATGCCATTTTGATCAAGTGACAACGGAGGAGAAATATGTGTAAATAAGACATCTTATCAAACTGGCATTTGTTTAGCAACTCATAGGCAACGGCTCCTAGTTTTTGATACTAAAATTGGTTTCAGATACTCAATTAGGCGACGTATGGGCGACTGATCAATGTGTCACCTATGAGTCACAGTGTCGTCGTCGTACGTCGCTAAACCATTGCTCAACCGAGAATTCCCATGTGAGCAAAGGCTCCGTACGTCGCCTAGGAGATGCGTAGGCATCGTTATCTGCTGCCAAGTTGTCACTTAGATTGATAGAACTGGAAAAAATTAAATCACATCAATCACATCATATACATAGTATATAAGATGTCCAATCACAACAATCACACTATATACTACCAAGCGTAACCAGTTGTAGAATTCCCGTCTAATCGGACCTTCAGCAGCACTAAACTCACGTTGGAACCACACAATACACAATATAATAGAAATAAAACTCAAATACAAATAAACACAAACAAATAATCCATCTCTAGATACACATCATAATGAATAAGTACATAACATCCACATGTCAATATATGTACAAACAATGCTGATAGTACAAGTTTCACAGCAATATACAAATCTTAAATAAAAAAAATTGATATGGTGGTCTTTGGACCCGTAGACGAGTCAAGACATCTAGAGGAATTGAGCTCACTACTTCAGGTAGTGAACTCAACATCTCCGACGAAAGTGTACTCAACAGACTCGTCAGTATGGCTGGAGACATGACGATAGGGGCAACATGAGTAGAGGTAACAATGGAAGGAGCAGAGGCCACTGCCCTCTTCAAATCATCCTTCTCATCCCTTGCTACATTCATTCCGATAGGTTTCCATGATCGCCTCATCGTGATGCTTGGGCCACCACTAGATTTTTTGACATACAAATTCAAATAAAATTAATATAAATAGATAAACAATAATAAATAAATAAAATTTTAAATATAGCTTCATCTGATTAAGCCATATATACATCTTCTCTGCTGGCATCTAGAAGAAGTTATTGTAGGGGCCATTAAAGTTCTTCCTAATGATTTCCCCAAGTGACGGGGTACTAGCAGTAGAAAAAAACATATTAATTATGAATAACAACCAATTATCTAATCAAATAAAGAAATAAAACATATAAAATAACATTAAATTATAAACCACAATTACTAACAACTCGTTAGTAAGGGGCCAAAGCTCATGTTTGAACTTCCCAAAAGGCCTCTCTGGTGGTGTGGAAGGATCACCCGGTTGACAAATATACCGACCACTAGCATCGTACTCTAAGTCGGGATACACCAGACCCCATCTAGTAGATGATATGGAGTATCTGATGGACGAACAGACGAAGGGGTGGCGAGATCTCCTACAGAGGATGATGTAGCGACGGGATCTCCTACGGAGGATGGGATAGGTATGGATGCCGATGCTGGAGTAGTGGTGTATGCGACAAATGGTAGAGTGGAGGTGTCTATAGCTGATGGCAGAGTGGATGTGTCTCGGACCGATAAGGGGTTGGAGGGGTCTCATAATCGAGTGGATGTGTCCCCAGATAATATAACATCATTATTGGGTACCATGACCACAACCACAAAAACTACCAGCCATATATATATATATATATATATATATATATATATATATATATATATATATATATATATATATATACACACACACACACACACAACTAAGAAATAGAACTACAAAAATAGTATGAGCAGCTAAGAAATAATGTTAAGAGAAGTATATCCAAAACAGTATGTATAATCATAAAAAAAAACAAAGTTCTTGTTTACTAGAAGGTACTCCGCTTGGTCCAGTTATGGCTACGTCCAAATACTTCGACACGATTGTTTGATATTGGATATTCTACAATGGCAACAAATCCTCCACTACTTTCCAAATATCATATCCCATCAATCTCGTAGGTGGATGAGAAGTTCTTGTTTTCCAGCTCTAAATGCCTTATTGTTCTTTCTCCACCAACTCCATAAAAGTTACAACATCGATATTTGATACCTTCTCTGTATAGGATCAATCCAAGTATTACATTTCACATTCTACATTATATGTTATAAGTGAATTTTTCAATCCCATGAAATGGGTGGCTCAGAATAATAACCAAACTTCTACAAACATAATTTTAGCAAAAAAAATACCTATTTAACAAGGAGTTGACGATAATTTATCGTTAGCAATGAATTGCAAGAAGGAGACAAGTGGATCTTCGAGCCAATGAAAAATAGTAATGTTGTCGTTCGAGCTGAGATTCTAGAAAAATGAAAGCAACTCAAAAGTATTTATGCTGGTAATTTTTTTAAATTTTGTAGAACTTTTGTGGCATATCAATAACTTAAGTATTTATGGATCCTTTGATATATTTTGTAGCAGAGGATTCACATATCCTAAAATTACCAATACATAATAGAAATTCTACAAATTTAAGAAGAAAAACTACATTTATTCATACAAATAATTTTGAGTTATGTTCATCTTTCGAATAGTGTAACTCGTACTATAATTTTCTTATTTTTCTCAGACACGAAAATCTACTTGTCTCATTCTTACAAGTCATTGGTAACAACAAAGTCACCAACGTCTTGCTAAATAGGTATCCATTTTAGTAAAATTGTATAGGTAGAAGTAAACATTAGAAAAGAGTACTGGATCCATGTATTATCATTGCCAAGTGTAAGGGAGATATATAAATAAAGAAGTATATATATTTGACTCTAGGATTATGCCAATACATACATGATATGGGTGGCCCAAAAAGTACCCAAAATTTATTCTAGCATACATTAGTTTCTGTCATCGAAGTTCTGTTCATAGGTGTAGTATATGTTCTTAGCAAATATAGTATCTGAAGGATATAACAGAAAAAAGATGAACCCACATAATATATATGCTAAGATATCATCTCACACTATAAAATATAGTGATAGTATAGAAGCTCAAAAAGTATGAATATCATCATGCGCTACTCATAATTGGCACCAGCACTCAAATAGTCAAATGACGCCAGACAACAGATGGCACGTGACATCAATTGGCGCTGGCTGACACGTGGCAAGCTTCCTCGAGAAGCTGAAATAGTTTTCATCATGACTGACAGCATGTCAGTCGAGAAAAATCCATTTCGAATCCCGAACGTACGGCGCTCGAGGAGATTGTATCAGATTTGTCATAATGACTGACAGCTGTCTCGGGCCATTCGTAGTTGGCGTGAGATAATCAATAAATTACGCATGGTGTATTAAAATAGCAAATAGCGCTCGGTGCCATTCGACAATGGTTCTATCTGATCAAATCATCAAGAAGCAGTTAGATGACGTAGCGCACATGCCACTAATATCGAAGAACGTGTACGTGATAATGTCCACGACCAAGCGTATCTCCATCATAGAATACCATGTGTCCAAACAGTTAAACCAACCGTTCCCACGACTGGATGAATGGCGCACCAAATACAGTGTACGCCAATCAGGATAACTACTTAACGGTTATCTCTAAACTCTATAAATAGAGTTCGAAATCACTTTCAAAGCATCACTAAGGATCATAATCTCCTGAGAACTTGCTGTAACACTCTCCAAAGGCTTTCTTCTTTGACATAGTATCGTCCAAGGGATAAAGTGACCGTCTTCTGATCAGATTTCTATAGTTGTACTTCCTGAGAAATTAACTTGTACTCTTGTACACACTCTTTTCAGTTTGTAATCTAACAACTTTTGTTTTTGCAAACAAAATAACGACTCTGCTGGAGACAAATTTCTTCTCTGACGAGAAAGTGACAACTCAATGTGATATTGCGTCGATCGGTACAACACAGAAGACATTGATCGTAAAAGTCGACCAAACTGCCTATGAAGCCATGATTGGCGCAGGGGGTGCCAAGCGCGCCACCACTGCTGCTGCCAAGAATAGGACATGTACTGTATGGACTCCAAAGTCCTCCAGTGCACCAATCATAACTTCTGTGCCAAGCTTGGAGAAAAGCTCTGTAGCTACTTCCTCTTCCTCGTCAATTCTGAAATTGGTAGAGAGTGCTCCAATCACTACCCTGGCACGAATCAAGGGACATCGTCATATGGCTGCTCCATCTTCCTTTCCAGTTCTAAAATTGGTAGAGAGTGCACCAACCACTGCCCTGGCACAGAACAAAGAAAAATGCCTTATGGCCAATCCTCATTCCTCCTCAGTTCTAAACTTGGTGGAGAAGTTACATATCACTGCCTCTGCGAAGAACAAAGAAAAGCACTCTATGGCCTTTTTTTATCCTTCTCCAGTCCAGGACTTGGAGAAAATGCATCTGATTGTGCCTCTGTGCCAATCAATGTAAGAACGCTTCTGAATAGAAAGTCTTTTTTTCTTGGAAGAGATAATCAAATCAATGCCAAGAAACTAGACTCTGCTCGAAGTCCATTTCATGCTGCTCATATGTGCCATGCCAAATATGTTGGAATAGTGTGCATAGAACAACTGGGCATCCTGTCTGCTCTTCATGGCTAGTGCCAATCAAGCCAAAGCCAAGATCTTTCTACTTTTCCATTTTAAGAACTAAATAGGGTAAACTGAGGGTGTCTCAGACGGACAGCTATGTAGCACACAACCCTGGTATGCGCACTTACCTTAACCAGCGTAGAACAATATCAAGCCTGCATCAAGAGCAATCTGCACCACCTACTATGTTGCCACAGAGAGAGTTTCTCAAATCAAGAATTCTCTTACCTATGCCAATGAGCTCAGTACTTCTCTGTACACACAGGGAATAAGGCATCTCAAGAACCGAGATCATGTTCCTAACATCATCAAGGAATATATACCTCCGACTTCTCCTTATCCTGTCATTGTAACCGATCTCCGTGAACTTCTTGTACAAAAATGGAAGGTCGTAGGACCATCTCGTCCACCTGTAACACCAGGAGCATCATTGTAATCATCATCATGAAGTAGTAATCAAATGTTGCTTTCAATATGCAAAACGGTCTGTCTTCGACCGTTTGAACTATACTCGGACTCCTGAACTCATTATGGTGGATGAACGAGTTGCAATATGCTTCGGTCAATATGACGTCCCGAAGTACTAGGGGTGGAAATCGTCTAAGACGTAATGCATCCCGCAATCACAGTCAACAATACCTTGATCGTATCCGTGACTCCGGTGAAGGAGTCTACCAAAATACCAGATCAAGAAGCCAAGAAACAATCGGTCAAAGGAATCTTCCTTCCGACGAGGGAACAATCGATCTTCCTTCCGACCAAAAAATAATCGGTCAAAGGAATCTTTTTGATTCTGACCAAAATTTCTTCGATAAAAAGGAATCTTCCCACTCTTCATCCTGGGGGTAGTTCCCTGTATGACTTTGACGCCGATAGTGAGAGATCTTAGCAGACTATCTTTTTCACCATCTCATCATCGATAGCCAGAGAAGTGACTGTCTATGTCACTAATGAAGAACAAGATGCGTCCAGCTCAGACAATCAAGAACATAGGATTGTTGTATTAGAGACTAACTTAAAACCATAGCCGAAATGGTTGCAAGTATGCATGTTGTGATCGTAGAACAATATACTGTTCTACTGGTTGCGAATCTAATTCCAATACAAGAATATATAACAGCATCTTCCCCTGTCAACACTAGTCTGGGAGTGCAATCTCCCCACAATGCTACTATATCTGTTCAGGCTAGCTACTCCAAGTCAATATGGTGCTAGAGGTGGTGCTTATCATACAGTTTTGCCTCCTAACACATCGAATCAGTCTACTGCTCCCCAAGCCTCGGGAGATCCCCTAGAGGTAGTAAAGCTTTTGTGTAATCAGTTCGAAGCCTTCAAGCAGAATGACGGCCTGCAGAAGCTAGGGATCAAGCAACATTACCCTGTAGAGTGGAAGGAAGTTCCGTTTCCGCCTAAGTATAAGCCACCGACTATCATGCTGTTTGACGACAGCTCATCTCCGAGTCAGTATCTCAATCACTTCGAGGTAATGACTGATCAGCCCCAACCGAACGATGCTCTACTCACTATAGTATTCGTCGGGTGCTTGGCGGGTGCAGCCTATGACTTATCGTAGTTTGCCAGATGGTTGCATAACATATTTTGCTGGATTCAAGCAAATGTTCTTAGAACGATTCTATGAGGGAACAAACGACATGACCTTGTCGGCCCTCATCAAAATCAAACAATGACCTAATAGAACTGCTGAATGTTTCATCAAGTGCTTCCGTCGTGAGGTACTCAAAATGCCTCTGGGTACTCCACATGCACTAACTATAGTCACATGCAAATCAAACTTGTTACCTATATTCAGCATGTGGACTGGACCCACGTAATTCCAAGACTGGGCCTCCTTCATAATAAGTGTCAGGGCAACCAAAGATAGTGCTGACAAGTTTAAACAACTATGCATCCATATGCCTAATCTTGAAAAAGATGAACATTCTGCAATCAACAGCGGCGGTTGTCAGAACAACCGCAAAGGTAAAGAAGCTTTAGCCATCAATGTGAAAGGCAAATAAGCTTTAGCCATCAATGTGGGTCAGCAACACCTACCACGATGGCACCCCCACAGAGAGCACTACGTCATAAGAGGGAGTATTACTTTGATGAGGATGACATCATGAGCATATTCGATTGTCTCATCAAGAGCAACAAACTTCAACTGCCCGAAAAAATGGTCAGATGAAGTAGGTAAGACTAAAATTCCTAAATACTATATCTATCACAGGTTCTTGGGACATCTGACTAGGACGTGCTATGTACTTAAAAGGATGATCCAAGAACTGATCAACGCCAGTACAATTACCCTTCAGCGAGATAAAAAAAATGGTGACTACTAATGTTGTCTCTCTGCAATTTGGCGACTTTATTGCTCAACTTTTGCATAATGGAGTCTTCCCATTCCAAAAGCCACTCCAGAGATTGTCAACCTTTCGCCAACAGGAAATGACGATCTCGTACCATTGTCGATCGACAAATGGGAGATTATATGGATTCACCCCGATTTAGTTGCTGGCTTTGAACCAAAGACACATGCTTCCCCTACGAAGTTAAGAAAAGCGACCAAATACAAGTCGTGTCATATGACATCACTGGGTGATCATCTTCCACCTTTGGTTGCTACCTTCATCCCAACGACAACTTTGCCTTCTTCTGCTGAAGTAGTGACACCAAAGCCGAAAATCAATTATCGGCCAATATTCTATCTATATAGTCAACAGTCCTAGGAACTGATGACAAAGATGGGATATGATCTACAGAAAGCTCCTGGCTTAAATGATGGGAAATAGTCTCATATACCCTTTTTCCTATGTCTTCAACACAATCAGTCCTGTGTTGGACTGGGATTTTGGAAAAATCTATCATGTCTTCAAAAGAAGTCTTCCAGAGGGAAGACTAGGATGAAGAACTGTAACATGGTGTCCTTTGCACCAGTACCAGAAGAAGAAGCCATGACCGATACCCAATCTAAGAGGCTCTATCTTAGAGACTATCCAGATGGACAAGAGAATACAACCACTCCTTCTTCAGTCTCTGATGTCCCTTCAACATCTTCTCCACCTATCGTCAACGATCCTTCGATGTCATTGCCTCAAACGGAACCAGTTCATTCCAAACCAATAGCGGCTGACAAAGGAAAACATCCAGTTCGCTTTGATACAATATTGAAGAAAACTCTACCTCTTGGACTTGAAAAGTCGTATAATTTTGACATATTGGCTCAACTAGCCAATACTCCGGCAAGGTTATCGATTTTCATTAGGTGAAAACTCCACCTCCTGGACTTGAAAAGCCATACAACTTTGATATATTGGCTCAAATAGCCAATACTCTGACAAGGTTAACTTTGACATATTAGCTCAACGAGCCCGCGCAATTTTTTGCCACGTGCCGCGTGTCGTGCTTGCGCGCACCGTATGCCGTAGGCAATTTTGCTCGCATGTGCAGTACGTTTTACGTGTAATACGCAGACCGTACGCCATGCATGCGTGTAGCGTGTGCCGTGGGTAGTTTTGTCTGCACGTACAGTACACCCGTGCGCAGATCACTCTAAATAATTTTTTTGCCCGTTTAAGCTATTTTGTAGCTAAAATCTTGAAAAACTCAAAACATGAAAGTTGTAGATCTTTGTCTTGGCTTCAAGAATCTTCTTGTCTCACTTTAATCAAAGTTTATTTGTGACTTATAGTTTCAATCACACATGGGGGTTCTCGATCTTCTTTGCATGTTTTCTATACTTGGCCTAAATTGCGACAACCCGACTTGACACTTGATAGTCTTGAGATAGTAACTTGAACTTGACTTGAATATGATAATATGAACCCATCTTGATAACTTTTGATGGTGTCCCATCGAGATGCACTCCAGATAAGTACTCTTGACATGACAAGTAAACTTGACATGACAAGTAAACTTGACATGACATATATAATCTTGATTGCTGTTGCAACGGCTATTCCTATCTTGCTAGTGTAACTCTTGTCTTGATCTTGTGGTTAATTGTGCCTGTACAAGCTACTTGTCTCATCTTGCATCATGTCTAGGACATGGATTCCTGGTTACCACGGTCAGGAATTCATAATGAATCTGACTAGGTTAATGACTAGATTTATCAAGTAGTTAATATAGAGAGATTTCCCAGTTACATGCGATCCCGTTATCTCGGCCACATCTATGGACTTGTAGCCTGCCGACGGGTAGGGCGCATTTCCAGTTCACTGTCATGTGTTGTACTTCTTGAATTGTAAGCAATAAAGTACACCAGTAATCTTGATAACTCTTGTAACCCTTGTCTGGATAACCTGGATAGTCTGCAGGACTTATGACTGCAGAAACATCTCATTGCATCTTGTTAATAACTAAGCTTGTGATAACCCTAGTTAGCTAACAATAGCAAGCCGTAGGACTTGATTGGCCGTGCTTGAATGAATTGTCTCACGATTAACATGGGAATTATATTCCACCTCTTGTTCCTCCTACTACAAGCTTATGTTAACTCAGTCTTTCATGTTATTTAACTATGCTCGTTTATCAGTTCTTCTTTTATTATATGATGGTTTTAGTTCCTAAGTGGAGCCTCCCTTGTGGTACTTGCTCTTGCTGGGGTCTGACCCAGCTGGTTTTCTATGGCCAGATTTTAGAGTAGCACAACCCTGACAACGAGTAGGTTTCTTATTTTGCTCTATCACTCTATTGTAAATTATTATTTTGAGGCGTTTAGTTGTCGAGCAAGTGTTAGCTCGTATTGAAACTTAAATTTCTGTCTGTCTAAGAGCTGTTACATGATTGGCAAATCCTAGGGTTGATCATCTATGACTTAAACTCTTTTTAGTCTTTGTATTTTGTATGACTAGCTTCATGATCATCTAAATATGTAATGTTTGAGATGTCTTACTTTGTATGTCTGATGATCTAACATCTTGTAACAATTATTTGCTTGCTTGAGATTGAGACACTAGGCTTGTTCTTGACCATAAGAGAATGTTGGCTTGTAGATAACTCTCATGCATCTAGACAGCCGTGATCATATTACGAGGTGGGTTACACTTCAATATACGTAGCTGGCTGTGTCTGTCCTTCGTTGTCCAGTATTCTGGTTTTGGGGTATGACACGATTTAAGTGGTGGCCCATTCAGGTCTTGAAAATCAAGATGTGTGAAGGTTTTACTGAATAGATGTCTCAATCAGCATTCGCCCTTGATCTCTACTCATGCCTTCTAATCTTTCTATTCTTCACCTGATAACATGCTTATATCCTTGATCTATCCTGATCCTTCCTTATTGTTCTCCATGTCATTTTCTTCAGTAGCATTGTTTCTGGTCCTACTGATCAGCCGGATGGAGCACAACAAGTAAACTAGCAGCAATCTGGGGACCAAACCCAGCACTCAGGGGCAGCATCCCGAGAGACGTTAAGTGAAGCTTTAATGCAAGCAGACATTTGTCTCGTCCATCTTAAGAAACCAGACGAGGAACCAATAACATGTTCTCATTGCTATAGTATGATGGAGCTGATCCCCAATATCACTTTCACTTAAGATAATATGCTCCTGGAGGACAATCGATATGATCGATCTCTCTACCTTACGGGATATGTCGGTACCATGAAGGTCGATCGCATTCTAGTCGACCTAAGATCTGCACTCAGTATTATGCCAAAGTCTCTGTTGGATGCGCTGAAGATCCCAGTCCATAATCTTTCTGCAACAATCACGACTATTCTGGGATTCAATTATGGGAGAAGCGAACCATTGGAAAAGATTCACCTAAAAGTCCAAATAGGCAATATTTGCATGAAGGTCACTTTCTATGTGATTGAAAATCATGTCTCCTACAACGTCTTATTGGAAAGACCGTGGTTGCATGAACATAACATCGTGCTATCTACTCTCCATCAATACTTCAAGTATGTTGATGACAATGGAGAAGTCCGAAAGAAAGTGGCTGATCTTAACCCCTTTCGAGGCATCGAAGCATATTTTACAGACTCTAGAATATATAAAGAGGAGTTCATGAAGTTGTACTAGCCATGGACACGAAGAAGAACGTCAAGAGAATCTAGATGATGTCCTAGTTATTCTGGTCAAGGGACGCACTTCTCGTCTCTTGTCTTCTCAGACGCTAACCATCAATCTCTCTCATTTCGTCAAGCATCCTCTTGCATAAAAGACGAAGCATATGGAGCTCACCTCTTCTGAGCCTCTTGTTATCGACCTTCGTCGTAACAAATTAACCTTCTCATTTCCCTCTTCTTGTTATCAATCTTAGCAAGCCATCGGCTAAGATCAAGAGCACTATTGTAAATAATGATATAATTATTAATAAAGTAGCATCTCCTTTGCAGTATACTGATGTCAATTATTATACTCGATGTTATCTAGAAATCTTAGATAACTTTGAACCTCTTACATTAGAGGAAGTTCAACCTTTTCAAGATGAAGTACCATTGGAATCAATGCAAGATTCGTTCTTTCTGGTTCCCTCCTGGAAGAAAGATGAATATCCTATTCTCTTCAGCAAAGGGTTGAATCAAAAGGCTACATCCGATAGCGATGCTAAAAATGACGATAATGGGCGACTTCAACTACATCGTTATAGTTAACAATCAAAGAACATTCATCCTAAAGATGGGCTACAACTTCAAAATCAGCCTCGACGGTGGTAAGGGAAGGCAAATTCTATTTATATACCTGCTCTAAAAGGAAAGTCGATACAATATTACAACAGAACAAAGCATGGGTTAGGCTACACCGTAACGATAATGACCCCAAACACTTCTGAGTCTGACAAATAAGAGAGGTCTAATTCTTCTGACTCTGCCTCATAGGATTCGAACACCAGCATAGGTCACATCCATCGAGTGACTTTAACTTCCAATATGGTGACCGTCGAGTTATCAGAAGATGACGACAACTTTGCTGAAGTCTCTGATCTGATCCTTGGACACAAATGTTGGATACTCAATGAGAACTTCGCTTCGAGCAACGCAAATCACCTACCGAAGATTAGTTGGTCCAGGTCGATGTCGGAGATGAAGCTTCTCCAAGGCCAATATTTATCAGCAAAAGTCTCCTTGAAGGATAAACGAGAACTGATCTAGCTCATTCGGGAATACATTAACGTATCCGCCTGGAGCTATAAGGATATGCTGGGATTAAATCTTCAGATCGCTATCCACAAGCTCAACATCCTGCCAAATGGGAGGCCAGTTAAACAACAACAACGTCGATTCCGACTTGACATAATAGACACTATAGAAGCCGAAGTCAAGAAGCTCATCTCTTGTGGCTTTGTCAGAGAAGAACAATATTTCGACTGGGTGGCTAATGTCGTCCCAGTATGAAGAAAACAGGAAAGATCCGAGTCTGCATTGACTTTAGAGACCTTAATAAAGCTTCTCCCAAGGATGAGTTTCCTCTTCCGATTACTGATGTCATGATCGACAACACTTACGGGTTCAAGCAGATGTCTTTCATGGACAGGTTTTCCAGATACAATCAGATCAGGATGAACCCCGAAGATGAAAAACATATATCTTTTCATACTCTTCTAAGGGTCTACTGCTACACAGTCATGCCGTTTGGTCTCAAGAACGCTGGTGCAACCTATCAGCGGGCTATGCGTACCATTTTTTGTGAACGTTTACGGAAGACAGTTGAATACTATGTCGACGATATTGCTGTCAAAAGTCGTTTAATGGAAGATCACATCCAAGACTTAAGAACTATCTTTGATCTAATGCGCCAGTGTCAACTCAAGATAAATCCCACCAAGTCATTCCTTGGAGTCTTTAGTGGCAAATTTTTCGAATTTGTTATTACATTTAAGGGTATACACGTTGACCCCAAGAAAGTCAAAGCCATTCAAGAGATGAGTCCTCCACCCAACCTAAAGGAGCTACGAGGATTCCAGGGGTGGCTTGCACACATCAGGAGATTCATCTCAAATCTCTCTGGAAGCTGCATACTGTTCACTCAACTAATGAAGAAAGGTGTGTCTTTCGTTTGGACTGATGAATGCCAACAAGCATTTGAGGACATAAAGCGATACTTGATGAACCCTCCAGTCCTAGTACCTCCAGTCATATGGATACCCTTACTGAGGTATATTCGAGCAATAGATCAATCTCTGGGTGCCCTACTAGCACAAAAGAACAATAAAAGTCATAAGCAAGCCATCTATTATCTCAGTCGCACAATGATCGATGCTGAACATCGATATAGCCCAGTGGAAAAAGAATGTTTAGCCCTGATGTTTGCTGTTCAAAAAATACGACATTATATCATGGATCAAACCATTCATGTCATCTCCTGAGTCAACCCTCTCTGAATCTTGATGAAGAAATCCAGTACACTCAATTCCAGACTCGCTACATGGGCCATATTTCTGGCAAAGTATGATATGGTCTATGGTCCACAAAAGTTCGTTAAGGATTAAGCCCTAACTGATTTTTTGGTTGCTCATCCGATCCTATGACATCTTTCTTGGATAGCTGGCATGGGCATATCGAGATAGAGACACATTCCTTATCATCTCAGGCAGGTGTACCAATGGGTTTCCTCTTACGAAGGCTCGACGATCTTTCTTCGACTTGGGCTGAGATTCTGTAGTTATAGCTTCTCCAAAAAGGAATGCCGGTTTCTTATAAGGTCTTGTGTCCTCAGATAGAAAAGGAGTATCATTTATCAGACACAACAGAGTTTTATAGTCCTAATTCTCTAGTGCAGTCCGCCTGGGAGTTGGCTCATCATATTGTGAAAAGTCAACATGAGATAGGTTTTTCTGATACTCCGACACCCGGAAGACAGAAGTCAATTCCTCCGCAAAAGGGTCTTCCCTCAGATCAACTGCAAAAGAAAATTCAGAGTTAAAATCTTGAAAAAGATTGTTTCTTAAAGAAATACTCTATGCCAATCATGGATGACGCAGGATGTAAAAAGTAGTCCACAGTTGGCGCATGCAATCTGACATTTCTCAAAATAGATGGCACATCAGTCAGTTAGCGCATGACATCAGATGGCACATCATGTTCAAAATATGACAAATGGTGCCGGGCATCATTGTTTTGATTTTGAGCCAACACTCTGAAAGAGGTGGTGCAGCTTGTAGATGGCACAAAGCATCGACCAACACTCTGAAAGAGGCGGTCGATGCTGGCCTTTGATTGCACTACACGCGAATGGCATGAGCCTTCGGTTTGTCTTCCCCGATCGGTTCTCCTCACCTTCAAGAGCGGGGTTCGCCTCCTTAGCTCTCACCGACGGCATGACATGCTGTGGCACCATCATTGGAGGTACACGCGAAGTGGCTCCGACCACTTTCTTTCTTTTCTCGATAGTATTTCTCTTCGGGGCCATTGATCAAAAGCTTCGAGAACTTGAAGTGGGAGAAAATAAAGAGCTCGAGAAGAAGAGAGTTTTGAGTTTTAAAGTATTTTCTCTCTCTTCTATCAGCTATTTATAGCCTAAAAGCTATCTGTAACAGTCGTGCCAATCGCACCTAAAACTCGGAGTCGGTTACAACTCTGGCATGAACTAATTATACAGAAAGGATTCTTATTCAAAGTATTCCAAAATTTGAAGTTTTTCAAATTTGAAAACTTTGAAGGAGGTCCTGTAGAAGCTTAAAAAGTATGAACATCATCATGGGCGCCAGCACTCAAATAGTCAAATGGTGCTTAAAAAGTATGAACATTATCATGCGCTACGCATAATTGGCGCCAGCACTCAAATAGTCAAATAGTGCCAGACAGCAGATGGTGTGTGACATCAATTGGCGCTGGACTTCAAATGGCGCTGGCTGACACAGTTCCTCGAGAAGTTGAAATAGTTTTCATCATGACTGATAGGACGTTAGTCGAGAAAAATCTATTTCGAATCCCGAACGTACGACGCTCGAGAAGATTTTGTCAGATTTGTCATAATGACTGACAACTTCCTTGCGCCATTCGCAGTTAGCGCAAGGTAATCAATAAATTATGCAGGGTGCATTAAAATAGCAAATAGCGCTCAATACCATTCGACAATGGCGCTTTCTGATCAAATCATCCAAAAGTAGTACGCATGCCACTAATCTCGAAGAACGTGTACGTAATACAGCCCATGACCAAGGGCATCTCTATCACAGAATGCCACGAGTCCAAGAAGTTAAACCAACCATTCGTACGACTGGATGAATGGTACACCAAGTACAGCCAATCAGGATACTACTTAACGGGTTATCTCTAAACTCTATAAATATAGTTCTAAATCACTTTCAAAGTATCACTAATGATCATATTCTCCTGAGCATTTGCTGCAGCACTCTCCAAAGGCTTTCTTCTTCGACATCACATCATCCAAGGGATGAAGTGATCTTCTGATCAGATTTCTATAGTTGTACTTCTCCCAAAATCAACTTGTACTTTTGTACACACTCTTCTTAGTTTTTAATCAAACAACTTTTGTTTTTGCAAATAATAGGTTGTTCTATCATCATGGCCGAGGGGAGTGCCGAGGGGTGGGGGTCGAAGGACATACAATGTTATCTGCGACTGCATGGTCTCTGTCTCGCTAGTCAAATGGCTGTAGGGGTTATGCCTCATCGTTATTGTTATGGACTATGAGTATATATATACATACCACTGATACTCTATATTTATCTATATCCTAGTGACACTAGATGAAACACACTAATACTCTATATTTATCAAGGATTCGAGGTATAGTTACAACCCTAATAGATAAAGAGATCGAAAATGGGCCAAATCAGAA
This sequence comes from Iris pallida, assembly GCA_029216955.1. Classification (NCBI taxonomy): domain Eukaryota; kingdom Viridiplantae; phylum Streptophyta; class Magnoliopsida; order Asparagales; family Iridaceae; genus Iris; species Iris pallida. The sequence goes on along the minus strand of JANAVB010016197.1, from coordinate 20,060,736 downwards.
GGGAGTACAACTAAGGGGATCTAACAAGAAGGCTCATAATCATGCTGATTAAATACATCCTTGGTTTCGGTCAGGACACGAGAACTTATTAGCCATGGAATCATAAGTAATGACTAACTCATGTCATGTTATGTAACAAGGAACAAAAGGGGTGCTAGACCATCATAAGGATGCTCCACCATACATATGTTCACATTATAACCGTGATAAATAAACCTCATAATAATGATTAAGTTACACTACTATTTTTATGCCAACTGTACTAATTTCACAAACTATTTTCAAGGCAATATAGATAATCCCATAATTATCATCCTTACAATACTGTAAGGCTGCAAACTTGTAAACTCATACTAATGCAGATGCTTCGGACACCTGAAACACAATACTTACCCAAATACAATACTGACGTCTACTAACTAATTTTCTCCAGCTTTCTCTCTTTCTCTATCTATTTTGTTTCTCTTATTTTAATACGCTATCAAATCACATCCTTTATATAGCTCAAGAAAATGATTACACTAATTCACATCTAAAAGATGTAACTACAATTCAAAGATTCTAAATGAAACAGTTTTCTTGACTCTATATGGAAAATCAAGTCTAGTCGAGATTTATATTACTATTGCCCATAAAAATTTCTCTACTGCCCATCGATCTGTCAAGCACAATCGAACGACCTTGAGGTAATTATCAAATTATCATACTTACAATACTGAATTCAAAAACTGTTTTCAGGGCATTTTTTATGCCAACAATCGAAAATGTTTCTTATATCACCCCATAAATGGCATGTCCCAAAATTTATGTCCAATATTAATTTCAGGGCAATTTTTATGCCAACAACAGAAAATTTTATGCTCAATATTAATTTTATGAAATGTTTTATGCCAACAACAATAATTTTGATGCCAACAATAGCAAGATGGAAGAGATCGAGAGATCATATGATAAAGGGGACCGAGAGACATGACCTTTGTTGGAAGGAGGAGGAGAAAGAGGAGGAGGGGGGAGGGCAAGTCGGAGGCAAGAAAGGGCAAGTCGAAGGAGAACGAGCACACACGGAGGAGGAGGAGGGGGCATGTCGGAGGCGAGATGGGGCACTTCGGAGGAGCACGGGCACAAAGGAGCATGAGCACGTCGGAGGCAAGAGGGGCACTTCAGAGGAGAGAGAGAGAGAAAGAGAGAGAGAGAGAGATATGTGTGAAGAATAATTGTTGTTGTGTATTTTATTGATGGGCTACTCAACTACATATAGGGAGTCTAGCTCCTCTTCATATTACATTTTCCAATATGGGACTAAATCCCTTATTAGTTCTCAACACTCACCCGCAAGATAGGCGATAGATATTAATCATTCCCATCTTGTTACATAGCTTCGACAGACTTACTGAACTAAGACCCTTAGTCAGACAGTCTGCCACTTGTTCTTCTGAGCGAATATGATCAATCTTCAGTATCCCTTGTTCCAGCTTTTCTTTGATGAAGAATCGATCGATCTCGATGTGCTTCATTCTATCGTGCTGAACTGGATTGTTAGCTATACTTATTGCAGCTTGACTATCGCTCAAAAGAAGTAATAGTGCTCCCTTGTCCAGCTTCAACTCTGTCAGCAACGCTTTCATCCACAGCAACTCCGACACTCCTAAAGCCATTGCTCTGTATTCTGCTTCAGCTGTAGACCGTGCTACCACAGACTGTTTCTTGCTTCTCCATGAGACCAAGTTTCCTCCTACAAAGACACAATATCCCGTGGTAGACCTTCTATCGTCTATGCAGCTTGCCCAGTCTGCATCGCAGTATCCCTCAACTTCTATACATCCATTCTTCTTGAACCATAGCCCTTTTCCCGGCGTCCCTTTCAGATATCTCAAGATCTAAAATACTTCATCCATATGACCCGTTCTTGGATCATGCATGTAGCGACTTACTACACTTACCGAAAATAAAATATCAGGGCGAGTGTGTCCTAGATAAATCAATCTCCCTACAAGTCATTGATATCTTTCACGATCAACTGGCTCTCCTGCTTCTGCTCCCAACTTGCACTTCTGGTCAATTGGAGTGACTGCAGCTTTGCATCCTAGCATCCCTGTCTCCTTCAGCAGATCTAGTGTGTATTTTCTCTGTGAGAGAACAATTCCTTGTTCGCCTTCACACACCTCGATTCCTAGAAAGTACCTCATCGTTCCTAGATCCTTCACTTCGAACTCCTTCGCGAGTTTTGGCTTCAGCTTAGCAATCTCGGCTTCATCATTACCTGTGATTACTATATCATCCACGTATACAGCAAGTATAGTGATGTGGCCTCTTGCATGCTGAAGAAAGACCGTGTGGTGGCCCATGCAGGTCAAGATAAATTGTTTGGTTACTTTACTGTACCAAGCAAACCTGCGTATAGGATTAGAAGTCTAGGATCTCATCCACATACTTGACCTCTTTCCTTGATTTTATCTACCGTTTGACTCATCAATTACATCTTGCTTGCTTCCTTCCATCCTTATTCTTATCTTTCCTTCGTGCTTGCTAGAGATTGACCCTACAAGTTAGATGTCCCAAACACCCTTAGTTTAATTCTTTTAAGTTGGGTAGAATGCCTTGTGAACTAGCAACCCCTTTGACCTAGTGACCTATATAGCAAGATTATTTAGATCCTAGAATCTAGAGGACCTAACCCGTCTAGCCAACCAAGGACTTGGACAAGAAGACTATAGGACGACTGTATGACTTAGAATCATTCTACATTCTTTAAATCTTAATCTCTCGTGCCTATGTATTTACCATTTTGACTAATGATGCTAATGTAGCCTAGTTTTTGCAAGCTTATTCTTTATCGAGTTTGTTCATGACATATGCTATTGAGCGCTCAATAGCCTATTGTCTAATCAGAACCGGTACATAATGGTCTGATCAACCAAGTGCACTTTGGTTCGCTTTTGTCTATTACTCTACGTGGATTGGGACATAATTAAACTTGGCCCTTACATTCCCATCCACGACTGTCTTGACAATTCTTTTGAAATTATTCGATCGTCTTTGAATCACGTATTCGTATTCGATAACGCCTCCTTCAAACTCTATATTGCTTTCGCCTTCACCTATTTTAGGAAGACGAAAGCGTTCTACTAGAACTTCCTCTAACCTTCCCATCGGCTATGACCATTCTCACTCGATGTTGCTATATCTTCATCCCAAACTACTCGGCCCTATCAAGACCCTCCAATCGCTTAATTTAAGTGAATCTATTTCGTTCTCTTAATCGTGATCCTCATTCACTACCCACGACCATACCCGTATTATTTTTCTATGATCTAGATCGCGATTTCTTAAGACACGAATTTGTTATCAATTGTTTCCCATCGATACCCCCTTGTGTTTTCTCACCCCCCTACGAATTCTTAATTTCGAGGACGAAATTCTTTTAAGTTGGGTAGGATGTAAAACCCCTAAATTTTTACTATTTTTTTTATTAATTTTGGTACTGATTAATTTTTTTACTTGTATTGTACATCGCGTAGTCATATTGTACGTCGCGCACGAAATTTTATTTTCTTGCTCGTCGAATACGAATATGTGCGAGCGTACATATCTTAGAAAAATATTTTTTTATTTTTATACACTTTCAAAATATTATATATAATTTCTATTCTTGCTATAAAAGGCATTTTGTTTTTAGCAGTTATTAATCATAAATAATATTTTATTGTATACTAGAAAAAGTATGATCATGTAGGTATTATTTGTGCATACATATATTTCGTAATTATTTATTAGTCTATTTTAAATAAAGATGTAATTTTTGAGATTTATTAATATTAATATTTTTTATTCAAAAAAATATTTAAAAATATTTATTATTTTTGAAATTATTATTATTGGTATTTTTGGAAAACATATTTTGAAGTAATTGTAGCATTTAAATCTTAATTTAAATTTATGGAATTATTTAAATAGTTAAATATTGCAATTTGATTTATCCCATTTGATTTTTAAACTAAAATTTTAATTAGATTTAATTGGATTTGGATTTGGATTGGATTTGATTGATTTTAAATTAATACATGAATTATCTACTTTGAATTTTAAATAAATTCCAATCCTATCCAAATGGGAATTCCCATATCCTATAAATAGGCAGGTACTCATCTATTATTTCTTCCCAAGCCAAAATTTTTCCACAAATATTTCTACCACAAAGTGCCGTGCATCGTGTCTGTGTCCATCCAAATTCTTACTCCATAATTTACACATACATTATTTTCTTCCGTATCGGACACCCCCGACACAATTCCAATCCTAACCCTAATCCCGCCTTGTCCACTGCCATCCCCCTCGCCATAAACAACACCACCACCAACGCCACCATAGTGGCGTGGCCACTCGAGCAACCCCACACCCAGCCATCACCTACAGCAGGTCCCGGCCGACACCCTGGCCGAGACAAAATCTCCCTTTGCTGCCATCTCTATGGCCAGCACCCACAAACCGAACACCCCGGAACCCCGACCCCGACTCCCTCTACCACCACCACCTACGCTGATACCAACCAGACCACCACCATAAGTTCGACACCACCCAAATCCTTCTCCACTCCGGCCATCGTCGCCCAAACACCACACAATAGAGAAAAAGGGGAAAATTAAGACAAAACCCTAAACCCAGCTCACCTGGCCGCCGGCGACGCCGAACCCGCGCACCGAGGCTCATCTCCGGCTTCCTCCGCCTGCCTCCGCAGGTTGCGCGCCCCCTCCGACAAGGCACAACCCTCCTCCGCCACCGCGATCGCCGCAAACCCTCGCAGCCTCTCCCCGTTTTCATCTCCGCCGCTCCGAGTTTCTGTCGCCTGGCCGCACTCTGACTCGAGGGCGCCGAGCCATCCGACCGCCGACCCTGCGTCCTCACCCACGAGTCCGATCCCCTCCGCTCGAACCCCGTCCTCTTCCCCAGCTCGTACTTTTTCTTGGCCGGAGTTCCGCCGGACCGACGACTCCCCAAACCCTTCTTTCGCCAGGAAACCCTCCTCTCGCCAGAAACCCATCGATCCACCGCGTTCCACCGCCCTTGCCGCCTTAGCCGTCCCTTCGCCGTGCTCCCTCTCCACCGAACCCCATCCGCTCTCGAGCTCGCCTCTAGCGCGCCGCACCACGGCCGTACCTCCCCCGCTGACGCGACCGCCGCCACGTCGCCGAGCCCTCTGTGGGAACCCCCACTCTCTGGCCTCCTCCCTCCCGAGACTCCGCCGCGTGCGCCACCTCCGCGCACATTCGCCGCCCGCGTTCGCCACTCCTCCCTCTCGTTCTCTCTCTCCCTTTCCCATTCTTTTTTTTTCCTCGAAAAGAGGAAGTAGCTTGTGGGATGCTGCAAATGGTTGAGAAGTTAACTCTTCTCTCTTTCCTCTGTAACATTAAAAATGCTAAGTCATTAAGAAGGGACATCTTACTAGTAAAAGTATTAGTATTGTTATTTTATTTTACTTTACTTTCGAATTTTACTTAACAGTATGGTATTAGTATTGTTACATAATACTAGTAAAATTATTATTATTATTATTATTATTATTATTATTATTATTACTAATGATTTTATTACTACTGTTATTATTATTATTTTTGTTGTCCTGATAGATTTACTAATTGCGTTATTATTATCATTTTAGAAAAAATTTATAAATATTTTCTAGCGAATTTCAATGTAAGCTTTGACTTTAAAATATTTTCTCGAGTTATATGTACGTAAATATATTTGACAAGTTATCTCTAAAATATTTTTTGAATTAGAGGTAAATAAATATATTTGATGAGTTATAGTTTTGGCCTAAATTACACCTTATTATTTTTGAAAAAGTACCTAAATATTTTCATATATAAAATAGTTTTTATACTTAGAAATAATTATTTTGTCAAAACTTAGAGTTTTTAGCCACAAATGATTTTTCTTGACTTTAAGTATTTTTCAATAATTATTTAGACTCAAACTAGATTTCGATTATTATAAATAGTTTTCTAAAATTGTATATATATTATTTACTTCGATTCCCTCCTGTCCATGACTAAATCCTCTTATTCATGTCCTGTCACCAAATCCGTACTACCTTATGTCCATCCTAACTAATTTGACCCTTCTGGACCCAATGGAACTGTCCGTGCCACCTTCAGAGGTCACCTTGCATAGTGGTTACACCGAAGTCGCAGTTCGTGCCACATTGATCATTGCAGCACCACCAGGCGTACTACCAGGCAAGACACCTTGCCATTTGCTGTTTAATTATTTTAGCTCATATTTCATGCATGTTCATTATTTTTTTTATGCAAAATAAACTGTGATACATGGCATAACCTGTTAGAATTTACTGTTCAGTTTCTTGCTATGTATTATTTTCTTACACATTAAACCTAGATTTAAGGGACCACCTTTGTGTGTTGCATTCATGGTCTTGACACGTACCACAAAGTTGTGTATCGCATGTAGAACACGGAAGTACGTGATTGGCTGGCCACCAGTACGTACAAGCCGTGCGATAGGAATAACCGCTAATAGAGGTTGCATGCTAGCTTGACTTAGCGGTTATAGAGTTAGCATTGGACGGGAAGAACATGATTGGAAGTTGACTACCACCCTATCTATCGTAGACTCGCTCGCTACTGAGGAACGATAGGTAGACTATATGCTATAGACTCGCTCGATACTGAGGAATTGTATATGGTGTTGTGACTCGCTACTGAGGTACTGCATTGGTATTTTATTGACTTGACCCGGTAGTCATGCGACCATGAACTGTTCTTAACTACATTCACTTAGAACGGTAGGCTACCTTTATCCGTTAGGTACGAGTACTTTTGGTTTGAGTACTTGTATCTGACCGTAGCTTGGAACAATAACTTGTCGCAAATTAGTTCGTCACATCTTGTCCTTGTTTGGTTGTAGGTGTGACTTACTACTTCGATGATAAGGTATTGAACCTTGTTGGGGTCTGGATACCATATTGGATTCATGGCATGGAAAGATACGTCACCATGAATTAGTTTACCATCTCATGTCCTTGTTTGGTTCGAGGGATGGTACGCTTATTCAGTAGGTGCGTATTGGACCATGTTATAATTCGATTGACTTATTTATTTGAGCAATATTTATTCAGTTTATATGATATGATATTATGTGTCTTGTTACGTCCCTCTGAGGACCTGGTTATCTCGCCAGGTGTGTGCTATTGTCTTTCGCAGGTGTTATAGCTTTAGCCGTGTTCATCGCTATTTCTTCGAGGATGATTGCACTTGGATCGTCTTCGCTTCGCTCGCCAAATTTATTTCATTCCTTATGTATTTCTTTTCTTTACTTGTTGGTAGTAGATTTGTCTCCGTCCAACATATTGTATCAAGACAATTCATTATCATTATATGATATCTTTTATTCATTTATTTTTGCGTGGATGAGATTAGTTATGGTTCTACTGCATTTTACAGCTTATGTATTTATACGAAGTTTCCATATATTAGAGTATACTTCGTATGAATACAGCTGGCATGTCGATGTACCTAGTCCTACGTATTTTGGGACTGGGGCGTTACAGACCGTATGATCTGCATTTGCTTGATAGTATTCCATGCCTGTAACAGCCTTTCTGAATCTGTCAAACCCGGCTCGAGGAGATTGCTTGAGCCCATATAGCGACTTCTTTAGTTTGCACACTTTTCCATGCGACGTCCCTCCGTCTGATTCTGTAGTATAGCACCCTGGCGGGAGTTCCATGTACACTTCTTCTTGTAGGTCCCCATGGAGAAAGGCATTCTTCACATCTAATTAGTATAGTTTCCACCTATAGTTTGCTGTAATGGAGACCAGAGACCTTACGGTGCTCATTTTCACTACTGGAGCAAACGTCTCATCATAGTCGATGCCATATGATTGTGTGTATCCCTTTGCAACCAACCTCGCCTTGTATCGTTCCACCTTTTCTTCTGACGTCTCCTTTACTGTGTACACCCATTTGCATACCACAGTTTTCTTTCCTTTGGGTAATGGAACCAGCTCCCACATCTTATTTTTTCCAGTGCTCCAAGTTCTTCCATTATTGCAGCTTTCCACCATGGATCTTTCTTTGCTTCCTGCCAACTTTTGGGCAACGAAGTAGAGTCTAATGATGCAATGAAGGCTCGATAATTCGAAGAAATATTAGAATAAGACAGGTAATTGGCAATATCATGTTCATAATCATCAAAACGACTAGGAGCCTTACCCGCATTGATGTGAGAAGATCTCCTTAAGGGAGCAATAGGTGGTGGAGAGATCATACCATCAGAGTCAGAGAGATCCGCATCTGAATCAGATTGATTCTGTGCGGGGACAACATCATCAAGAGTTGGAGCAGGATTAGACGAAGGACTTGGTACAGAAGGCACAGGGCACGGTACAGGCACGGTACTGGACTTCTGCTGTCTCCTTCTGTAGACTTGGATCTCCTTTTCCATTGTCTGCTGCTCTCCCTATTTAATATATGTATCTTCTTCATCTTCTATATCGGAGTCACTGCTTTCTCTCCCTTTCGTCCAGTTTTCCACGACCGGGCATAGGACCGATCCGACTACCACAGATGGGCTGAATTTCTCCCCCTCACATCTAACACCCGCTGTGTTAGATGTGTCAACGAACGCCGAACCGTCATCCGAACTATAATATGGTTTTAGTTCTCTGAAGGTAATGTCCATGCTCACAAACATCTTCTGCTCAACTGGGCTCCAACATGCGTATCCCTTCTGAGTTGCCGTGTACCCGACAAAGACACATTTAACCGCTCTAGGATCCAGTTTGCCAACTCCTGGCCTATTATCTTGGACAAAACAGACACACCCAAATACTTTCGGTGGAACAGTGTACGTGGTAGTACCAGTAAGCTATAAAGTTGGGGGTACTATTTCTTCTGAGTCCGAATCAGAAGAGAATATTTCCACATACCCCGATGACTTCTCGGTACAGGGGTATGATTCGGAAGGCACGTCATCCACCGTCCCTTCTACTTCTACTCATGTGAGGATGACATTCATGACAAACGACGAACAAGATGGTCCCAGTGATCGCCAACGCATCGATAATCTGGAGGCCATACTGCGCACAATCCATGGAGCAAACATGTTCATTCCAGACCCATCTGACTTGCGTGAGGTTATCCTCCACAAACGCAAGGAAAGAGAAGAGGCTTCGGTGTGCAAAGAGTCCTCCCACGGACATCACTGTACCCAAGTCATTGTCAACTGTTGTTGCAGCAACAACTCCTGATCCTGTTGTTGTCTCAGTTCGAGCTTGCACATCTCCTTCGCCAAGGTGCCTTTTCGACTTTTCATATAAGCATGAGTCTGTGTAGTAGGATTCGACCCCTTTGAAGGGATCGATGTCGGCAAATTCTGTCCTCACGAAGCCGTGTTTGTCGACATACTTGAAGCACTGGTGCAACGTGGAAGGCACGATGCGGCTCCGACAAAAGGATTCCCATACGGCTCAGGATCCCCATGCGGCTCAGAAGTCCATACGGCTCAGATAGTTCCATGCGGCTCAGAAAGAAGCCACGTGACCTTCAACAGTTCTTCTCTACATTCGGCTGCATTTAATGCCCTGGCGGCTGCTCTGACAAATAACAGCTATGACAGCTCTGACATAAGGACGTAATAATGACTCTGACATGATGGCCGAATTCGGTTGGGGGGTACTGGTGAGGGGACTATGGCGGTTGTGAACGAACCAATCAATCGCTATGTCACGGGGTCACGCGGTGAGTTCCAGGACTATACTCACCTACCGATGCCGAAGAGCATTCAGACTGCTGATGGTAACTCCAGCCATGTTCTGGGTACAGGCACTGTCGCATGCACCCCTTCTCTCATTCTCACCAATGTTTTACATGCTCCGTCTTTTCCTGTCAATCTTCTTTCTATTAGTGCCATTATTCTTGATCTTAACTGTACTGTTTCCTTTGATATTCCTACGGTGACCTTTCAGGAAAAGGGGACAGGACGACGACTAGGGACTGGCACATGGCAAAGGGGCTGTGGTACTTGGACAGGATTGGACTGGACAAAGCATTGGCATCTCTGGTAGCCGACACACCACCGAAAGATACACGACGCAGTGTAGAAGATGAATTGCTACTCCACCACTAGCATGTCGGTCATTCTTCTTTTAAAGTTATTAGTCGCATGTATCCGTCCTTATACCAAAGGGCTAATAACGAGAAATTATTTTGTCATGATTGTGAGTTGGATAAACATACCAGAAGCACATATGTGAGTTCCGGTAGTAGAAGTTTGGCTGTATTTGATATGATACATTCGGACGTATGGGGCCCTTGTCCTACAACCGGTATTAACGGTTTTCGATGGTTCGTCACTTTTATTGATTGTTATACTCGCGTGACATGGGTGTACCTTATGAAGAATAAAAGTGACGTCTTTGAGGCATTTCGCGACTTTTATCGTCGGATAGAAACTCAATATGGCACTAAGATTAAGTGCTTACGGTCTGACAATGGGACGGAGTATACAAATAAGACGGTTGCTGAGTATTTATCCACTCATGGCATACTACACCAAACTTCTTGTGCCTATACACCGGCACAAAATGGTGTGGCCGAACGTGTCACCCTCACTTTTCCCAATTAGGGGAAAATGGTAATTTTCCATTTTATAATATTTTTGGGAATTTTATTTCATGAATATTATTATTTAATTATTATAGGAGTCGGATTCGAATTTCATCGCATTCCGAGTTAATTCGGGACTCCGGTGAATTTCGACTTGAGCCGTAATTAGCATGTTATCTAACCATGGCCTACCACACTAAACTTCTTGGTTTAGGAGTTTGGACTAGTCCCCCATGAGTAATTAAGTTTAATTATGATTTTATTTATTTTTAGCAACTTCCGAAATCTATTTTGGATTTAATTAGCATTAGGCTTAGGGAGGGGCAAACTTGTAAATACAAGTGCCCCTACCGATGCCCCTTGGCCGGCCATGTAGGTTCACCCCCCTCTTTCTTCTCTACTAAGCAACTCTCTCTCTCTCTTTCAAATTCAATTCATTTCAAGCTTTTTCTTCCTCCAACCAAACCTAATCTAGGTATGATTTTAATTCTCAATTTATTACTCATTTGCATTCATTTCCCTCACAATAAATGGAGAGGAGAAGATTCTCCACCATTTGCCCATAAATTTGTAGAATTTTCCTAGAAAAATGGGTTAAGGATTTATTATGGTTTAATCCTTTTTGAGAGTGGTATATATACATATATACATATATATATTTTTTTACATATATTTGTATATATATATATATATATATATATATATATATATATATATATATATATATATATATATATATATATACATGTGTATTTATGTGTGTGTATTATTATAAGTATTGTGTGTGTGTGTGTAAGGGAAATTGGAGTGGTGGTGTTATGGAGAGTGTGTGTGCTTGTGTGAGTGTGTGTGAGAGGGTGGTGTGTGTGTTTGAGTGTGTTTGTGCCTAGGTATATATGTATATAGATTTATATATATATATAGGCATGTGTGTGTGTATGATATATATATATATATATATATATATATATATATATATATATATATATATATATATATATATAACCATCTATTATATATATCTATGAATATATACACACAACACTCACATATCTATCTATATATATAAACACACACACACTTGTCTATATATATATATATATATATATATATATATATATATATATATATATATATATATATATATATATATATATATATATATGGAGAGATAGGAGGGAAGAAGAGGAAGAGATGAAGAAGAAGATGAAACAGCAGTAGCAGCAGCACCAGCTGCAGGAGCAGCAGCAGCCCTGGCAGCAGCTGCTGCCAGGTTCACCCCCCCTTTTTGAGCTTTAGCCTATTAAACCCCCCCTTTTTGTATATATATATATATGTATATATATAGATATATATATATATATATATATATATATATATATATATATATATATATATATATATATATATATATATATATGTATATATATAGATAGATACATAGAGAAGATTAGAAGAAATTTAAGGAATTAGAAGTTAGAAAAGAATTAGAAGTTAGAAGGGAAGAATTAGAAGAAGTTAGAAGAATAGGAAGAAAAGTGAGAAATAGGAAATAGAGGGGATCGAGTTAGAGGGCGAAACGGAGCTCGGAGTATCGGAATGAGTTGAAACTTGGCGTGGACCTAGGTTATATGAATTAGATTTTGCGGGTAGGCTTCCGAGTGGAAATCGGGGTTGTAGGACGCCGGTATCGCGCCGTACTATTTCGTATCTTGTAATATTCAAGATACCGGCAATAGGCCGTAAGATGGACTAGACGTCCACTTTACCTAGGTATCTTGGTAGGTAATATATGTATAGGCTAGTACCTTACTACCCTAGGGAGCTCGGGTCAAAATACCAAGCGTAGGTAGGCTAACTTGATAATTGCCTAAGCTAGAATTTTACCCTTTTTAAGGATAAAATAGGATATTGGCCTACGACCAAGATTTGAGTTTCGAAGTCCAAGATGGACTTGGATATGGGTTGTAGAGGTTGGTAATAGTTAGAAATAGTCGTCTAGACCTAGTCTTGACCTCGGTTGACCATGGTTGACTTTTTAGACCGAAAGTCAACTATGGGTCAACACTTTACCCAATTTAGTCCCAAATTCCATTAGACTTGTGTAGTTGACCGAAAGTCAACTATTAGTCAACATTTGACCAGTTTGACCTTTAGTTGACCTAGAGTTGACCAGAGTTGACCAGGGTTGACCAGTTGACCAAAAGTCAACTGTAGGCCAACTCTTGACCCCGTTTGACTTTCTTCGACTTGTTTTGACCTGTGATGACTGGTATGACCTAAGGTTGACTTGGTCTGGCTTAGATTGACTTAATATAACTTGATTTGACCTAGATTAACTTGACAGGACTTAGTGTGACTCAGTGAGACCTAGTTTGACCTAGATTGCATATCATTCATTGTGAATCATTCCTAAACTTGTTTAAACCTAAATTAATATACAGTATCTCATCTTTAGGTTTCTGATTTTACACTCTGAGCATTGATATACCCTACAGCTCAGGACAGCAGGCGAGTACATTCACTGATAGTTTTTATTGTCTTGATATCTGCTATATCCGATTCAGTCGTAGTGTCTTACTTGATTCTCAGTCACGATAGTTCACGGACTAGTATACGTTGGATCATGACATGAGATGTTGTTTCTAGATTTTTGGGTATATTGGTACACTTCCTGTCTTGTTTCCTGTACTTGTATAGACACCGATTTCTAAGGGGATTTGCTACCCTCTTACGGAATCACGTGCCATGACGTGTCATGTCCAGATCCATTGTACTATTCGGGGATAGGAAATTATTAGAGGCTATATGATCCAAGCCACCCTGTCACTATTCATGTGCTCGTGCCACTCTTCCCTCACGAAGGGTGTAGCGAGATCCTTTTGCCTTGTGCTCGTTATCCAGGTTGGCCGGCATGACTTTCCGTTGAGGTCACCGCGGATTGCCGGGCCAAGTGGATAGCCTATCCTGTCACTTATCCCAAGCCGATCACATATCGCTCTAATAATTCAAGTCACTTTTTATATTTACTTTATCTTATCGTATATCCTGCTCTGTTCTACGTTCAGTATTTTCTCACCATGCCATGATATACAGTTACTCACATGCTCTACTTGCCTTTACATTGTACCTTGATTGGAGACTAAGTTCTGCTCGGGAGAAGAGTTACAACCCCGGTCCTTGTTTGGTTTAAGGGTTGTAACTCGGCTTCCGAACGGTTCCCAAGTTTTCATATATCTTTGTCTTGTAGTTCACTATACTGTCTCTTATAGAATTTGTCAATTCACATGGAACTGCTGTTAGTGTTTGTACTTGCTCATTTTCCTGACAGGATACCGTTATGATATATTACAGATGACTCTGAGGCGGACTGCTCGACCTATTATGGGCTCGAGTTAAATGGAGTAGCCTTGGATCGTGGCCTTATAGTAGAGCCACTAGATTTTATACTTCCAGAGTAGTGTAGGTTAGCTAGGTTTGACTGGACTTCGATCCAGCTAGCTTTATCAGACTGTAGCTTCTACACTATATTTTGAGACCCTGTGATGTTGTATATATCTGGGCTTGTATTGGACTCTGGACTATTTACTCTTTCATCTATCATATATCTTTCCTTCTGAGCTATCTACCTTAGTTTTATTCTGTGATTGAGACTGTATTGATATGTCACCTCCATTCGGAGAGTATATACTGTACAGGTACATTTATACTGTTAGTCGTAGTATTTACAGACGTTATATACAGCGTTCTATCGCCGATTCTGCGGCGTAGGCTGGACGTACCCACGTGCTCGTGCCCCTCATAAGGGTGCGGGTCGTGACACGTTTTTGTGGTGGCTCATGCAGGTCAGTATCGTAATTAGTGCGATCTCGTAATGGTGCTCGACTTAGAGTACTAATTGCGAACCTGCAATTAGAACGTAGGACCTAGGACATGATAGGAGTTTCTCAATCACACCTAGGAAATTTTTGATCTTTTGATTATCATGATTATTCACCTTGTATTAAATTAACTGTCCTTTTTTGATAATCTACTCATGTGCCATATTGATCTCTTTGTTTCAATTCATCTCCAGGATGACGAAGACACACCCGCAGGCCACTGGATCGAGTAGCTTGCCTGAGAGATCTGATCAGGCAGAGGAGGAGGTTCACGAGACTGTCCCCAGTGATTCCACTATTCCAGAGACCCAGGCAGTTACACAGGGAGGTCTACTACCTCCACCCTAGAGGGTTTCAGTCGTCGTTCCGGAGATACTGCCGCCACCACCACCGATACCGACAGATACACATCACATGTTCCTTCTCCTTCAGCAGATGATGGAGATACAGCGGGCGCAGGCAGAGGCATCGCAGCGCCAGTCGGAGGCGTCACTCCGTCAGATCGAGATGCTGAGGCAGAGTATGGAGAACTCGCATCAGCTTACACTGGCAGCAGTGGAGAGAGTGGCACCGGGTACGGTACAGGGCCCTACTGGCTAGCAGTCGTACCAGCAGCAGTCCAGGCCGGGGACAGTATTAGACTTTAGGAAGATGAGCTCCAGGGACTTCACGGGCACGGAGGGCATCCTCTATGCAGACGATTGGCTAGAGGATGTGCAGCGGAGCATGGAGCTGGCAGAGCTTCCTATAGCACTTTGGGTTTCGGCCGCAGCCAGCCGATTCTTCGACATTGCGCTGACATGGTACCGTACGGATCCTCGTGCATCGGTGAGAGGGCTGACTTGGGAGAACTTCCGGAGGCTCTTCAAGGAGAAGTTTTTCCCGGACGTGGCTCTTACAGCATTAAAGGGCCAGTTCGTGGGTCTAGTGCAGGGGAACTCATCGGTGGACGAGTATGCAGCTGAGTTCTTCCGCCTTAGCAGGTTTGCTCCCGATATGATCTAGGATGAGGGGTAGAAGGCTCGTAAGTTTCGTATGGGACTTATTCACGCAGTGCGCACCCGCACCTCGGGTCGCCGTGACTCGACGTTCGATCAGATATTGATGGACGCACAGATTGCAGAGGAGGACTTCGGCCTCAAGACGAAGAGGAGCGGAGATACTATGGGGGCGAGTTCCAGTGCGGGACCGGCCAAGCGCCCCCACTTTCAGCATCAGCAGAGGCCATTCCAGCAGTAGCAGCCTCTGTTGCAGATTCAGCAGGCACCAGCGCGTGTCCAGCAGCACCAGGGACAGGGCCAGAGACCGGCTACTCCGTGCGGCTTCTGCGGGAAGCCGGGGCACACTAGAGAGGCTTGCAGGAAGAGGTTGGGCGTCTGTCTCTACTGTGGGGCGCCCGATCACCAGCTGAGGGACTGCCGCTTTCGCGAAGTCCGAGGAGGCCAGGACAGAGCGCAGCCGGCTAGAGGACCAGCAGTTCAGCAGAGGGGTCCTCCACTTCAGACCCAGCAGCAGCGCTTTGTTCAGCACCCGAAGGGAGCACCCGCGGGCAGGGTATTCGCTTTGGCAGCAGAGGAGGAGGCAGAGCCCGTGGGAGATGTTGTAGCAGGTCATGTTCTCCTAGATTCCTTTTCTGCTTTCGCCTTGTTTGATTCTGGGGCGACCCATAGTTTTGTGTCTGTTTCTTTTGCTCTGTGACACAATATCATTGCTGAATATATGGGTAGGACTTGCAAGATTATGACCGGAGGAGGTATTATCCTGGTTAATAATATTTACAAGGGGCGGAGAGTCACTCTGAGAGGCCGGGACTTGAGTGCGTGTCTGCTCGTAATGCCCCTACCGAGGTACGATATGGTACTCGGTATGGATTGGTTGAGCATGCACCATGCTAGCATTGATTGCAGTGGAGGCAGAGTTCTTTTTAGGACGCCGGGTGAGCCAGAGATCGAGTTTGCTCGAGGAGCAGCGGAGCCGGAGGCTGGATTCTGTGGAGCTTTGTTGGCGGGGCAGGATTTGCCACATCCGTTGATTGCTGAGTTCTCGGATGTCTTTCCCGAGGAGTTGCCGGGGATGTCGCCAGACAGGGACATTGAGTTCTCCATTGACTTGGTGCCGGGCGCCGAGCCCATTTCACAGCATGTCTATAGGGTGAACAACAGCGAGTTGATAGAGCTGAAGAAGCAAGTCGACGAGCTGCAGGACAAGGAGTTCATCAGATCTAGTTCTTCGTCCTGGGGAGCGCCATTCCTGTTCGTACCGAAGAAGAAAGGTACGTCCCACATGTGCATTGATTACCAGGCGCTCAACAACCTCACTATCAAGAATAGGTACCCTTTGCCGAGGATCGACGACTTGTTCGATCAGCTGAGTGGGGCAAAGGTCTTTTCGAAGATAGATTTGAGGTCCGGGTATCACCAGCTGAAGGTGAGACGGGATGACATTCCCAAGACGGCATTTCGGACTCGGTATGGCCAGTACGAGTTTACAGTGATGCCATTTGGGTTGACCAATGCTCTCGTGGTGTTCATGAACTTGATGAACAAGGTATTCCATCAGTACCTTGATAAGTTCGTGGTGGTCTTCATAGACGATATCTTGATCTATTCGAAGACGCAGGAGGAGCATGAGGAGCACTTGAGAGTTGTGTTAGAGACTCTGAGGTGGGAGCAACTCTACGGGAAGCTTTCGAAGTGTGAGTTCTTCTTAGACCAGGTGGAGTTCCTAGGTCATGTTGTGACCGAGCACAGGATTTAAGTGGACCAGAGGAAGATTTCGGCAGTGGAGTCTTGGTCTACGCCCAGTTCAGTTGCCGAGGTTTGAAGCTTTCTGGGTTTGGCTGGCTATTACCGGAAGTTCGTCCAGGACTTCTCGCAGATTGCAGAGCCGATGACTAGACTCACCAGGAAGGACGTAGAGTTCGTCTGGACTGTTGAGTGTCAGGCTGCATTCGATGAGCTGAAGAGGAGGTTGACTTCAGCTCCGATCCTGACTTTGCCATCTGGGTCAGGAGGGTTCTCGATCTTCAGCGATGCTTCCGGGAAGGGTTTAGGGTGTGTTCTTCAGCAGCACGGGAAGGTGATTGCCTATGCATCTAGGCAGTTGTGTCCTCATGAGAAGAACTATCCTACTCATGATCTGGAGTTGGCCGCGATTATATTTGCTTTGAAGTTATGGAAGCATTACCTGTACGGAGAGCGAGTTGAGATCTTCACAGATCACAAGAGCTTGAAGTACGTGTTCACTCAGAAGGAGTTGAACATGCGGCAGAGGCGGTGGTTAGAGCTGATGAAGGACTTTGATATATCCTTGCAGTACCATCCGGGGAAGGCCAACGTAGTTGCAGATGCCTTGAGCAGGTATCCAGTTGCTATGTTCTTGACGACAGATCGTTATTTGTTGGCCGACCTGGATAGTTTGGGTATCGAGGTCATCATTCCGGGCATGGAGATCCAGATGTGGGGTTTGCAGATTCAGTCTGAGCTGATGGATAGAGTCAGGTCAGCGCAGTATGATGATGTTGCCCTGAGGAGCATCAGGGAGCAGGTGAGGACGGGCTTGCTTGACGATTTCTCTGTAGCCAAAGACGGGTCGTTGCGGCACGGTACTAGGCTGTGCGTTCCGCGTGGAGAGCTTCGGAAGGAGGTTCTTCAGGAGGCGCATCGCTCTCAGTATTCTATGCATCCTGGGGCCAACAAGATGTATAGGGACCTGAGAGAGCACGTATGGTGGTATGGCATGAAGTGCAAGGTAGCTCAGTTTGTATCTCGTTGCCTTATGTGTCAGCAGGTGAAGGCCGAGAGATAGAGACCAGGTGGATTGCTACAGCCGCTATCCATTTTCGAGTGGAAGTGGGAGCACATCACCATGGACTTTGTATCTGGACTTCCACGATCGCCAGGAGGAAAGGACGCGATTTGGGTCATAGTTGATAGATTGACCAAATCGGCCCACTTTTTGCCTTTCAAGGTGGGTTTGTCTACTGAGAGGCTGGCTGAGCTGTATGTTCGTCAGATCGTGAGATTGTACGGAGTTCCGGTGAGCATAGTTTCAGATCGGGATAGCCGATTCACTTCCCACTTCTGGAGGAGTTTGTAGGCTAGCTTGGACACCTCGCTCAAGTTTAGTAATGCTTATCATGTACAGACAGACGGACAGTCGGAAAGGACCATCCAGACTTTGGAAGATATGCTTCGCACATGCGTGCTAGATCTCGGGGGTTCTTGGGAGGACCATCTTCACCTTGTAGAGTTTGCTTACAACAACAGCTACTAGGCCAGTATAGAGATGTCACCATTTGAGGCTCTATATGGACGGATATGCCGTACTCCTTTGTCTTGGGACGATGTCGGCGAGCGGGCACTTCTTGGGCCGGAGATGGTTATGGATGCGGCCGAGAAGGTTAGATTGATTAGAGACAGACTTCGGGTGGCTCAGGATAGGCAGCGGCATTGGGCCGATAGTCACCAGAGACCGTTAGAGTTCGAGGTTAGTTTCAGTTCTTGTCGTGTTTGTTGTGATTGTTTGTTAGTTGTGTGTTGAGTTTTTGTCTTGTGTCTAGGTTGGTGACATGGTATTTTTGAGGATATCCCCGACACGTGGTACTATTCGCTTTGGCGGCGGTAGGAAGCTCAGTCCGTGCTACATCGGACCTTTTACCATCTTAGAGAGGATCGGTGCAGTAGCCTACCGACTGGACTTGCCTACCAGGCTCGAGGGAGTGCACAATGTGTTTCATGTATCTCAGCTGAGGCGGTACGTGGCAGATCCTAGCCATGTATTGGACCATTCAGCAATATAGGTGGGACCTACTCTCAGCTATCCAGAACAGTCGGTGGAGATTCTGGATCGCAGGGAGAAGGTGCTCCGGAACCAGGTCATACCTTTGGTTCGGGTTGCATGTAGACATCACTCTTTAGGTGAGTCTACCTGGGAGAGGGAGGACGACATGCGGGAGCGTTTCCCTTATCTTTTCGCGCCCTGAGGTATAAATCTATTTCATTTATTTCTGTTTGTGATTTCCTGTGCTTGTTGTCTTCAATTTCGATGACGAAATTTTTTTAAGGTGGATAGACTTGTCACCCTCACTTTTCCCACTTAGGGGTAAAATGGTAATTTTCCATTTTATAATATTTTTGGGAATTTTATTTCATGAATATTATTATTTAATTATTATAGGAGTCGGGTTCGAATTTCATCGCATTCCGAGTTAATTCGGGACCCCGGTGAATTTCGACTTGAGCCGTAATTAGCATGTTATCTAACCATGGCCCACCACACTAAACTTCTTGGTTTAGGAGTTTGGACTAGTCCCCCATGAGTAATTAAGTTTAATTATGATTTTATTTATTTTTAGCAACTTCCGAAACCTATTTTGGATTTAATTAGCATTAGGCTTAGGGAGGGGCAAACTTGTAAATACAAGTGCCCCTACCCATGCCCCTTGGCCGGCCATGTAGGTTCACCCCCCCTCTTTCTTCTCCACTAAGCAACCCTCTCTCTCTCTTCCAAATTCAATTCCTTTCAAGCTTTTTCTTCCTCCAACCAAACCTAATATAGGTATGATTTTTAATTCTCAATTTATTACTCATTTGCATTCATTTCCCTCACAATAAATGGAGAGGAGAAGATTCTCCACCATTTGTCCATAAATTTGTAGAATTTTCCTAGAAAAATAGGTTAAGGATTTATTATGGTTTAATCCTTTTTGAGAGTGGTATATATATATATATATATATATATATATATATATATATATATATATATATATATATATATATATATATATATATTTTTTTTTTTAAGAGTGGTATATATATATATATATATATATATATATATATATATATATATATATATATATATATATATATATATATATATATATATATATATACATGTGTATTTATGTGTGTGTATTATTATAAGTATTGTGTGTGTGTGTGTAAGGGAAATTGGAGTGGTGGTGTTATGGAGAGTGTGTGTGCTTGTGTGAGTGTGTGTGAGAGGGTGGTGTGTGTGTTTGAGTGTGTTTGTGCCTAGGTATATATGTATATAGATTTATATATATATAGGCATGTGTGTGTGTATGATATATATATATATATATATATATATATATATATATATATATATATATATATATATATATATATATATATATATATATATATATATATATAGACAAGTGTGTGTGTGTTTATATATATAGATAGATATGTGAGTGTTGTGTGTATATATTCATCTATATATATATATATATATATATATATATATATATATATATATATATATATATATATATATATATATATATATATATATATATGGAGAGATAGGAGGGAAGAAGAGGAAGAGATGAAGAAGAAGATGAAACAGCAGTAGCAGCAGCTACAGCTGCTGTAGCAGCAGCTACAGCTGCTGTAGCAGCAGCACCAGCTGCAGGAGCAGCAGCAGCCCTGGCAGCAGCTGCTGCCAGGTTCACCCCCCCTTTTTGAGCTTTAGCCTATTAACCCCCCCTTTTTGTATGTATATATATGTATATGTATATATATATATATATATATATATATATATATATATATATATATATATATATATATATATATATATATATATATATAGAAGATTAGAAGAAGTTTAAGGAATTAGAAGTTAGAAAAGAATTAGAAGTTAGAAGGGAAGAATTAGAAGAAGTTAGAAGAATAGGAAGAAAAGTGAGAAATAGGAAATAGAGGGGATCGAGTTAGAGGGCGAAACGGAGCTCGGAGTATCGGAATGAGTTGAAACTTGGCGTGGACCTAGGTTATATGAATTAGATTTTGCGGGTAGGCTCCCAAGTGGAAATCGGGGTTGTAGGGCGCCGGTATCGCACCATACCATTTCGTATCTTGAAATATTCAAGATACCGACAATAGGCCGTAAGATGGACTAGACGTCCACTTTACCTAGGTATCTTGGTAGGTAATATATGTATAGGCTAGTACCTTACTACCCTAGGGAGCTCGGGTCAAAATACCAAGCGTAGGTAGGCTAACTTGATAATTGTCTAAGCTAGAATTTTACCCTTTTTAAGGGTAAAATAGGATATTGGCCTACGGCCAAGATTTGAGTTTCGAAGTCCAAGATGGACTTGGATATGGGTTGTAGAGGTTGGTAATAGTTAGAAATAGTCGCCTAGACCTAGTCTTGACCTCGGTTGACCATGGTTGACTTTTTAGACTGAAAGTCAACTATGGGTCAACACTTTACCCAATTTAGTCCCAAATTCTATTAGACTTGTGTAGTTGACCGAAAGTCAACTATTAGTCAACATTTGACCAGTTTGACCTAGAGTTGACCAGAGTTGACCAGGGTTGACCAGTTGATCAAAAGTCAACTGTAGGCCAACTCTTGACCCCGTTTGACTTTCTTCGACTTGTTTTGACCTGTGATGACTGGTATGACCTAGGGTTGACTTGGTCTGGCTTAGATTGACTTGATATAACTTGATTTGACCTAGATTGACTTGACAGGACTTAGTGTGACTCAGTGAGACCTAGTTTGACCTAGATTGCATATCATTCATTGTGAATCATTCCTAAACTTGTTTAAACCTAAATTAACATACAGTATCTCATCTTTAGGTCTCTGATTTTCCACTCTGAGCATTGATATACCCTACAACTCAGGACAGCAGGCGAGTACATTTACTGATAGTTTTTATTGTCTTAATATCTGCTATATCCGATTCAGTCGTAGTGTCTTACTTGATTCTCAGTCACGATAGTTCACGGACTAGTATACGTTGGATCATGACATGAGATGTTGTTCCTAGATTTCTGGGTATATTGGTACACTTTCTGTCTTGTTCCCTGTACTTGTATAGACATCAATTTCTAAGGGGATTTGCTACCCTCTTACGGAATCACGTGCCATGACGTGTCATGTCCAGATCCATTGTACTATTCGGGGATAGAGAATTATTAGGGACTATGTGATCCAAGCCACCCTGTCACTATTCATGTGCTCGTGCCACTCTTCCCTCACGAAGGGTGTAGCGAGATCCTTTTGCCTTGTGCTCGTTATCAGATTGGCCGGCATGACTTTCCGTTGAGGTCACCGCGGATTGCCGGGCCAAGTGGATAGCCTGTCCTGTCACTTATCCCAAGCCGATCACATATCGCTCTAATAATTCAAGTCATTTTTTATATTTACTTTATCTTATCATATATCCTGCTCTGTTCTACGTTCAGTATTTTCTCACCATGCCATGATATACAGTTACTCACATGCTCTACTTGCTTTTACATTGTACCTTGATTGGAGACTAAGTTCTGCTCGGGAGAAGAGTTACAACCCCGGTCCTTGTTTGGTTTAAGGATTGTAACTCGGCTTTCGAACGGTTCCCAAGTTTTCATATATCATTGTCTTGTAGTTCATTATACTGTCTCTTATAGAATTTGTCAATTCACATGGAACTGCTATTAGTGCTTGTACTTGCTCATTTTCCTGACATGATACCGTTATGATATATTACAGATGACTCTGAGGCGGACTGCTCGACCTATTATGGGCTCGAGTTAGATGGAGTAGCCTTGGATCGTGGCCTTATAGTAGAGCCACTAGATTTTGTACTTCCAGAGTAGTGTAGGTTAGCTAGGTTTGACTGGACTGCGATCCAGCTAGCTTTATCAGACTGTAGCTTCTACACTATATTTTGAGACCTTGTGATGTTGTATATATCTGGGCTTGTATTGGACTCTGGACTATTTACTCTTTCATCTATCATATGTCTTTCCTTCTGAGCTATCTACCTTAGTTTTATTCTGTGATTAAGACTGTATTGATATGTCACCTCCATTCGGAGAGTATATACTGTACAAGTACATTTATACTGTTAGTCGTAGTATTTACAGACGTTATATACAGCGTTCTACCGCCGATTCTGCGACGTAGGCTGGACGTACCCACGTGCTCGTGCCCCTCATAAGGGTGCGGGTCGTGACAGAACGGAAGAACAGACACCTGCTGGAGGTCGCACGGATGATGATGCTGGCTATGAATGTTCCGAAATACTTATGGGGATAGGCGGTGTTAACGACATCTTATCTCATCAACAGAATGCCATCTCAGGTATTGGACTGGAAGACACCGTTGGAGATGCTTACTGTGCTACCACGTACACTGTTCCACCAAAAGTATTTGGGTGTGTCTGTTTTATCCAAGATAATAGGCCATGATTTGGCAAACTGGATCCTAGAGCGGTTAAATGTGTCTTTATCGGGTACACGACAACACAGAAGGGATACACATATTGGAGCCCAGTTGAGCGGAAGATGTTTGTGAGTATGGATGTTACCTTCAGAGAACTAGAACCATATTATAGTTCGGATGACGGTTCGGCGTTTATTGACACACCTAACACAGCGGGTGTTAGATGTGAGGAAGAGAAATTAAGCCCATCTGTGGTAGTCGGATCGGTCCCATGTCCGGTCGTAGAAAACTGGACGAAAGGGGGAGAAAGCAGTGACTCTGATACAGAAGATGAAGAAGATACATATGTTAAACAGGGGGAGCAGCAGACAATGGAAAAGGAGCTCCAAGTCTACAGCAGAAGTCCAGTACCGTGCCTGTACCGTGCCCTGTGCCTTCTGTACCAAGTCCCTCGTCTACTCCTGCTCCAACTCTTGAAGATGTTGCCCCCGCACAGAATCAATCTGATTCTGATACGAATCTCTCTGACTCTGATGGTATGATCTCTCCACCACCTATTGCTCCTTTAAGGAGATCTTCTCGCATCAATGCGGGTAAGGCTCCAAGACGTTTTGATGATTATGAACATGATATCAATTACCTGTCTTATTCTAATATTTATTCGAATTATTGAGCCTTCATCGCATCATTAGACTCTACTTCGTTGCCCAAAAGTTGGCAGGAAGCAAAGAAAGATTCAAGGTGGAAAGCTGCGATGATGGAAGAACTTGGGGCACTAGAAAAAAAAAGACGTGGGAGCTGGTTCCATTACCCAAAGGGAAGAAAACTGTGGGATGCAAATGGGTGTACACAGTAAAGGAGATGTCAGAAGGAAAGGTGGAACGATACAAGGCGAGGTTGGTTGCAAAGGGATACACACAATCATATGGCATCGACTATGATGAGACGTTTACTCCAGTAGCAAAAATGAGCACCGTAAGGACTCTGGTCTCCATTGCAGCAAACTATGGGTGGAAGCTATACCAATTAGAAGTGAAGAATGCCTTTCTCCATGGGGACCTACAAGAAGAAGTATACATGGAACTCCCGCCAGGGTGCTATGCTACAGAATCAGACGAAGGAACGTCGCATGGAAAAGTGAGCAAACTAAAGAAGTCGTTATATGGGCTCAAGCAATCTCCTCGAGCTTGGTTTGACAGATTCAGAAAGGCTGTTACAGGCATGGGATACTATCAAGCAAATACAGATCATACGATCTTTCTTCAGCATGCAAGAGGCCACATCACTATACTTGCTATATACGTGGATGATATTGTAATCACAGGTAATGATGAAGCCGAGATTGCTAAGCTGAAGTCAAAACTCACGAAGGAGTTCGAAGTGAAGGATCTAGGAGAGATGAGGTACTTTCTAGGTATCGAGGTGTGTGAAGGCGAATAAGGAATTGTTCTCTCACAGAGAAAATACACACTAGATCTGCTGAAGGAGACAGGGATGCTGGGATGCAAAGCTGCAGTCACTCCAATTGACCAGAAGTGCAAGTTGGGAGCAGAAGCAGGAGAGCCAGTTGATCATGAAAGATATTAACGACTTGTAGGAAGATTGACTTATCTAGGACACACTCGCCCTGATATTTCATTTGCGGTGAGTGAAGTAAGTCGCTACATGCATGATCCAAGAACGGGTCATATGGATGCAGTATTTCAGATCTTGAGATATCTGAAAGGGACGCCGGGGAAAGGGCTATGGTTCAAGAAGAATGGATATATAGAAGTTGAGGGATACTGCGATGCAGACTGGGCAAGCTGCATAGACGATAAAAGGTCTACCACGAGATATTGTGTCTTTGTAGGAGGAAACTTGGTCTCATGGAGAAGCAAGAAATAGTCTGTGGTAGCACGGTCTACAGCTGAAGCAGAATACAGAGCAATTGCTTTAGGAGTGTCGAAGTTGCTGTGGGTGAAAGCGTTGCTGACAGAGTTGAAGCTGGACAAGGGAGCACCATTACGTCTTCTGAGCGATAGTCAAGCTGCAATAAGTATAGCTAACAATCCAGTTCAGCACTACAGAACGAAGCACATCGATATCGATCGATTCTTTATCAAAGAAAAGCTGGAACAAGGGATACTGAAGATTGATCATGTTCGCTCAGAAGAACAAGTGGCAGACTGTCTGACTAAGGGTCTTAGTTCAGTAAGTCTGTCAAAGCTATGTAAAAAAGATGGGAATAGTTAATATCTACCGCCCATCTTGAGGGAGAGTGTTGAGAACTAATAAGGGATTTAGTCCCATATTAGAAAATGTAATATAAAGAGGAGCTAGACTCCCTATAAGTAGTTGAGTAGCCCATCAATAAAATACACAACAATTATTCTCTACATGTTGAGAACTAATAAGGGATTTAGTCCCATATTGGAAAATGTAATATGAAGAGGAGCTAGACTCCCTATAAGTAGTTGAGTAGCCCATCAATAAAATACACAACAATTATTCTCTACATGGTATCAGATCCATAACCTCAAAAAAAATTTCTTTCCTCCCCTCCCTTTCTCCACCGGCAGTACCCCCCACCCTTCCCCTACTGGCAGTCCCCCCACCCCTCCCCCCTGGCAGTCCCCCCTCCCCCCCCGACGCCCCCCCGGCAGTTCCCTCCCCCCCCGATGCCCCACCCGGCAGTCCCCCCCGCCCCCCGCACGAATTTGTTTGTCGCATGAGCCGCATAAACTTATCCAAACTCTGTCGCATGAGACTTCGTTTAAACAGAGCCATATGAAAACACTGCCGCATGAACCTTCGCTGGACGGAGCCCCATAAGTATTTTCTGAGTTGGGCCGCATGAGACTCCATTAAATTGGAGCCGCATAAGCTCGAAAATACCAATCAGTTCTCCTTGTCCTTCTTTTTAACTTATTTCTTTTGTCCTTTTTTCAGTGAATTTCCCAGTTAATGATGAAGAACCCTCCGCCAGATTAGCTTTGTGTCCTCCAGAATAATTTTCCCTTCTACCAGCATAACCGCCTCTACCACTACGATGTCCGCCGCGACCCCGTCCACGATCACTTGAATGACTGTGCAGGGGTTTTGGACAATGTAATGCCCTGAGTCACCACAGTTGTGGCAAACACATGCCACAGAGGGAGGCTGATTGAAGGCGGCAAGCGCAGACTTGTCAACAGCGACTTGCTCTCCCTAGAAAGAGCCCTTGTTGGGCATCAACTTTAAGCGAGCCTCTTCTTGTGCCATGGCAGCTATGGCGTCTTCTAAGGTTGGAAGCATGGGCTGTGCTAGGAGGACATTCCTTCTATGCTCAAACACAGGGTTAAGACCCTTCAAGAACTTCATCATCCGTTGACGCGAAATATAATCCAAGAACTTTTAAAAATATTTCACAAATGCTGGTTCGACCAGGGCATCTTCCATCCCAAGAGGATCATAGTGATCCAGATCAGACCAGTACTTTTTTAATAGTGCTGCATACTCAGAGATGGTGCGGTCGTCCTGGGCCACCCTATCAAGTTCATCATGCAGTTGGAAGACTCGCATAGGATTGTCTGAGCCTGAGTACATATCCTTCAAAGTCTGCCATATATCAGCAGCAGCCTCCATCGCCTCGACATTGTCCGACACCTGGTTGGTCAAGGAAGCCGTCAACCATCCAGCCACAACATCGTTGACAATCTCCCAAATAGCAAACTCCTTTGAGGAGGGATCATCTGGTGCCTTGGTTTGGCCATTGACGTATCCAACCAAGCCACGGCCCTTCAGTATCCGCATGGCCTGTCGTGACCATTTCAAGTAATTGGACGTTCCTTCCAACTTCGTCTCCAGCTTGTCCAGCTTCCCCATTTTGTAGGGTGACGGATCACATCAGTATGGATCACACGTGGGGTCGCCTCGGTTAATCTCTTTGATAAAATATCATCAACCAAGGCCTTCATCTCGTCTGCTGTCAGTTTACCACTGATCAAATCCATGGCGTCTTCAACTGTGATTCATCGTCGGCGTCGGCTTCGTCGGCTTCGTCGTCGTCGTCGTCTTCGTGTAAAGTCGTCAACAGAGACCTTACGAATGCGCGGTTAACATGGCCAACACCGGCACGCGCATGGAGATCCCAATTTGCAGATCGAGAACGAAAAACAAATAAAGCATTTGTTGTTCCGGAGGACGTAATCTAGGAACAGAAGGTGCAAATAAAGCATTTGACAGCCATCCGTCTTCGAATAATCGCCCACATAATATCTCTCACAAATTAGGGTTCTCTTTTTTTTTCTGAAAAAAGGGGGGTTTACAACAGCAGGTGGGTCGGCGTCGGGGGGGGGGGGGGGGAGGGGGTTGGGGTTGGCGTCGGGGGGGGGGGGGGTTAGCAGTGGGTGTGGGTGTGGGTCGGCAGAGGGTGGTGAACGGCAGGGGGGCGTCGGGCGGGGCTGGGGGGGGGGGGGTCGGCAGGGAGTGGTTAGGGTTAGGGTTAGGGCGGCAGAGAGGGGGGGGGGGGGGGGTCGAAAGGGGAGATGAATTTTTTTATTTTTTATTATGGCTCTAATACCATGTGAAGAATAATTGTTGTTGTGTATTTTATTGATGGGCTACTCAACTACTTATAGGGAGTCTAGCTCCTCTTCATATTACATTTTCCAATGTGGGACTAAATCCCTTATTAGTTATCAACAATATGAAAGAGAGCACGAACATAGAGAGAAGTAAAACTCGATCGGGCGTCTTTTTTATAATTAGGGCACAATACTGGACGATGCCTGGTGACGTCTCCTTACGTCGCCAAATAAAATATAATAGCGATCAAGCGTTGCTGGACCGTCACATAATTTTTTCGTATTGTTTCTGCGGTTAACGGTGTAAAATAATGACGTCTAGGCAACGACCCGATGACGTTTTTATAATTAAAATCTGAAATACCTAAAGTTGGTCATCTAGCCGACGCATGGCCGTCGCTAATTGGCAAGGAAAATGCTAAGTTTACTACCAAATTCTTACAACCTTCTTACAACTACTCTCTCCCACCCCTTACACATGGGTCCCACCGGGTCCCACCACCACTCTCACCCCCCTGCTACATGGGCTCCACCCGGCCTCACCATTTCTTCCCCTCCTCCAATCGAAGCCCGACACGTGTCCGGTTGTAGTGGGGTTGTAAAATTTGGTTGTAGGCATAGCAAAGCTCAATTGGCAATGGGTGTCTTCCGTCACCAATCTACCGTCATTGGTTAGCACTATTTTAGTAGTGCATCACCATGAGTTGCAAACATGAAGAAAGTATCATAAGAGGAAAATAATGGTGAGATTCTGTTTCCAAAATCCAGCCAACTCCTTCACTTTGCATGGGAATATGGATTTGAAAAATGATGATGTTTTTAATGGATCGTAAATGCTTCTTCTCTATTTTTGTTCGCTTTTTCATTCAACAAATGATTAAAAGAAGAAAAATTGTAAATGGGACCCATTTACAACTCATTCACTTCCAATAAACCCGTGAACCAAATAGACTTACATATAAAAAAAATAAAATAATTCTGATAATTCTGAACAAATATGAATGGAAGAAAAAAAAAGAAAGAAGTCAATTGCATACAAACTATAATGATTCACATAGATGTCCCACATGTTGATTTTGTCGTGTTAAATGATAAAAGTGAGTATTTCTTTATTTGTAACATGGTAAGCAACCTAGTTATGTAAGGTGGAGGTTTCAGTTTTCTTGATGCACCCATAACAACATATAAATAGTTACTTGTTACCTATAAAGTTCTAGTCTGAATTGTTTTTTTAAAAAGAATTAATATAGACATAATTTTTGTTGCATGTAACAAATAGTCAATTCCTCGTACGTAGTATGAATTTCCAGTCATTCTAACTTGAAAAACTACTAGGATAAGAAAAAGAAAAGAAAAGAAAGAAAAACTACTAGGACACCTTGACAGAAATGTGTTCAACTTGGGTTTTTGTTCACCTTGTCAATCTTGTACATCTTTGTGTACTTTTATATTATGTATGTCGGATTTCGAATTTTTTAGATTACCTGGCACGCAAATCCAAGTCCAAACCGAGTTTTGATCAGATTCAAATCTTTTAATCCGAATCCGAATCCGAGTATCTTCAACTCTAAACCAATTCATTAACGAGTTTATCCTATCGGACTCGGATTTAGTCCATCCGAGTTGTACCCCTAAGATATATAGACATAGTCATGCCAAAGAACCCGAAGCTCGGTTACCCAAAGAACCCGGGATTTAAAGTTTCTATTTAAAAAAATATGAAATTATGTGTGTGTGTGTGCGCGCGAGTGCGTGCGTGCGTATGTGCGCGGACGCTATTTTATTTAAAAAAAAATTTTAATCCTAATTTTTTAAACTCCTACTAAATCACATTTTAGTTTGTATTTTTGTATAATAGATGCATAATTGCTATTTAATTAATTATGTGTTTAATATTAATCTTCTTTAAAAATATTTCAAATATCATACTAGCGTCCGATAAAATCGATGGACCCGACCCAATCCGAGGAACATGGGTACTTTTCTATTCCTCCGGTCTCGGTTTTAGACTTTATGTGCTGAACCCGAAGTTGGATTGGACTTGGGCTCGGATTCAGATTAGACTTACAATTATACTATTTGGCTCTCAAAATATTTGGATGATGTCATCTCCCATTATGTGGCATCTGACATGGCAGTTGACATAACAGCTGATATGACAAATTTTAACCCAAAATATTAATTATCCAAATTTTTTAATGTTAATATTAATATTAATATTAATATTAATGCTAATGTTAATATTAATATTAATTTTAATGTTAATATTAACTTTAATATTAATATTAATATTAATTTTAATGTTAAGGTTAATTTTAATGTTAAGATTAATCTTAATGTTAATTATCATGTTAATTTAATATTAATTTTAATATTAATTTTAATATTAATTTTAATGTTAAATTTTGCCCTGTCAACAACTATGCAATATGTCACATAATCAAAGATTGTATCACCCAAATATTTTGGAAGCCAAATAGCATTTTTATTAGACTTATCATTCATCGGATTGGACTTGGATTGAACTCAAATCGGATCCAACCTGTGAGTTGCACTCCTAATATATGTACATGGGTGGGTCGGGTGTTCCTTAACTTTGTAAGAGTTATCAGAGGACGACGGGAAGTTTCATGATTAGTGATCATAGTAAATGTAGGAGAAAGGATGGATAAGGGAAGGGGAGGTGGGTGTCATGAGTAAGTGCCAAATCCTTTGCTTCCCTTCCTCACCTGTTCCATCCTCTCATGATGGTTCATCAATGATCCTTTGGAATTTATGAGTGGGGAAGCATGCACTCAATTGTCATGTCTAGCTCAAACTGTCAAACTTTGAATAACAACACTTTTTTTTTTTTGAATAACAACACTTAATTTGATCAAATTTCTTTTACGTCCATAGAAAAAAAAAATTGAACTTTACGCTATAGCTTCGACTGCTTCACGAGCTTTTGTCATTCAAAGTTTGACAGTTCAAGACTAATAAGGTTAATTGGTTATGTAATAAGTGGTCTCCTGTCCTATGGTCTTTCTTCTTTTTCTTTCTTTCTTTCCTTTTCTTTTTTGAATAAAAGCAAGGGGTGCTGTCTGACTTTGCTTTAAATTGTTGATAATTATTCTCTTTAGTGTCTCAATCAAATTTATTTTTTTCTAAAAGAAGAATCAAATATGAATGAATATTATGGTAAATGACTAACTAAAACAAACTTTTGTCACGAACAATTTTTTTTCTTTTCTTACGGTGACCGGCGTAATGCGCGAAATTTTTCGTGCCTATTGCATTGTATGCCTTTTGGGCTATTTGTCCCTAAACTCTAACCATAAATGGAAGGAATAATACGTCTCCATAACTCGATCCCGTTATCCAGTCAAGACTTTTATGCCTCTCCCAGTTGACCACAAAGGTCACTTGGGTTCGGCAAACAGTTATATTTTTTTTTCCGTTGTTTTAATTACCGATGTTCATTCGGTCTATTTAGTTTAAGTGAATTGTAATTTTTTCAAATTTTACCGCCTAATCTAAAAAAAATAAATATGTTTCTAGCCAAATTGTTTTCAGGATCTCCGGATGTCACTCGGATGCTCAAGTTAGAATTAAACAACGAAGATAGAAATACTTATCTTATAATTCTAATATAAGAAAGAATAGCTACTACGCGACTTTCCTATCTAAGAATGACTTAGTTGCCATTTTCTCATCTAAATGGAATAGTCCACTTTGATAGCTTCCCACTCGGACACGAAATTTTGGATCCTCCTTTACAACTTCACTTTGGCATGTAAAAGAAAGTGTACATGAGAATGAATATGGTACTATATATAGTTCTTTATGATAACTATAAATTGTTTCATGCTTATCAAGTAATGTTGGTGATAGTCACATGTAATCAACAAATCGAGGAATAAGTCAAATCCATTGCATCTGAGCATGGCCAGTTTTGTTAGTCCAATAATTGTATCACATTTTTTAATATGACTAATCAATTAAGTTTAACTTTATAATATCACTAATAGTACTTAAACTTAGCATTGTCCTATCGTTCATTAAATATATCATATTGCTTTGTTCGCCTAACATGTACTTGCAAACAAGCAGTAAGAAAGATCAAATCATGACATATGCAATGAAGAATTCATGACGGACCAAAGATATCAGAAGATTTCTCTAAATCGCCCAACGACATCTCTAGGGCATCCCTCCCTCCTCGTGGGGTTCGAGGGCGAAATCCCCGAAAGTAGGAGTGTGCGTCGGTTGGTGGTCGACCTATTTGGTCACAACCGAAGTCGAACTGAAGTTAATCGGTTTGAAAATATTCACAATCGAACCAAACCAACTAATTGGTTGGTTTATTTTCGAAACTGACGGACTTGGTTCGGTTTGGATCGGTTCGGCTAATCGATTTTGATCAGGCAAATTTTTTTAAGTATATGAAAATTGTTTCACAAAGTAAATTCACACAAAATTAAACCCTAACCATCTCCTGTCTGGAAGATGTTTGTAGGAGATACCAAAGTGAACAGTAATCTTCTAAGTAAATCACTTGCATAATAAATTTCTTCCACAAATCAAAAATGATTCTCGAAAATAAATCCTAATCCTAATAGATCTATGAATGAAGATGAAAAATAAACATATGTTACCTGGTGGACGACAGAGACCTGGAGCGGTCACTCCAAGTAACATATGTTTACACTATTAGGGGGAGAGGGAGGGAGAGAGAGGGAAAGGGAGGGAGAGTCAGAGATTTTTAGAATATGAGCAACCGTCTCTATATTCCAAAATCTAAGGACTCCAAACCGTGAGATAGATAAGTAGGACCAGATATAAACCTATTTTACACTGCTACTAATCGGGTTCGATTTGGTTCAGTGTAAGCAATTTTTTGAATGACCAAACCGTAAAATAAACCAGATCGATTGACTTTTTAAATGGTCCAGTTAAACCACTCCAACCGTACCATCAGTTCTGTTAAAAACTGATCAATTCGGTTTGGTTTGGCTCAATTTGCTCAGTTTGGTCTAAATATGCACGTCCCTACCAGAAAGTTATTCATTTTTCAGATTTGTTTATCTTTGGACGACTGCTGTCAAAGTAAAAGTCTTCATCCAAGAAGTTTGCAGTCTGCTCGTGTCCTTATATTTGATTTTGTATTTAGTTTTTGTTTATAGGACTAAATATACATCAGGTTCGTAATTGGCACTAAGAAGCTCAAACAATCCAAGTCCACTCAAATCAGTTTGAACCCAAACTCAAATCATCCTGAACCCAAACCAGAAACTTGCTGGAAACAGGATAATCGAACTCGGCCGAGTTCTGCCCAAACTCTACCCAAACTCGATCAAGGTAAAACCTAATTCCCTGTTCAGCCTCCTCTTCTGAAGACCAGGCTTCTAACATTCGAATTTATGAACGTTAGGGGATCAAACTCTGCCGAACTCGGTTTCCAGTAAACCCATAAATAGGTATTGAATTCCCTACTATTTTTTACTAGTTCATTCAATCTTCACTTACCTATCTAGTTGAGCTATAAATCTTCTTTATTTCCAAGATTAACCCCTAACCTTTTAGTGCAACGTTATTCCAATTTTAGAAGTCAGATCGAGTTGTAAAACTTGGATTTCCAAGTGTTGGTATTTATCCTAGTTGTTTGAAGTCGAAAAGCTCTTCGTATCAAAAGCTTGTGGTTATAAGTCATTGTGCCCTTCGGATCAAAATACGAGGTGTAAGAAGTCGCAACCCCTTCGGATCAAAGCTTTTACGAATAGTGAATTTAACATCGAGCAATAATTCTCGGGATTGGACTAGTCCTTTAGGTGGGATACTATTATAAAAATATCAGTGTTTGCGTTTGCTTTCTGAATTCTATACTTTCAATTTTCACATATGTACTTATTGTATTATTTAATTGGTACTGTGCCTTTATAGTTTTAATGGAGAATAATTTTTGCTGTACTCTATTCACACATTCTATTCATCCCTTAGAAGTGCCCTACGGTCCTACAAGCTTGGGTTCAGGCCTCGACATATATAGCACCAAAAGTCCTTAAATCCTTGGGCAAAGTTGAGCATTGAATTTGTTGATAACTTTCTGAAAAGTAGACCAACTCTTTGCATATTACCTCAGTATAAAAGAAAAGGTAACTTGGGAACTAGAGTTCGTGTTGCATTCTCGTGTCCAAACCCCTCTGGTGGAGTCTTCGAGGGCTCGTCCTTATATATGGATTTAGTTATTTGCTAGTGCACCTCAGCTAAGCAAAAATAATTCAATTTTACTTTTTTTAATTACGAAAAATTGTTAAGATGTGGACCCATTTAAGACCATCTCCAATGGGGGTTTCTATCTTCCCTATTTCTATGGAAGAAATCCATTTTAGAAAAAACTTCTTCCAATGGTGATTTCTATCACCATTTCTATCCTAGGTGGCAATGATGTAGGATGGAAACTTTCTATGAGGGTTTCTACATGTAGAAACTCTCATAGAAATTCTCATATCTCTCATGACAATTATTATTGGACCCCACGCCATTAAATTGGTCCTTTTACTATGTGACACATAGGATAGAAATGGAGAACCATTGGAGAACATTTTTGTATGTCTACAATTTCTATGTAGAAACTCTTCCAACTAGGATAGAAATATCCTTAAAGTACAATGCCAAGTAGGATAAGAACTCAAGGATGTCCACTTGGGATGGAGCACAGTCATGATATTTTGCCATCATTTGGATTTGATAGGGGATTATAATGATATGTCCATGATCACACATATTGGGTTAGGTTAGAAGAGCCGAGGAGAGATTTTCTATCTCCTTATTAAATTCTATCTTCCAAACTTTTAGAAAACGCTAACTCTCTCCCCCATCTTTTTTTGACTTTCCTTACCTACAACCATGTATGACCACTTATATTCTAATGATAATGCGTGTTATTATGATGTCACCCCCACTTTTCGTTCTACGTATTTTCAGTATACGTATACGGAATCCTGACATGTATTTTATTTCTCTGCCTGGCTAGCCAATTTCAGTTTAATCATGATTAGGTTCATCATGGCATGTAATGGTTTAACTTGGTTTATTTTGGGTTGGCTTGGTTTATTCTTTGGTTCATCATGTTA
Source organism: Iris pallida (assembly GCA_029216955.1). Taxonomy (NCBI): domain Eukaryota; kingdom Viridiplantae; phylum Streptophyta; class Magnoliopsida; order Asparagales; family Iridaceae; genus Iris; species Iris pallida. The sequence goes on along the minus strand of JANAVB010016197.1, from coordinate 20,025,371 downwards.
AACCCACCACCATCCTCCTTTATAACCCACCTAACTTTTCTCTCTCCTCCACTTTCTTATTAACTCTTCTTCCTTCTCCATTAAACCCACCACCAACCAAGAATACCCCTTAGGCAAGTGCAACTTGCTTCCACAAGAGAACCCATTTTTTTGTTCCAATAGCTTCTTCTCATGTTTCTAAGACACATTAGAACTTGTCATTTTCCATTTTGAGGCTTTGATTTTTGTAGATCTAAAAATTGGTCATTTTTGGATTTTGGTGGTTTTGATCTATCAAACTTCTTTGTTTTCAAATTTTGATGGTTCCATGTTGAAGAGAATTTCATTCTACCCAATTTTGACCATTTGAAAGTTGGATTTGGACTTGTTTTGACCAAGTTATAAACCTTTGAAGCTATGGGTTCAACCATGGAGTTCTTGCTGATTTTGGTGAAGATAGTGAGCAGTGTGCGCGAGCTTTTTAGCTTGCGCCGCTGAGTTGTGCGCGCTCTTTAGCGCAGCACAGTCTGACTCGAGCGCAGTCTGACTCGTGCGCAGTCTGACTCGAGCGCAGTCTGACTCGAGCGCAGTCTGACTCGTGCGCAGTCTGACTCGAGCGCAGTCTGACTCAGGCGCAACCTGAGGCATGCGCAACCTAGTCTTGCGCAGTCTAGTGCCTAGCGCAACATGACTTGGCCTGACTCTTCCTGGCGTAACTTGATCCGACCTCGTGCATTCTAGTGCTTGGCACCCTACTTGCCTTGGCGCAACCTGTTAACCTTGCGCAACTGGGCTAATGCCACTTGTTGGCCATAGTACCCCTTGCTCCTCCCCCTAGGGCGCATTATGTCCCCATATTCCCCTTTTTATGATTTTTGCAGCCATTTTATATCCTTACGCCTTTTTGATTTAAACTCGACATGAACCCGATGTGAGCATGACATTGTTTATGAATGTGAATCTGAACACGGCTTAGTGATGGAATTGCATGATCAGTGACCCGTTGTGGTGCACTTGCATAACCACGAAATGGCATTATGACCTTACAGGATAACTCTTGATAGTGACCCGCCGTGGTGCACTCTTGACAAGTAAATTTACGTAATAATTCTTGATGATGGTCCGTTGTGATGCACCCTTGCCTTGATAAGTAATCTTGATAAGTAACATGACATGATGGTGACCCGCCGTGGTACACCCTTGACAAGTAATCTTGACATGATAACCTTGATACGCTGTTGCGACGGCTTACCTGACATGCTAAGTGAATTCTTGACACCGTGGGTGATTGTATTGAATACGCTTGTATAAGCAACCAGTCTTGTTTCGCATCATGTCTAGGACATGTATCTTTGGTTACCACGGTCAGGGATTCATACCGATTCTGACTAGGTTAATGACTAGATTGATCACGTAGAGCATATAGAGAGGTATTTTGGCTACAAGCAATCCCGTTATCTGGGCGCATTCCTTGATGGACTTGTAGCCTACCGACGAGTAGGGCACATTTCCAGCTCACTGCTATGTGGGGCACTACATGAAACGATTACTATGCACACTGTCATGTGTTGCATCCAAGTCACCTAACAAGGCATGATAACTCTAATCTTGAACCTTGTGTCTGGATAACCTGGATAGTCTGCAGGGCTTGTGGCCGTAGGCGTACCTCATTGTATCTTGCTAGTAACTAAGCTTGTGATAACCCTAGTTAGTTAAGTATCAAGCCGTACTCTTTGCTTGGCCGTGAATGATGGATGGAGTCCTATCTTGTCTAGTCTTACCCAGATTCGGTGCATGGATATCCCCGGACATGCTTGTTTATGCTTTACTTTATCGATAATTGGTTCGAGGCTAAGTTCTGTTCAGGTGAAGGATTACAACCCCGGTCATTGTTTGGTTTACGGGTTGTAACTTGGTTACCGGAATAGTCCTCTAGCTATCTTATCGTTTATCATCCTGTTTTCTTTAACTCATGTCTTATGTTATTTCTCTATGACTTTATGTGCTGACATGCTGGTTTTAGTTCTTAAGTGAAGCCCCTTTGTGGCACTTGCTCTTTCTGGGGTCTGACCCAGCTGGTTTTGTATGGCCAAATTTCGGAGCAGCTACCGATGATCTCCCAACTTTCCTGCCAGATGGTGAACACTAGAAGGAATCCCGGCAACGAGTGGATTTTTATTTTGCTCTCCCACTCCATTGTACAAATATTCTTTTGAGGCGTTTAGCCGCCGAGCAAGTGTTAGCTGGTTGCAACTTTACTTACTGTCTGCCTACGGGCTGTCACATGATTGACAAATCCTAGGGTTGATCATGTATGACTTAAACTCTTGCTAGTCTTCGTATTTTGTATGACTAGTTTCATGATCATCTGAATATATACTATATGGGACGCCTTACCTTGTATGTCTGATGATCTACCATCTTATTATATCTACTTGTTGCTTGAGATTGAGACACTAGGCTTGTTATTGACCTTAAGAGACTGGTGGCTTATAGTAAACCCTCATACATCTAGACAGCCGTGACCGTATTGTGAGGTGAGATTCACTTCAATGTACGTAGCTGGCTGTGTTTGTCCCCCGCTCTCCATTATTCTGGTTGTGGGGCGTGACACGGTTTAAGTGGTGGCCCATGCAGGTCTTGTAGATCAAGATGTGTGAGGGTTTACCGGATAGATGTCTCAATCAGCACTTGTCCTTGATCTCTACTCGTGCCTTCTGATCTTTCAGAATCCTTGACCTGATCACATGTTTATATCCTCGATCTATCATGGTCCTTTCTTATTGTTCCCCATGTCGTTTCTTTAACGGCATTGTTCCTGCCGATCAGCAAGGCGGAGCACCTCCAGTGGACCAGCAGCAACCTGGAGACCAAGCCCAATACTCTGGAGCGGCCTCCCGAGTCATGCATTCTGGGGACCCCGAGCCCCAGTTCAGCCAGTCCAGCCTGCAGAGCCTGACGATGGAACCTTGGTGGGTCTCATCAGGATATTGCTTGCGTCTCAAGATCGTCGGGGCGATGCCCTGTACCAGGAAGTACAGGATGCCATGGGCCGTGTTGGTTATCAAGGGAACAGTAGGGCTAGCAGTTTCAAACGCCTCAACCCTCCCTTCTTCGACGGTAGTGAAGACGCTATTACAGCTGATGCATGGCTCCAGGATATTGAGATTATCTTGGATGCAGCCAAGACTCCAGAAAGAGAGACGGCAGTTGTGGTGTGCCTACAGTTATTGGACCTAGCCCGTACCTGGTGGGCGATGATAGCAGTTGGATTGGCAACGCCTGTCCCGTGGGCGGTGTTCAGTGACAAGTTTCAGATCATGTACTTCAATGCTGTAGCTCGGCACGACCTACAGACGAGGTTCACCAATCTCAGGCAGATGAGCAGGACGGTCGATGGATATGCGGCCGAGTTTTCAAGACTGAGTCGGTTTGCTCCCACTTTGGTGGCAACCGAGTTTGATCGAGCACAGCGGTTCCAGCAGGGACTCCACCTAGAGATCATTCTAGCAGTAGAGCAGTTTGAGCATCAGACCTTTGATGCTATTTTACGGGCAGCTAAGAGGCATGAGTATACCTCACAGAGAATTGTAGACAGAACTGGAGGACGGAAGCGGTCCCATGGTCAGATGACCCAGTCCTCAGCCCCTGCTCCGGCAGCTAGGGCCTTGACCATTGGAGCTCCGAGGAGGGCAGCATCAGTTACGTCGGTTCAGCATTCGACTCTGACGTATCCTCAGCAGCAGAAGCGGCGACAGTCTTCCACAATGGGCTGCACTCATTGTGGAAAGCCAGGGCATGTAGTGTCAGAATGTCGCCGAGCACAAGGATTGTGTTTGGCTTGTGGGGCACCGAATCACATGATAGGGTCCTGCCTACAGAGAGCCGGTTCATCCTCATCGGCCCAGACTAGTTCCTCGGTGAGGGGACCAGCACCAGTGCAGCAGCAGCAGTATCAGCCTCCGAGGCCATTGTCGCCTCAGGCTCAGGCATTCCAGCAGCAGCAACCGTAACAGTATGCCCAGGTCCAAGCTCAGGTTCAGAACCGCCAGAGAGGTTTCCAGCAGAGGGGACCAGCACCCAGAGGGCACGGTCAAGCGATGGCTTTGACCGTAGAAGAGGAGTTGGCATCAGGTGAGGTGGTGGCAGGTACCATTCTCGTCAACTCTTTTTCTGCATCAGTATTATTTGATTCAGGTGCATCACATTCATTTATGTTTGTACGATTCGCGACACGGATAGGACTGGAGCCCGAGTTATTATCAGTAAGGCTCAATATACTTACTGGTAACGGATTTGTAGGTGTAGATAGGGTGTTTTCCTCGTATCGAATCGTAGTTAGCGGTAGAGAGTTTCCTGCTAGATTGATAGAGTTCTCGATGGCCGATTATGATGTGGTCCTACGAATGGATTGGTTAAGGGACCAGTATGCTAGAATAGATTGCCATGTCGGCAAGATTATTTTTAGTATTCCTGGTGAGCCAGAGTTTTTATTTTCTCGAGGCGGAGTAGAACCTTCTTCTCCAGCATTGCGGATGGCCGTAGCAGCAGTTCAGTTTCCCAGAGTTGTAGAAGAGTTTCCTGACGTATGCCCCGAAGAGCTTCCAGGCATGCCCCCAGAGAGAGAGATAGAGTTCACTATCGACTTGATTCCAGGGACGGCACCAGTGTCAGAGAGAGTATATAGGATGGCACCATCGGAGTTGGAGGTCCTGTACAAGATGATTGAAGAACTTAGAACCAAAGGATTCATTCGTGCTAGCGGATCACCTTGGGAAGCTTCGATGCTTCTTGTAAAGAAGAAGGATGGTACGTCAAGATTATGTGTTGATTATCGTACCTTGAACTCTGTAACAATTAAGAACAGATATCCCTTGCCAAGGATAGATGATTTATTTGATCAGCTCAAGGGAGCGACAGTATTCTCGAAGATTGACTTGCGGTCGGGGTACCATCAGATCAGAGTCAGAGAGCAGGACATCCCGAAGACAACATTCAGATCTAGATATGGACATTGGGAGTTCCTTGTTATGCCATTTGGAGCAACTAATGTGCCAGCTGTATTCATGGACCTCATGAATCGTATCTTCATGCCCTATTTGGACCAGTTCGTGATAGTGTTCATAGATGACATCTTAGTCTATAGCAAGAACGAGGCAGAGCATGAGCAGTATCTTCGTGTAGTTCTTCAGATTCTCAGGGAGCACCAGTTGTACGCGAAGTTCAGTAAGTACGAGTTTTGGTTGGATCGTATCTCGTACTTGGGTCATATCATCACCAGAGGTGGAGTGGAAGTTGATCCCCAGAAGATAGTGGCTATAGAGACATGGCCAGTACCTAGCACCGTCGCAGAAGTTCGGAGTTTCCTCGGATTGGCCGGCTATTACCGACGCTTTGTGTCAGACTTTGCTCGAATTTCAGCGCCACTGACGCAGTTGACCCGTAAGGATATGCAGTTTGCTTGGACAGCAGAGTGTCAGAGTTCATTTGAGAAGTTGATGCGGAGATTGATGACGGCTCCCATTCTCACTCTTCCCGACGGGACGGGAGGATTTCCAGTTTATTGCGACGCATCTGGCAAGGGATTAGGATGTGTCTTGATGCAACATGCACTACTAAAATATGATCTATTAGCGACGTAATTTAGCGACGGCGTAAAATTACGTCGCTATATATGGAATTCAGCGACTCCTTTATATAAACATCGCAAAACGTCGCTGAATAGCGACGTTCAGCGACAGGTATAAAATTACGTCGCTGGATTATTAAAATATGTCGCCAGTTTACGACGTCTAGCGACGTCCTCATGTGACGTCGCTAATATTTTTACTTAGGGCACAGCGTTTCGTTTTTCCCACTCACTCAAAATTTCCAATTTTTCCCACTACTCCTTCCCCCCTCCGGCGATTCCTTCGGCGACCCCTTTCTCCCCCCGGCGACTCCCTCCCCCCCCGGCGACTCCCTCCCTCTCCGGCGACCCGTTCCCCCCCGTCGAGCTCCTCCTCCTCGAGCTCAGGTAAACCCTAACCTAACTCCTCCTCCTCCTCCTCTCCCACGGACACACACACACACACGGACACACACGCACACACACACAGAGACACACACACACACACACACGGACACACACGCACACACACACAAAGACACATACACACACACACACGGACACACGGACACACACACAGATGGACACACACACACACACATACTGGACACACTGTGTCATATTATGGTGGACACGAGACACTATGTTGGACACGTACACATAGCCTAGATCCTTTACCAACCATTTATTTTCTATTTTAACATGTTTTTATATATCAATTTCTAAATACCCTATGTTGACTGATACCTTGTTAATTTATTGTATTTTCTAATTTTGAAAACCCAGTTTTGACAACCATTTTAACCTAGTTTAATGTTTTAATTTAGATGTTTAAAATCCTAGTGTAGTGTATCTATATGTGTGCTGACTGAGTTTCAAGTTTGGGGTGATTTGGTTAGAGTTTTGGTTCTCGATTTGGGTTTGAGGTGAATGGGTCTGAAATATGTTATAGGAGTATGTAATGTTGTGTGAAATGAACTGATTTCCTTTCTTTTCCTTTCCTATTTGACTGAACACAGTAAATCCCCTTACTATCCAGATTGGACTGACCTATAGTTCATATCACTCACTCACTCACTCACTCTTGCCTAGGTACACACACACATATAGCCTAATACAAGCATGTTAGCCTCCCTCATATACACGTATATGTGACTGTCACATGTAACAGTCAATACACTCACCCCCCATTCATATGTGCATGTACACACACCACCCACTCTCTACTTCTCTCTCTCTATATATATGTTTGATAGATGGTATTGTATACATATATACATAACTATATCATGTAACTCATATGTGATATAGGCATATAGCCTATGTTAGAGTGTCTAAATATATGAATGCATGAAAGTTGCCTTGTCTTGTAATATAGGCATATAGTATATACATGCCTATATATATATATTATATGTATATATCTATATAGATATTACTTGTGTGTATGAGATAGCTTGAGTTGACTTTGGTCATTATTGGTACTTGAATTGATCAGAACAAAGACCCCCAATGTCGGTATCGGTCAATATTTGGTATCGGTCGGTATCGGATCGGAACATGCCAAACCGTATCGGTATCGGCCGTATCGGATCGGTATCGACCGATACTTTAAAATTATATGAAATAGTAGTCACCCCCAAGGTTGACTATTTTTACTGAAAGTCAAAGTAGAGTAAACATCTGACCTAGATTGGACTAAGAGTTGACAAAGTCAACTATAGGTCAACCCTTGACCTAGTTTGACCTTGTTTGACTTTGTTTGACTTAGCTTGACATTGTTTGACTTTGTTGTCTTCATGTTTGTTAAATGACACCCAGATACTAGTTTTAGTTGTTTAAATGACACCCAAATACTAGTTTTAGTTTCAGTTTGCTTTGGTAACTCACTATTGCTCATTACTTTGTACTAGTTTTAGTTGATTGTGTTTTTTTAAGACTAAACAAATGACACCCAGATATTACTTGTGTGTATGAGATAGCTTGAGTTGACTCTGGTCATTATTGGTACTTGAATTATAGGTTAGGCTTGTATAGCCTTGAATGGTGTGTGCTAGCTAGTATTGGGATACCAATAGCGATAAGGTAAAGGGTACCTTGGTAGGTCATGACTAGAAATAGGATATTTGACTTAGATTTGACCTTGTTTAAACAAGGTTGACTATTTGACCTAGTTTGACCTTGTTTGACCTTGTTTGACTTTTTTTGACTTAGCTTGACCTTGTTTGACTTAGTACAACCTAGTTTGACCTTGTTTGACTTTGTTTGACTTAGCTTGACCTTGTTTGACTTAGTACAACCTAGTTTGACCTAGATTGCATATCATTGTTATTAGTAACTGTCCGCTACTAATGTGTGTCCCATAATAAGACATAATATACGAATTTGTGCCTGTTGGATAATGTGTGTCCATCTTTGCAGAATTATTTCCAAATGGATATGAATTACTACTTGCGGAATCGTTCATGGATGTACAATCATCGTCCTGATGATATGTGTGGTATGCGGGATGAATACATAGCGGGAGTAGAGCAGTTCCTGCAGTTTGCTAAGGCGTTCCCTCAGTACATGGATGGCACCAAAATTAAGTATCCGTGTGTGAAATGTCATAACGTGAAATATTATCCAGAAGTGGAAGTGACATATCATTTGTACTCGAGGAGTTTCACGCCTAATTACTATCAGTGGACCGCACACGGAGAACTTGTGTCTTTAGCATCAGAGCCGGAGCCTTATGTCGAGCCGTATATGCATGCGGGACCTAATTTTGTTTCAGATAATCATGCATACGACGATGGGTGCGTGAACATGGTTTTCGACGCTGTGGGGCCTAGTTTCGTTCATGATGCACCTGAGGAGGTACCGAACGCCGATGCTGCACAGTTCATGGAGTTGTTGAAGAATGCAAGGACTCCATTGTATCCTGGTTGTGAGGATCATTCACCGTTGGAGGTGGTTACAAGACTGTTGAGCATTAAGTCAGATTTTAACATGTCGCAAGAATGCTACAACCGAGTGTTGGAGTTGATTATAGAGATCTTGCCGGCGGGTGCTAAGTTGCCTAAAGACTTCTACCGGTCTAAGAGGATGGTGAGATCGCTCTGGATGGGATACGAGAAAATCGATTCCTGTCGCAATATGTGCATGCTGTACTACAAAGACGACAAGGACGAAGATGTGTGCAGATTTTGTGGTGCTGATCGCTATAAGACAACTAGTACAGGAAGGTCTACCGGTACAAGAAGACCGACCGATTCAATGCACTACTTGCCTTTAACGTCGCGGTTGCAAAGATTATTTATGGTGAAAGAGACGGCCGAAAATATGAGTTGGCACATGCGAGAACAGATTGAAGGAGTGTTGGATCATCCATCCGATGGAGAAGCGTGGAAGCACTTTGATCGAGTGTATCCAGATTTTGCTTCAGATCCACGAAATGTCAGGTTGGGACTATCTTCTGACGGTTTTACTCCTTTTGGTCTTTCGGGATCCCAGTATTCGTGCTGGCCTGTGATTGTCACTCCGTATAACCTACCGCCTTGGATGTGCATGAAGACTCAGTACATGTTTCTAACCGTTATAATTCCTGGTCCGAACAATCCCAAGAGGAACATTGACGTGTACTTACAGCCTTTGATAGATGAGTTGAATCAGTTATGGGAAGTAGGCGCTAACACGTACGATGTTTCCAGGAAGCAGAATTTTCAGATGAAGACAACCCTTATGTGGACCATCAACGACTTTCCGGCCTATGGAATATTATCTGGATGGAGCACTCATGGCCGTCTCTCATGTCCGTATTGTATGGACCGTAGTAAGGCTTTCCGCTTGAAACACGGCGAAAAACCATGCTTCTTTGATTGTCATCGGCAATTTCTGCCAAAAGATCATCCGTTCAGAAGGAACATGAATGCTTTCCGTGCCGGTGTTGTAGAGAAGGGTGATCCACCGCCAAGGTGGTGCGGAGCCACGATATGGGAGGAGGTTAAAGATTTTCCATGTGCTATGGAAGATCCTACAACTGGGTACAAGTGCGATAGATTTGGTAGAGTTCATAACTGGACAAAGAGGAGCATATTCTGGGATCTGCCATACTGGAGTACCAATCTGATCAGACATAATCTTGATGTCATGCATATTGAGAAGAATGTGTTTGATAACATAATTAATACTGTGATGGATGTAAAAGGAAAAACGAAAGACAATCCCAAGGCCAGGTTGGACTTAGAAGAAATATGCAAACGCCCTGCGTTGCATTTGATACAGCAGAATGGAAAACAGTTTCTGCCGAAGTCAATTTTCTCGCTGGACAAGGAGGACAAAGTGAGACTTTGTCGATGGATCCAGGGCCTAAAATTTCTAGACGGATATGTGTCAAATCTGAGAAGATGTGTCGATCCGAAGGAAAATAAATTGACGGGTATGAAGAGCCACGATTGTCACGTATTCATGGAGAGGTTAATTTCGATTACATTTTAGGAATTCTTACCGCAGGCAGTTTGGGATCTATTGACGGAGCTTAGCATATTCTTCAGAGATCTTTGTTCTAAGAAATTGCTCGTTGATCGTCTAGAAAAGCAAGAGAAGGACATTGCGGTAACACTATACAAACTAGAGAGGGTGTTTCCTCCTGGATTCTTCAACTCTATGGAGCATTTGCCGATTCGTCTATCCTATGAGGCACGTATTGGTGGACCCGTCGAATATCGATGGATGTACCCGTTCGAGCGATATTTGAATCACCTAAAAAGAAAGGTAAAAAATAAGGCACGGGTCGAGGGTTCTATTTGTGAAGCCTATGTTCTCGAGGAGATTACAAACTTTTGTTCGATGTATTTCAAGCCTCATGTTGCAACTAATAGAACGAGAGCTTCCAGAAACGACGAGGGAGATCATGAAAGTAATGATACAATACTAAAGGTATTCAATGCTCTAGGAAAGCCATCGGGTAAGATGAAAAAGAGATATCTGAACGATGATGTGCTAAGGGCTGCTCAGGTGTATGTATTACTCAACTGCGACGAGGAGAAAGTAGAAAAACTGGAGGGATAAGTAATTAATACGTCTATATTATTTTAATAGTGTTAATTATTATACTATTACATTAATTGAACGATGTTGTTTTCAGCATATTTAATGATGATGTGAGGTCGGGTAGGCCACACATAACAGAAGAAGAACTAGAACAAGAAATGAGGCATTATTTTCCATCATGGTTGAGTGCATATGTAAGACTTAAGAACTCTGTAATTACCTTTTTGTATATGCACTTGATTGAGAATGAGCTTAATTGCTTCTTTCGTGGTATTTAGGTCGATCGTCCATACGCAAGACTTGAGAATGAGTCTATTAGAACGCTAGCCAAGGGACCAATTTATTCTGCAAAAATATGGCCAAGCTACTGTGTTAATGGGTTTAGGTTCAAGTCAACAACTTGCCCGATCAGAGACAACTTTGTGGATCTCGATTCCACCAAAAACAGCTGTTTGTGTATCAGATCTTCGAACTACAAAGATGTTGATGCGAGCAACGATTTCTATGGCGTATTACGGGAGATCGTGGAGCTGACATATAGTTATGGAATAGAGCCTGCTAAGATTGTGTTATTCAGGTGTGATTGGTTCGATCCGATTGAATGTCAAGGTTGGAAAGTAGACAAGCACGGTCTTGTTGATATAAACTATCGGCGTCGATATCAAGCCTATGAACCATTTGTCCTATCAAGTCAGGCTCAGCTCGTGTACTTCACAAGTTATCCTAAACGGGGAACAACAAGGTCGGACTGGTGGGCAGTATGCAAGACCAAAGCTAGAAATACCTTTGAGGTTGACGATATAGCTTATCAACAGGATGAACTACCTCTTGTAACAAATATTATAGAAGTGGACACGACGGAAGTTCCCTATTACACATCTAATTGTGTAGAAGAAGTAGAATTATCTGAAGAGGAAGATGCAGATGAAAGTGAAGATGTAGAGGAGGAAGAAGAAGAAGAAGAAGAAGAAGAAGAAGAAGAAGAAGAAGAAGAAGAAGAAGAAGAAGAAGAAGAAGTAGATGAGCTAAACGAACTAGATGAATTTTCAGAAGAGGATTAAATCTGTACGTTTGTTTTATCATCATATTTGACACTTTAGTGACACTTCTATCATATAAATCTGTGACACTTCAGTGACACTTTATTGACACTTTTATTGACACTTCAGTGACACTTTTTGACTATGATATTTTTCAAAAATCTGTGATGTCTATCATATAGATATGTTTTTTTGTTTTATTGTCATATGTTTTATTGTCAGGTATGACTAGACCATCTGGACGACGTAGAGGATTATATATTAGGCAGCCCCGTCAGCCTCGGGCTGGGGATGGAGAGGGCAGTTCCGTACCCTCATCCTCATCTCCGAGTACGCCAGTGTACCGTTCTGTTCCCGGTCCATTACCGGGACAGGGCAGTTCTAGCAGGTTGGCGACTCCTCCCTCGTCGTCCAGCCTTCCTGATCCTGCGTCCAGCATCCCTGATCCCCCGTCCAGCATTCCTACTGTTGACGGCTCTATGGAGGGAGCCCACGCCGATCATATGGAGGACGGCGATCAGACTGATCCTGCCCAGGCAGGAGGTGAGAGCGACCCTCCATGCGCTCCCCCGGGCGAGACGCGTATGGAGATTTGGACGGACGGGCCTATGAAGTAAGTTAATTAATTATTATATATTTCTCAAATAATTATATGTACATATATATTCATGAAAAATTATTATTGTATAGATATCGGCCTTCTGCAGTACAGAGACAGTTGGAGACATTTGTGAGGCAGAACTATGGTGGGCCTTGGCTCAACTACTCAGATGCTCCCGCAGATAGGAAGGCCTTTTGGTTCGCCCACTTTAAGGTAAAAAATTTGTTTATTTTTAAATTTTAATAATTATTTGTGTATATTATACAACTTTTATATTTTACTTCTTGTAGAGGACCTATTTCTATCCACCACACCGGGCGGTGAGGATCGAGGGCCAATTTTCTGCCGTCATAGCCAAGCTCATCCGTGATGCAATCGACGACCAGAAGCGTCGTGATCGCTCCGGACAGCCGATCCAGGGTTGGATTACGCCAGAGCAGTGGACTGCGATGAAGGCTAGATTCAGCGAGCCCAAGTACCAGGAGCGGTCTGAGAAGGCCAAGGTGGCGCGGTCGAGCGCCGGTAAGTGGTGTGGTGGCTCCATTCCGACGACGGAGCATTTTCGTCGTCTGGTACGTTTCCTGACGGACATTAATTTATATATAGTTCGATATAATATTTAATTAATACTAATAATAGATAATATATTTTAACAGGTAAAGAAGGGTGAGGACCCGAACATGGTGACCGTCTTCCTGGTCACCCATCGGAGGGCTGGGGACTTCATTGACGAGAGGGCGACGCAGGCATATGTATGTTCTATTCTTTATATTAACTGACTATAATTTAGAAAACAGGAAAATAGATATCAATATAGACTTTAGTAAACACTTACACGTTAGCAAACATGTTCTAGGCCGAGTTTGTTCGGCTATAGAAGGAGGCGGCTGATGCTGCTGCTGCTAGTGCGCAAGCAGAGGTAGGGGCTGGTACTTCCTCCAAGTCGCCTGCAGAGCCATCGCCGGACGAGCTCTGGATGACCGCCGTTGGCGGTCTTCAGAAGGGTACGTACTACGGTACGGGATCCTACGGTGCGTATTTGGCTTCGGAGTCATCCCGGGCCCCCTCGGTCAGTACGCAGTCTCCGGCTACGCAGGCGTCGTCACGAGCTGAGGATGTTCGTCGTCAGATCGAGGAGCTGCGTCGCGAGTTGCAGCAGCAGATTTCTGATGCGGTCGAGCGACGATCCGACCCTCCGATCGTCACCGGACGATTTGATGCGGTCGAGCGCAGTATACATGAGTTGATGACTCTGCATCAGACTACAGCTGCCAGCTTGCAGACGCTCATCGAGTCTACGCATCGCACAGAGCGTAGATAGGTCGAGCTGGAGGGATCGCAGAGGAGCCTTTCTCTCTCACTCGCTCAGTATACTGAGAAGGTGGTGAGTACCCTTGCTGCGCATGGTGAGCGACTGCGAGAGCTGGAGCAGGTACGTCCTCCGGGTCCATCGACGACGCCGAATCCAGATACTGCACTGCCTCCGGCGTCGACTCCAGACATTGTACTGCCTCCTACTGCCCCTACGGTACAGCTCACCCAGGAGCAGTATGACTACATTCTATTCCAGTTGCGCGACAGAGGTCCGCAGTAATTTTATTGGTTTTTTTATGACTTGTATGTATTGGCCCTATGGGCAAATTGTTTATTCATACACTGTTGTTTATACACTTGGTGGGAGACTTTTTATCATCTTTCATTTTTATTTGACTCTATTGGATGTTTGTGAGGATGTGTGTCTGTGATATTTACTTTGCACTGCCTCCTATTTTTATTGTGATATTTACTTTGTGATATCTGCGACGGGACGACAAATATACCTACGCTGGGTTATAAGCGATGATCTGATATACAAAGGAGGTGCTGCCGAAATTTTAAAAAAATATATTGTGTATTTTTGTTATGATGTGTGTCGGTGTTTACAGTGAATGTGAAATACAGTGTTCGGAACCATCGACAGTTTCGATTACTGTTGTATGTTTTATCTTGGATAGAAATAGCAACAGTTCAGGGTGCACTTCTGAGAGCTTCATTTTCACGTCCTTCACTTTCTCGGACGTCGTAAAGGTTCCCGAGAAGGTGAAGGACGTGAAGAGGAAGCTTTGAGAAGTGCACCCTGAACTGTTGCTCTTTCTATCCAAGATAAAACATAGAACAATAAGCAAAATTGTCGATGGTTCGAACACTGCACTTCACACACACTGTAAACACAGAAACACAGCATAACAAAAATATAAAATATATTTTTTTAAATTTTTTTAACATTAGCGACGTATAGCGACGTTCGACGACGTACTGCGACGGCAAATAGACGTCGCTATACGTCGCTAACTAGCGACGTTACGTCACTCGACGTCGCTAGGGAGGACGTCGTTAAATGTCGGTATGCGTCGCTACGTTGCCCACGTGGCTGTCATGCCATATCATCATATATAAATAACAGAGCGTCGCTAGTGGTCGCTTTACGTCGTCATTTTGGCGACGTAATTAGACGTCGCTATATGTCGCAATTTTTGCGACGGCTAGCGACAATAAATTACGCGTCGCCAATAGCGACGTTCGGCGACTAAAGTGCCATCTGCGACTTGCCTTTAAGCGACGTCCTTTTTTTGTTGCTAAATATGTCGCTAATTCGTTTTAGCGACGTAATTTCCTTATTTAGCGACGTTTCCGAACGTCGCTAAAATGAGTTATTTTAGTAGTGATGGTAAGGTAGTCGCTTATGCATCACGTCAGCTTCGTGATCATGAGAGGAATTATCCAACCCATGACCTGGAGTTAGCAGCTGTAGTTTTTGCATTGAAACTTTGGAGGCATTATTTGTATGGAGATCGGGTGGAGATTTTCACCGACCACAAGAGTTTGAAGTATGTGTTTACCCAGAAGGATCTTAATATGCGTCAGAGGAGATAGCTAGAGCTACTTGTGGATTATGACATCAACTTGCAGTATCAACCTGGGAAGGCCAACGTGGTAGCAGATGCATTGAGCAGGAGAGCCGGAGTTTATTTTCTAACGGCGCAGCCAGAGTTGTTAGCAGATCTTCAGAAGATGGGTATTGAAATTATTCTTCCTTCCAGTGTGGCATTGATCGCCAGTATGTAAGTTCAGTCCAGCATAGTTGAGAGGATCAAGTTAGCTCAGTCCACGGACTCTAAGCTTCAGCGGCTTAGGATAGAATGTGTGACAGGACAGAGACCAGAGTTATGCATTCATGAAGATGGTACACTCCGACATGGAAGGCGTCTTTGTGTACCCAGTGGTGATATCAGACAGAAGATCATGGCAGAAGCCCACAGTTCTCAGTATTCAATTCATTCCGGCGGCACGAAGATGTATCGTGATATTCGGCAGCATTTATGGTGGAATGGCATGAAGAGGGAGATAGCCCGGTTTGTCTCTCGTTGTTTAGTTTGTCAATAAGTTAAGGCCGAACATCAGAGACCAGCTGGACTTCTTCAACCTTTACCGATCCCAGAATGGAAATAGGAGCACATTACCATGGATTTTATAACTGGATTACCTAGATCCCCAGCTGGGAGAGATGCCATCTGGGTTATAGTTGATCGTCTCACGAAGGTAACTCATTTTCTTTCTTTCAGAATAGGCCAGTCGACGGATCAGCTTGCAGAGATGTACCTCAGGCAGATAGTCAGATTGTATAGAGTGCTAGTCAGTATTGTGTCCGACAGAGATTCGAGATTCACCTCACACTTTTGGCGGAGTCTTCAAGAAAGTTTGGGGACTCGTCTCAAGTTCAGTTCAGCCTACCATCCGCAGACAGATGGTCAGTCAGAACGCACGATCCAGACTCTTGAAGACATGCTGCGGTCATGTACACTCGACTTCGGTGGTTCGTGGGAAGATCACCTGCATCTCGTGGAGTTCTTCTATAATAACAGTTTCCAGGCTAGTATCCAGATGGCACCTTTTGAGGTCTTGTACGGCAGGAAGTGCAGATCTTCTTTAGCTTGGGACGATATCGGTGAGAGGCAAATGCTTGGACCAGAGATGGTGACGCGAACTATTGAGGTGGTCAGACAAGTCAGAGATCATCTTCGAGTTGCCCAAGATCGCCAGCGTCATTGGGCCGATTCCCATCGGCGTCCTCTTGAATTTTCTGTCGATAACCATGTATACCTTAGGATCTCGCCTACCCGTGGCGTCATTCGATTCGGCGTACGGAGAAAGCTTAGTCCTAGGTATATAGGACCGTTTGATATCCTTGAGCGAGTAGGTGATGTGTCCTATCGTCTCGCTCTTCCACCATCGTTACGTGAGGTGCATGATGTCTTCCATGTATCCCAATTACGACGGTATATCCCGGATCCGAGTCATGTCCTTGATCATTCGGAATTGGTTGTTGGTACCAACCTTTCGTATGAGGAGAGACCCGTATCCATATTGGACCGGAGGGAGAAGATACTCAAGAACAAGACTATTAGTTTAGTCCGTGTTGCTGAGGATCATCACTCCTTGGGTGAGTCAACGTGGGAGCATGAGGATGATATCCGATCGCGATATCCCGACCTGTTTGACTCGTAAGGTATAATGTCTTTCTTATGCCTAATGCTTAAGTTTCTTGCTTGCATGAATGATTGCTTGATTGACTGCTAGTCATATATTGTCTGCAATTGATATAGCTTGCTCGATATCTCTAGCCTCTTGATTAAATTTCGAGGATAAAATTCTTTTAAGGTGGGTAGAGTTGTCACCCCCGTTTTCTGTTCTACGTATTTTCAGTATACGTATACGGAATCCTGACATATATTTTATTTTCCTGCCTGGCTAGCTAATTTCAGTTTAATCATGATTAGGTTCATCATGGCATGTAATGGTTTAACTTGGTTTATTTTGGGTTGGCTTGGTTTATTCTTTGGTTCATCATGTTAAACCCACCACCATCCCCCTTTATGACCCACCTAACTTTTCTCTCTCCTCCACTTTCTCATTAACTCTTCTTCCTTCTCCATTAAACCCACCACCAACCAAGAACACCCCTTAGGCAAGTGCAACTTGCTTCCACAAGAGAACCCATTTTTTTTGTTCCAATAGCTTCTTCTCATGTTTCTAAGACACATTAGAACTTGTCATTTTCCATTTTGAGGCTTTGATTTTTGTAGATATAGAAATTGGTCATTTTCGAATTTTGGTGGTTTTGATCTATCAAACTTCTTTGTTTTCAAATTTTAATGGTTCCATGTTGAAGATAATTTCATTCTACCCAATTTTGACCATTTGAAAGTTGGATTTGGACTTGTTTTGACCAAGTTATAGACCTTTGAAGCTATGGGTTCAACCATGGAGTTCTTGCTGATTTTGGAGAAGACAGTGAGCAGTGTACGCGAGCTTTTCAGCTTGCACCGCTGAGTTACGCGCGCACTTTAGCGCAGCGCAGTCTGACTCGAGTGCAGTCTGACTCGAGCGCAGTCTGACTCGTGTGCAGTCTGACTCGAGCGCAGTCTGACTCGAGCGCAGTCTGACTCGTGCGCAGTCTGACTCGAGCGCAGTCTGACTCAGGCGCAACCTGAGGCATGCGCAACCTAGCCTTGTGCAGTCTAGTGCCTAGCGCAACATGACTTGGCCTGACTCTTCCTGGCGCAACTTGACCCGACCTCGTGCATTCTAGTGCTTGGCACCCTACTTGCCTTGGCGCAACCTGTTAACCTGGCGCAACTGGGCTAATGCCACTTGTTGGCCATAGTACCCCTTGCTCCTCCCCCTTGGGCGCTTTATGTCCCCATATTCCCCTTTTTATGATTTTTGCACCCATTTTATATCCTTATGCCTTTTTGATGTAAACTCGACATGAACCCGATGTGAGCATGACATTGTTTATGAATGTGAATCTGAACACGGCTTAGTGATGGAATTGCATGATCAGTGACCCGTTGTGGTGCACTTGCATAAACACGAAATGACATTATGACCTTACAGGATAACTCTTGATAGTGACCCACCGTGGTGCACTCTTAACAAGTAAATTGACATGATAATTCTTGATGATGGTCCGTTGTGACGCACCCTTGCCTTGATAAGTAATCTTGATAAGTAACATGATATGATGGTGACCCGCCGTGGTGCACCATTGACAAGTAATCTTGACATGATAACCTTGATACGCTGTTGCGACGGCTTACCTGACATGCTAAGTGAATTCTTGACACCGTGGGTGATTGTATTGAATATGCTTGTATAAGCAACCAGTCTTGTTTCACATCATGTATAGGACATGTATCCCTGGTTACCACGGTCAGGGATTCATACCGATTCTGACTAGGTTAATGACTAGATTGATCACGTAGAGCATATAGAGAGGTATTTCGGCTACAAGCAATCCCGTTATCTGGACGCCTTCCTTGATGGACTTGTAGCCTACCGACGAGTAGGGCACATTTCCAGCTCACTGCTATGTGGGGCACTACATAAAATGATTACTATGCACACTGTCATGTGTTGCATCCAAGTCACCTAACAAGGCATGATAACTCTAATCTTGAACCTTGCGTCTGGATAACCTGGATAGTCTGTAGGGCTTGTGGCCGTAGGCGTACCTCATTGCATCTTGCTGGTAACTAAGCTTGTGATAACTCTAGTTAATTAAGTATCAAGCCGTACTCTTTGCTTGGCCGTGAATGATGGATGGATTTCTATCTTGTCTAGTCTTGCCCAGATTCGGTGCATGGATATCCCCGGACATGCTTGTTTATGCTTTACTTTATCGATAATTGGTTCGAGACTAAGTTCTATTCAGGTGAAGGATTACAACCCTGGTCCTTGTTTGGTTTACGGATTGTAACTTGGTTACCGGAATAGTCCTCTAGCTATCTTATCGTTTATCATCCTGTTTTCTTTAACTCATGTCTTATGTTATTTCCTCTAGCTATCTTATTTGTTCTTAAGTGAAGCCCCCTTTGTGGTACTTGCTCTTTCTGGGGTCTGACCCAGCTGGTTTTGTATGGCCAGATTTCGGAGCAGTTACCGAGGATCTCCCAACTTTCCTGCCAGATGGTGAACACTAGAAGGAATCCCGGCAACGAGTGGGTTTTTATTTTGCTCTCCCACTCCATTGTACAAATATTTTTTTGAGGCGTTTAGCCGCCGAGCAAGTGTTAGCTCGTTGCAACTTTACTTACTGTCTGCCTACGGACTGTAACATGATTGACAAATCCTAGGGTTGATCATGTATGACTTAAACTCTTGCTAGTCTTCGTATTTTGTATGACTAGCTTTATGATCATCTGAATATGTACTGTATGGGATGCCTTACCTTGTATGTCTGATGATCTACCATCTTGTTATATCTCTTGTTGCTTGAGATTGAGACACTAGGCTTGTTATTGACCTTAAGAGACTGATGGCTTGTAGTAAACCCTCATACATCTAGACAGTCGTGACCGTATTGCGAGGTGAGATTCACTTCAATGTACGTAGCTGGCTGTGTTTGTCTCCCGCTCTCCAGTATTCTGGTTGTGGGGCGTGACATATGACGAGGGTGCTCAACATGCAAGACTCTAACCTTGGTGATGACTGGTTGACCAAAGAGGAAATTGGCACTAAAATACACTTTATGAGTATATTGGGAGTGTTAGCTTTTATAAGCTTTTATACAAAATTTTTAGGTGTGCTATTATTATTATTATTATTATTATTATTATTATTATTATTATTATATATATATATTATTTATTTATTTATATATATATATATATATACACAAGTATATATATATATATACAATGGTTTATATATAGATAGTTATGCTTGGACAATATACTACCATAAAGTATACCACAATATAGTTGTAATGTTAGATATATTATTTTATATTTTTCTAGAAAATTTTGGGCATTTTTCCTATTTTATTCACTTAGAAGCCTAATATATATATATATATATATATATATATATATATATATATATATATATATATATATATATATATATATATATATTTTATATATATATATATATATATTTATATATATATATATATATATATATATATATATATATATATATATATATATATATATATATATATATATATATATAATATATATATTATATATATAGAAAATATATATATATATATATATATATATATATATATATATATATATATATATATATATATATATATATTATATATATAGAAAATATATATATATATATATATATATATATATATATATATATATATATATATATATATATATATATATATATATATATATATATAGGAAGGTTCTACATCCCCTCACTTTTGCATCCCCATGCATCCCCTTTTTCACATCCGTTGGATCTTTGTTTAAGTCATCTAATCTTAACCGCTAATTTTTTAATGGTTAAGATTATATGACTTAAATAAGATCCAACGGGTGTTATCATGGGGATGCTTGGGGGATGCAAAAGTGAGGGGATGTGGATCCTTCCGTAAAATAAACCAAAGATTTGAATCTTTGGATGAAGAAGTGAGGGTATATATATATATATATATATATATATATATATATATATATATATATATATATATATATATATATATATATGTTAAAAAAGAAGAAGAAAAAGCTATTGGAATAGTGCCCAGCACTGTTCCCATCTCTCCCAACCCGAACGAAAATCAGCACAGAGACATAAGTCTCAAAACCAAAGATTTGAATCTCCTTCAAATCAAAACCATATCTCCCCAAATAAAATCCCATCAAATCCTAAACAAGATTCTCCTTGACTTGAACACAACCCTAACCTAATTGAATTAAAAATCCGAACATAATTTGTAATAGAAAATTCAATACCCATATAAACCTACGGTTTTCATCCCAACCTTCGAAACCATCGCGCACACCAAATCACACATCTTCGACCCCAACCTTCAATGGCAGCGTGACCCTAACTCCCAAGCGCTCACTCCCGACTCCCGACGCCCTGCCGTCATTGCAGCGCCGCCGCATCGCCGAAAAAGAGCCTCAACTGATCGAAAAACAGAGCATCCCTATGTTTCGAACCGCCCAGGTAACCCACTTTGCCTTCTTATATCTTTGGGTACGTTCCATCATTTTAGCTTCTATGAGATTCTATAGAGAGCTAATATAACCCTCTTCGAGTCCCTTCAAAGGGAATTCGATATTGTCCCCTGGATCGGCCGTAAACTCGATGCCAAGTCGAGCGAAAAAATGCCGTAAAGCAGCGTATTAAACTAGTTTCAAAACCCAAATTGGAAGCCAAATTATGGACAAAATAATAGAGTTTTTGATAAAATTATCTAACACAGTCGAAGACAATATAAACCAGATGGAAACACATTTGTTAGATCTACTTTTTGTTTATTGTGCATGAAGTTATTCAATTCCAAAGATCGAAGAAAAACTGTTTTATAAATTGAAAATTTTAGAAACTTTCCCGATACGGCGTGCGCCCCGACAAATTGAGCGACGTGATCGTGCACTATATGCATCAAAAGGCGCGTATGGATGTTGTCGATGTGTGGGAACTGACGGAACTCAATTTTGTTGTGTGTGCACGACGAAATTACTATGTATCTGTCAAGATACCCTCGTATCGACCTTTTGTAAAATTGGCCATAACTTCGTGTACGTTCGTCGTATCGAGACAAAACTTATGCCAGCAGGACCGTATCAAAATTCTGGTCCTGTGTGCCAAGTTTGTTCCGATTCTGAGAAGGTCGATCGGAGCGCCTATTTGACAGGCCCGCGACCCGATCCAACGGGCAGAATTGTACACAGCCCACCGGAATATAACTTTGGACATACGGTTGGGTTCATCTCCTCAAATCAGATTTGTAGACATGTAGTTTGACGACTTTAGAGACCATAGACATTGGCACGCATTTTGGTGCAAAATGAGTCCAAAGACGGACATCGTTTTGACCTGAAATTACAATTTTGCCCCTGTTCCAGAATTGGACTTTTTGACAGACGTTTCCTAAATATATCTTTTATACCAGAAATATTCTTGATGTTTGTTTCAGCATTCGAAGCCGTTCGAAGATTTTGAGATTTCTTGCTGACGTGATTGATTGCTTGGAGTTGCTATTCTCGCTCTGCCATGCAAGATACCTTACCACCTTAATCTGTGATTTACTTATTCTTATTTTCAGTTATTTATATTCAGTATTTTTTATCTATTGTTAGTATTATATCACTGTGCGTCCAAGTCACACTTGGGTGCAAGTGACTTCATCAGTCATTTTACTGCTTTTGGTTTTATTCTCATGCATTGACTTAGCCTAGTGACCACCCAGTTATGATGAGGTATTGGTCATACGGCCTTGACACATGATCATCACAAGTGTGAGTCACATGTAGGACATATACTCGTGTAGTCGGTTGGCCACCGATACGTATGAGGCGTACGATGGTTAGAAGTAACTGCCAATAGAATTGCATGCTAGTGGACTTGGCAGTTACTAGAGGTTCATATGGGACATGGATATAACCCTACTAGACATTGGGTGGGGAGGACAGTTCCTTAACGTATGGGCCACGTATGCACTTTTCTATTCCTGATCCTGCTAGCCTCTGACATTCGATGAATGTTATGCTTTGAGGTTCCTGGTATCCTGGTGGGACCATACCTGAGTTTCCTATAGCCAGAGTGCCTATGTGTTGAAGGTTTGTTCTTAACTGCATTATCACTATAGAAATGGTAGGCACCCTATTGCATACATTCTTTTCTTTCCTACTATATATCACAGTTTATATGGCATGGTATTTTCTTGTATCTTGTTACGTCCCTCTGAGGACCTGGTTATCTATCCAGGATTAGACAATTTCTCGCAGGAGTACGGAGCGACACTGGATCCATCCTACATCGATGACGAGGTATCTTCCACTGATTTCTAGCTTATTAATTTTTTTGAGACATTTTAGTAGACATTTTTACATCTTATTTCTTTCTATTTTGCGGAGGTTGGACTCCGATCATTGTGACTTTTTTTCATAGCTATTTAGAGTGGGTATGTCCACACGGCTATCTCTTTGATGCATTTATTTATTATTTATCTTCTGTGTTGAGCTGTGATGAGATTAGATGATTAAATTCTGGCCTGTGATTATATCATATATACAGGTTATGTACGTATACGAGGATTCCATATATTAGAGTATTTTCGTATATGTGCAGCTGGCATGTCTACATATTCGGTCCTAAGTATTTTGGGACTGGGGCGTTACAAACACAACTATTGGAATTATTCGTTCAATTTTTATCAAAAAATTCCCACATGAATGAATATTTTATTGTGCATAATGCAAACAAATGCAGACACAATACAAACATAGAAAAGAGATCATTAAAAAGTTATTGTTTCAAGATTGGTATATTTTGGCCTTGAACCTTTCCTTGTAAATATTTATCGAGTTTACTAGCTATCCGGTGAACATGATGTCTTAAACTGTTCATCTAGTTTTGTAAACTTGAGTTAATAAATATAATATAATTTTTTCCGACCAAGATTGATCTATTAGTTCATATAGGCCCTGAACATTTGCCTGGTTTCATGGGTATTTTTAGAAAATCTAGCTTATAATTCTCATAGATGCAGTCCCACTTCCACTCACATAGGTGGCTTTCTAGTAAGAGTATCATGTTATACTCCACTTGAATTTTTTCAGTCATAGGAATCATTAAAAGCAAAGCTTATCCTAGTTTTCTTTGCATGCAATACTATTATTTATCAACCTAGAGAATGGTAGGAGTAATTATACTCATCGATTTCATTTCTGAATTTCACATAATTAGGTTGTCCCTTTGAACCTAGATATTGGGATCTCTAGTCAACGAGCTAGGTTGGGTTTTTATTTATGGAATTTCTTTTATCATAGGCTTTAAGCCCATTTCCCTCGGTGACTTATATACGTGGTTGTTTGCCATAAAAAATAATCAAAGACAGGTATTATAGAAATACTGAAATTGATTGCAAACTCGCTTGTACAAAGAAAAGCCTAGAGAAATCCTAGGAAACAATCTAAGTACAATTGTTTAGTTTTGATTCTGGGGGGTGACGGTGGAGGCTCGGGAAAGTGCTATCAACTCTGCCTTACTCCGTGGACTATCTGACGCACTCTTTAGCTCTTGAAGAAATTGCCTTTTGAAGGTTGCCAGCCTTTTGTAGGGGTGTGGCACCTGATATTTATAATGGTATGTATGTGGAGCCGTATAGCGTGTGAAGACCCGTTCTTTGGCCGCCATCTGTCGATTTGTTGGAATTTTGTTGCAGCAAATCTGGATAGTTAAGACTTGGTCAGCCTGCCACTTGTCCTGTCATAGGAATCATTTTGAGCCGCATGAGTCTCTCAGTTTTCGGCCATGTGGGGCCGCATGAGACTCATGCGGCTTAAGTCGCAAACTTCCATAGCCCACATATAGCTTAAGGATTTAAGCCGTATAGATTCTGTATTTTGGCCGCATAAAGTTCATGCGGCTTGGGTCACAGTCACCCTTGGCCGTATGAAGTTCGGAGACTTTAGGGCCGCATATGTCTGAGCCGCATAAGGTTCACGCGGCTAAGGTGACACTCCTTCTGACCGCATGAAGGCGTATGAACCCTGCTTTTGGTCATGTCTCACGTCTTATCTTTTTGTCAAAGTGTCAGAGCTGTCACTTTTGTCAGTTTTGACAGGACTTGTCAGCTTTATCAGACGAACTGCTCCTTTTGGCCGCATATCTTTCTTCTACAGCTGGTTGTTGACGGACCGCATAGGGTACTGAATCTGTCATACGGCTTTCTTTTATGCGGACCTGTTTGGCCCAAAGTACATATGCGGCAATTTGTGATCCGTATGAACCCCATATTTTCTATGCTTCTACAAGTCCCCCTTCAAAGTTTTCAAATTACAAATTTGGAATACTTTGAATAAGAAGTATGGAAATATGTCAAGCTGCAAGGAGTCTTCTAATCGCAGGAAAATCTCGAGCCGCAGGAAAATCTTGAGCCGCAGGGACACCCCATCAGGCTGCCAGCTGTCATTGCTACATTTGATTTTCTTGATTCGGTTGTGGATCTCTTTTCGAGATGAAGTCGATGGTTACTAGGGATAAAGTCCCCAAACGTATCTTTAATGATCTCGAGAATCTAAGAGGCGCTCTTCAAGATAAAACCGACGGCTATTTAGGGATCAAGTCCCCAAACGTCGTCATTATCTTAAATGATCTCGAGAATCGAAGAGGCACTTTTCAGCAACTCTATAAATAGGGGTCATTCGGAGAGAGATTTTCCTCTTTCACCTTCTTCTCCTTCGACTTTATCATACTTTCTGCTATGGCTCCAAAGGCTTCCAAGTCGACTGGTGCGGCGGCCAAAGAGAGGGGACTTGCCTCTCCATCGATAGCGGTAGACGCTCCTTCCATTCATCCCGACGTGCACCCCCCTCTCAAGAGTAAGGACGGTGGAAAGACGACGACTGGAATTTTGAATAGCCATGTCGCATATTTTATGCACGGGCCTGTCATATACTGCCTCTGTGCTTTAAGTCTGGTCAATGCATGTCCTATCTCATTTGGACCGCATGTGTTCTGTATGATAGGGCCGCATGGGCTGGGTCGCATAACCACTGCTCAGTTCAAATGTGACTCAAGATTGATCTGTATAAACATTTCATGACTGAGCCGCATAGGTGCCTCATGATTGAGCCGCATGAGCATTTTATGACTGAGCTGCATAAGTGCCTCATGATTGAGCCGCATGAGCATTTTATGTCTGAGCCGCATAAGTGCCTCATGATTGAGCCGCATGAGCACTTTATGATCGGGCCGCATGAACTGTTTGACTGGGCCGCATAGTTGCCTTATGACGGAGCCGCATGAGTACCTTATGACTGGGTCGCATGAGTATTTCATGACTGAGCCACATAAATGTCTCATAGTTGAGCCGCATGAACACCTCATGTCTGAGCCGCATAAGTGCTTCATGACTTGAGCTGCATGAGTACTTTCATGAAGCCGGTTTCATGACTTTGGGCCGCCTGAGCTCTGTTTTGGCTAGGCCGTATAACTGAAAAAACAGAGTCCTTTCACTTTGTCTTTATATGATTATCTTCTTTCTTTGATTCTTTTTGCAGTATCCATGCTGAAGGTTGCGACCATTGTGAAGGAGGAGATGCTGCCCCCTTTTATCAAACAAGAATCGCAGTTTGTTAGGGAGGAGGTAATACAAAAGTTGGGGTAAAAGAAGAGCTGGCGTCCATCGGGGAGGGGATTGCTCTCAAGATTGAGGCTGCTGTAAAGGAGGAGCCCAAGTCTGAGGGCAGTAGTATTGGGAGTTCTGACCCTCCTGCCCCCGCTGAAGACCTCAGTAAAATAGATCTTTCGTATGCAAAATGGCTAAGGGAATGGTATATGTCTCAGCACAACTATGATCCTTGACTGTAGGGATCCGTGGGCTTCCATGTACTTGCTATTTCCAAAAATACATGTAACTAGACGTTCATATCTGTCTTTGTATTTCTGTCTGTCTATAGCTGTAGCTTACGTTTTGCTTCTTTTGGACTTTAAAATGCAATCTTTTACTGGAGGTGTAGTTCTGTAAATGTAACTAATTTTGAATAAACAGGGTATGTTCACTCTATTCTTTATTTGTGGTGCTTGTATTAGAGGGCCTAATACAACATTTGTGTTTGATAACGGACACCCCACTGGGGGATTTTTGTGGACCTATTACCCTTTTTGTGCATCTGGAAATGCGAGTAAATAGATTTGAATCATATTTTGTGGACCTACTACTCTTTGGTACATCGATGGTGCGAGTATAGCTGTCAAGACGGGCCGGCGGGGCGTGCCGGCCCGTAACCCACCATAATCCACCATTTGGCGGGGCGGGGCGGGCCGACCCACCATTTTGGCGGGCTGGAAAAATTCCAACCCAGCCCAACCCACTGGCGGGCCGCGGGCTAGTTGGGCCGGCCCGCTTAATTTTTTTAAATTTTTTAATTATTGTTTAGTTTCTTAAAAGGAAAAAAATTATATATAATATTTTCTACTCACTCTCATATGCATCAAATTACAAGTAAAATACAAGAAACATTATAATAGTAGATATTTCTTTAAAACACCTTCATTCATGTAAATAAATGACCAAATTTAATGTTTTATACGTCATTACTTGCATTAAATGAGAACTTTTATCATTTATAATACATATCTCATATATGTGCTAAATAAAAAAATTAAAATTTTTATAAAAAATTAGATGGCGGGCCAACCCACTTGGCCCGCGGGCTAGCCCACCGCGGGGCGGGCTACTAGCGGGCCAGCCCATCTAGGCCCGCCTGTTTGGCGGGCTCATAAATGCTCGGCCCAACCCACCTTTTTGGCGGGCGGGGCGGGCCGACCCAACGGGCTTAGCCCATTTTGATAGC
The DNA here is from genome assembly GCA_029216955.1 of Iris pallida. Classification (NCBI taxonomy): domain Eukaryota; kingdom Viridiplantae; phylum Streptophyta; class Magnoliopsida; order Asparagales; family Iridaceae; genus Iris; species Iris pallida. The sequence goes on along the minus strand of JANAVB010016197.1, from coordinate 19,997,729 downwards.
TCTAGGTGCGAGTAATAGATTAGGATAATTTTTATGGGCTTATTACCCTTTTTGTGTACTGGCGATGCGAGTACTGATAATAAGTGGAGAGAAAACCAACATATTTACTCAGAGGTAATGAGGACGTGGTAAATATGGGTCTAAAGTAGAGCCTCCCTACTCACAGGTAATGAGGACGTGGTAGGAGTAGGCCAAATGGGGATATACAGAACAACTCAGAGGTGCTATCAACGTGGAAGTTCTATGTATTGGATGATTTATTTGTGATGGATGGAAAAACAACTCAGAGGTAATATGGACATGGTTGTT